>CM076654.1:2987198-3224698 GCA_038496675.1 Rachycentron canadum
TGTGTGTGTGTGTGTGTGTGTGTGTGTGTGTGTGTGTGTGTGTGTGTGTGTGTGTGTGCGCGCGCTCATGAAAAAGCTTATCTGAGTGCCCATCACAGGAACCGTTCCTGTGCTCTGTGAGATTTGTTGCCGTTTTTGTCTGTGATTCTCTATCACACATCACATGCATGGATGCCTTGTACATTCAACTGTGCTCTGCAGCCCAATTTAGTTAAATACACGCTTCATCTCTGTGATCTCCACAAACTGTGCAAAATTAGTGGTGGGAGAACAAACACTCAAATCAAACAGTGATGCTTCTGTTTTGTTTTTGATACATCGTATTGACCCGTCTGTGTTGGAGCGACAGGGAATTTGTGTCTTGAAGGTTTCACGCCATTATTTATTTTTGGTTGTTCCCAGTAGTTTTAAACAAAAGACTGTGACTGCTTGTTGATCTGTTTCAGTCTTTGGTGTAAACATAAGAAGATACATCGTGGGAATGAAATTGCTTCCCCTGGTAGCATTGGTTTTTCCTCTCAGCTTGTCCGAGATCAATAACAGCCTCGTATTTGCTTCACATCTGTCATAAAAGTGTCGGACAGAAGCTATTACGTGTTGCCTCAGCAGCCATAAAGAGACTTCCAACGAGAAGTTAACGTCCTTATAATCTGAAGCTGAGGTGGAAGATTTTAACTGACAATATATAAACCAAACCAAACTCCATGAATAAAACAAAAAAATAGAACCCACTCATGATATCAAGAGAAGCTGGAGCCACTTCGTTTCATTAATGAGTGTTTCTCATGGGACATTAAGCAATCCATGACTTTTATGGACCTCTATTGGTGACATTCAGGTACTGCAATGTAAATATCTTGGCAATTAGAGAAGCGTTTGAGGCTATATTTTATATCCGGACTTTATCACATTAAAGGTGTTATGGAATTTATATGGTCATCTAGAACGCAGTCTAATACAATAACACAACTAACAATGTCAGTGTTATCATGAAATTAACATTACAAGCGTCGCAAAGGGAGAGTTTATTGCAGGGCAGTTGTATTAGCACTATCATGGTATGGACCAATGTGATTTTCCAAAGTCGGCGTCCACTCTTCCAGCTTCAGGCTTTCCACAGCATCTTGAAAGCTGTCTCCAGGGATTTGCTCCATTTCAGCCACAAGAGCATTAGTGAGGTCCATTGGTAATGCTGTGTGATAAGATCCAGCTAGCCGTCTTTCCAGTTCAGCCCAAAGGTGTTGGATGATGTTGAGGTTGAGCCTCTGTGCAGCCAAGTCACGTTCTTCCTCAGCCCACTGGGAAAAACCATGTCTTCATTTACCCTGTTTCCTACATGATGGCATTGTCACATTGAAACAGGACTTAACTATTACCTCAACACTGGACCAACACATCTGTCTAAAATATAAATGGTTGTAGAAATAAGCTTCCCCTCAATAAAGAAACACTGTCTCAGATCAAACATACACAGAGTCATGTGGGCGTAGGTGTGTGTCCATGCACTGATGGTACATCATACAGTAGATACCGTGGAGTAGGTTATTACTGTATTAATTCAACAGAGCATCTCATAAAGGAGGACTTTCATCCTCCTGCAGTTTGTCTCATTTATCATCAGTTTTCAGCTAAAAAAACAGCAAGTGACAAACGTCAAGACTTAGCTGTGATGAAACACTGAATCCTATTATTAAATGTCATTTCTTTTCTACATGATACCCCACAGATGGCTCTATGTGAGGGAGATCCTGCTCAAACACGTCGTTCAGCTCAGGAAATCTTTATTAACCATCAAGTTTTAATTCAAAAGCTCTGACAAGAACCGGCACAACAGTTTGTGATGTTCAATTAACTGATTACACGCAAGAAAGTCTGTTTTGAGACAGAGAGCTGTGGAAGCTGTGGAAGCTGTGGAAGCAAACAAGTTAGTGGTATTGATCACTAACCCCATCAGTTCCCTGCTTCTCTTCCCAGTGATGTATTGTGGCCATTTTGAGCTATTTGGCAGTGAACATGGTTCTAGATAAAATAAAATCTGGAGATAAACACACAGAGTCAGTGGAAGTCCTGCAGTAAATGTATGGAGGAATGTGTTAAGAAGTAGCTGTGATGTCAAGTACATCTTTATGACCAGCCTTGGAGAGCGAGCAGATCAGTGTGTGGGAGACAGATAACATATGGCGTAGTTTTAGCTCGCCCCAAAGCAGGAGGCTCGCGGTGCAGCCACTGCCAGCAGAGCTGCTCCTCAGAGTGGAGGCAAGTTCAGGATGAGCTGCGTTTATCTGTCTTTTTCTTCAAAATGAAAACATCAATCATATGGAGCTTGGGTCACGTTGAGCCAGATTGTTGCTTCATAGAGTCCAAAGCAGTGACCTCGAGGAAGGCAGCAGCTTGGAGTTGGTTTCACTGCTCCTCCAGCGCAACCAAAAAGGTGATTAGGCAAAACAGTGCTCTGAGGGCAATTTAGCATCTGATAATAATCTGCTGGAATATTTCCCCCCCCATCTCTTCTTTCCTGCGTAGAGAACATTGACATATTGTGCAATGAGGCAGATAAAGTCAGTGAGGAATCAGTGGCCCAAAGAAAATGAGACCCAGTGTGACGCTGCCTGTCACTTCAGTCCAAATGCTCCTGGTTGCTAATTAGGTCTTTTCATAAATAGTGTCAGAAATCTGGACAGGATGTTGATCTGTTTGCTGATTTAATTGGTGCTTATTGTACGGTCAGTCAGTTGGTGGCAAAACAGCAGCACTGAAGACGGAGTGATGGCCGACCACATGCATTTCACTGGGCCTTTTAAAGGCATGGATGTTGTCCATGTCTCCAGCTGCCATCTCTTCATGATAGAACGTAATATAATATAATATAATAGTAGTAGGTACTCTATATAATATAATTATGCCTCCATACAGGGGTGGAAAGCTGGAATTATTTCTATTTTGGTAAATAAGCTTCCTTTGCAAGTATTAAATTGGATCGATACCACTTTAATTTATTGCTGATTGATTATTGAGCTGAGAGGACTAGCTTTGTATAAAACCTGGCTGTGTCAATACCTCGTATCCCATATGTTTTATCTGAACACAAATAGATATGCAAAAAGACAATTTGTGATGTTAGGAAGAGTTACACGCCAGTATTTGTCAAAAGTTTATACTCGTCCTTTAACTAACTGCTCACAGTAGGAACTTAGAGAGGACGAAGAGAAGACGGATTCTGAAGCACAAAGACAGGAAACACTTTGAATTTAATAAAAACAAAATAAAATCAGTCACCACTGTTGACTACCAGCTGACTAGTCTGGTCAAATTCATGCAAGTATAGGTGTATGTGCATGTGATATGTGCATATGTGTTTGGTAAACACCAGCATCTTCAGGTAGATAAGTGAACATGCACATGGGTAAATTTAAACAGCAAATGCATTTAATATGTCCCAGATATCTTAGCATTCTGTGCCATCCTCGTGCAAACATACACAACAAAACAAAATGTGATGCTTATTCAACAGGCTGGCATTAAATCTCCCTTTCAGTACCTTGGACAGCGTCAAGTCAAAACGATCAACATTTAATAGAAAATAATCTCAAAATACAACAACATACTGTCAACATAAAAATCAATGTGTTACTGTCACAGGAGAGTGAGCACTGACGGTCAAAGTCCATTTCTGATTTTATTCAATATAATAATCATCTTTATTGTCTTTGTCTTCACAAGCTGGTTAATTGCACATCCGGCACAACGTGCACAGTGCAAACAACAATAACAGGCATAAATCCTGTGTTGCACTTGTTATAAAGGACTTTCTTGATACCTGCAGCTTCCTGAGGCCAGTTTATAGACTGTTTCGTAGTCAGACTGGTCACATCTGTGGAAAGGCCAGCAACCGCAAATGAGGCATGTCAGCACAGCATTCAAAGCTGCGTTCAGAAACAAAGGGTTTCTGTCCGATAAAAACGCTAATGGGCTCTGATTTTGAAATGTTAACAGGAACTGGAACTGTTAACTGTCAATTGGCGCGAAACAAATAAAAACTGAATTCATTGGACTTGACTGTGGAGTTCATATTCATTTGTAATGGAATAACTTTAACAGGACAACTGGGAGAGGTTCAAAATGAGGCATTGCACTAAAAACACTGGTAAGACTAATTCTACATAATAAAAAGAGGGAAATTGTTTTCTAACACAGATCTGCCTCAAATAAAGGTCTGTCAACATCCAATGAGAAAAGTTCATCAATCGGCCAATTGACTAATTGTGTAACTTCAACTTCTCACTCACTTACAGACGTTTGAGGATATAGCACAACATGGCTGAGGCAGATAAGAGCGTTAACAGAAAGGGACGTAAAACAGTGTGATGACTGTTAATAACAGCATGTGTGTTTGAAAAGAGCCTAATTTTACCTTTTTCTTTATTTCTTTATTCAAGCCGATGGAAAACATTAGTCAGGCTACCTGTGGAGCATCCTTCGCTGGCCTGGCTCACTGACTCACCCAGGTCTCTTTACGTTACTTTCAAGGCTGCAGGGAGCTAAGAGGCCTGAATGCAAAAAAAAAAAAAAAAAAAAAGCCTTAATCACACGTTTCTTTGTAGCTTTATGCATCTGCTATTTTTTTTTCTCCAGTTTCTCATTTATTTCTCTTCATTATATCTCTACTCATTGCATATAAATATATGGACTAACCCCATGAAGCAAATCCAATCGTGTTCTAGCCACAATATGTTTGCATTTGCTACAAACAACCTAGCTTTACACACTGAATCATAGCTATGCATATCAAAACAAAATATCCCTTTTCCTGAAAACATCGACATGCAGAAACTGGAGGCACCACATGCTGATTGAGACTTTTTTTTTAAATTCTTCTGGTTACGGCAACTACGTCTTGCAAGGAACAAGATTATATGTGTGATTATATGACGGTCCCCCTATCTGTATTCACTGCCTCTCAGAATGCCACAAAACAGTGGTTACACAGGTCTGTAGTTACAGTCATTCGCAGGGTGATTTGTAAGGAGTGCTCTGTGGTTAGTTTCTCTTGCGCTCCTCCAATCCTGGAAGGTAGAAAACCCAGAATTAACAACATAGGAGCTGTAATGTGTCAAAGGCCTTAAAAGAAATTCTATTTGTGTGAATTACTGAGAGTCTTCTCACCGATATCTTCTTCTTTCTTTCTTTATCTATGTGACTCAAGACCATAATCACATGGTGTGGAGCACAAACATTAAGAAGACAACGACAACGCACACCATGGTTAAACACACAACCAATGTTACTTATAGTAACAAATTCATTCATTTCATTATGTTTACATGCATACATTTAAATAAAATAAAATATGGTATTCAACTCCCAAATAATTGTCATGACAATTATATCTTCCAATGACTGTAGGAATTGGGAGTGTTGTTTACTCGACAACTGCAAATAGCCCGTCTGCAATTTTTGGTTTTCACACAACAGAAATCTTTCCAGTTTCTTCAATTGTACATAAATATCACAGTTGATGTGCGAGTTTCTGTTCAGCAGTTTTTTTCAACGAGTTAATGTTGTTATAGCAGAGAAATGATTCACCCACAAACCAGTACCTGCTTAACCTGCACAACATAGTGGTACAATCAGCTGAGTTACTTGTGTTTCATTTGAAGTGTTGATGTCCATTAGAAGATATATTTGTGCTTTTAAGAATCAAAACCATAACAATTGTTCAAACCCTTACACTTCATATACACACATACTCAAAAATGGTGTAAGTAACTTGCCAGAAAGATCAAATGTAGTTTCTACAGGTAAATACACAATAGATTTTCTCCATTGAATACATACTTTTTTTTGCAAATACCAGTTTTCCTCCAACCAAAACTTTGACTTTAGTTTTATCACTAACACTTTATCACCTTCATTTCCATTTTTTGATGAAAACAAACATATGTGTAACCCTTCTTCTTCTTCTTCCAAAAACAGGTGAATGAGATTTACCACGACGAGTCGCTGGGAGTCCACATCAATGTGGTTCTGGTGCGGATGATCATGCTGGGGTATGCCAAGGTGAGCTTTCACAGTATCTCCACTCATGTTGCTCTGCCTTGTTTTTGAAATGCAGAAAATTGCAGATAATGATAGAAACTCAGACAGGAGAGCGTTTGCACCCCAGAGTGCAATTTTTGAGTGAGTGGGAGAAGACTGTAGTGCAGGTGAGGGAAAAATGCTTCTCCGCAATGTTTGATCATATCACATTGAAGTCTCAGTGAGGAAACAGTTTTCATGAGCGGGATGCAGCCACTGTTCAATATATTTCAACCATTCATTCACTTCACAGAACCATATTTTTGCCTTTGCTATGCATGCAGGTGCACAGCTACAGTATGGATACACCACATGCGCTTCAAATCAAAGTTAAAGATAAACATTAGCCTGCAAAATTTATAGTGGGAGCAATTGTTATGGAAAACAAAGCGCATCTCCTGTTAAGAAACAATGTCGTCCCAGTAATGTGCAGGTACATCGAATCGGTTAGCAATTAAGTTCAAGAAAACAAAGATGTTTAAATGAACATAGATCTTCACATATTAAACCTGTAGCTTTTGATTATGTGACATTTTTGCTTGATAAATGAATCATTTATCCTTTGATTCTCAGACTTGAACAACCTGTTTAAGACGTTAACACAGGATGAACAAACATTGTCCTGGCTCTGTTTTGGCCAAACACTTATAAAACCATTTATATTTGCTGTTACTAATTAAAAAACGATCCATAGTAAATATCATGTGTGGTAAAAAAAAAAATAAAACAGATGAACTCACTGGTCTCAGTGGACTGGTAATTAATTCATTATTTTACCAATTAATTTCCACGATAACTCAACATTTTGATAAAGTGTCCCCAACAGCTGCTGACATTTTTATATATTTTGACATTTAATGTTGAGCTGAATATTTTTTCATCCTACTTATCGGCACAAATCTCCCTAAATATTGGCCAAAATATTCCAGAAGCTCTGGCAAAGCAATGGCATAAATAAAACACAGACAGTGGGTATTGGATGGGTTTCTGTATAAGGGCAGCACAAACATCCCCCTCACCACACTGAAAGTCTGTGCCTATAACAATTTGTTGTGTTTGCTGTGGGGAAACAAAAGCTCTGACCCAGAGGTAAAGAACCAGCCTGTCGTCACCGGCTTTAACAGCAAACGGAGAGAAAAGTAAAGTAATTTGAACATTTCTGCTTCAGTTGGGTGAAAGTGCAGAATCATGCAGGAGTACAGGAGCAGAGCCAACACATCTATAGAGCAATAAATCACCTCATTTTAATTCTCAACCTCATTTTTAATCTCAAATGATCTGCTGCTCCAATTGCCTCCTGCCTGCTGTTAATAATCTGCTGTCCTTCATGGGCAAAATCAGAATAATACCGTTTACAAGCACACAGGACTTCAAATAGTACAAACGTGATGCTTTTTGTGCTCATGCTGCTGAACAACACTCATAATTGCTTCAGAGGAATAGTTATTTCAGCCTCGTGGAGCATGCTAGTGACATGTCCATAGCCATTAATAATGGAGTGCAGATGCTAAATAGGGAAGAAAATGTATGCAGATTGCAGTGGCCACACACTCTCGCTCTGTTTTACACATACTGTAAAAATGCAGGCTTGCACGCTCACACAATACAAGTAATATGCAGTGTAAACAAAGCACTGTGATCTATGTTTGCGTTTTAGATGGTGTAGAGTAAATTCAGCTTTGTTCACCTATTATCCCCTGCAGAAGCCTTATGTTAAACCTAATGTCCACAGTGAATACTACTCATACCAGTCAGGATTAAAAATCTGAAGGTGTCAGACTTCTGACAGAATACTAATGTCTTCATTTACACAGTCAAGTGTCATTGGTAAGAATTCCTCTCTCTCCCTGTCTCCTGACAGTCCATCAGCCTCATTGAGAGAGGAAACCCATCACGGAGCCTGGAGAATGTGTGCCGCTGGGCGTTTGTGCAGCAGAAAGGCGACCCTGATCATGCCGAACACCACGACCACGCAATTTTCCTCACTCGCCAGGGCTTCGGCCCCACGGGAATGCAGGGTAAGGCCCCCGGGGGACCCGCTGCAGTGTTTCAAATGAGAGTGCCTGCAGCATTTTGACCCGCCCAGTATTACTAATCTGAACACACTCAGAGAAGGTTATCCATCATAATACGCAGCAGCCAAAGCATCTTGTCTTTGAAAGCTTTGTTAATCGGGACTGAAACTCAGATGGCCCTGGATTCATTCGAAGGGATTACACGTCTTGTGTAGATTTCATGTTGCACATTTAACAAACTATCCAGATTCTCTTTGAATGCATTTTAAATGAAGCTGGAACAATTCTTTGTGCCTCAGTTGCTCGAGGTAAAGCCATGGAGCCGTTGTCTGATCCCAAAAAACATCAAGCACAGAGCAATCAAAACACCCTTTATCGTCACCATCAAGTGCAAATAGCGTGACTGATCCTGACACCCCAGAGCTAATTTGTCCTTATTATATGGTGCCACTCCTTAATTTCTATTCTTGTGGGTGCAGACCTGGAAAGGCTGAAATCTCAAGGCAATTTGCAGAATCTGCCAAATGCTGACTGTTTGCCCTGCTATTATATTCTCCACAGTACTGGAACTGGATGAGGTCGACACTATTAAAGACTCAACTTTTTTTTTTTTTTTGGCCCTTTGAACAGCTGCTGTATTTATTTTTCACTTTGCAGCCGGGGAGCGTGCTTTGGCTTTGGCTAATCTGTAAACTCCTTCCGTTTTAGCGAGACATTTCGCCGACGCGTCTTACATTACCTGATGAGGCCGAGGCGTTTGCAGACGTCACTGATACAGCAGCATTTTGATTTATTGAAGACATTTATACCATATGAGGCCGTGCATTTAAAAATTCTGAGCACGACTGCTGCTTTGTTTTTCCAGGTAAAAGCTTTGTTCACGATCAAAGCAATAAAATATGTTTATTAGAAGTACGACGCTTGTTGTTCAGAATGAAAACACAACATGAGTCATTTATAAGAAGCACAGAGCATTGTGGGGATGAAGCACAGCTGTATCTAGTCAGAGCACAGAAGGGAGGTAGATTTCCAAAGACAGTGAAGATGAGTCTATGGAAGGATGAGAATCAGATTTGTTTTGACTCGAGGAACAAAAGCAGATAGTTTCACAGCAGTAAAGTAGAGCAATCAGCCAATAAACCCCTCAGTGCTGTTTTCACTTCAACAATAGTGGAAATTCTCATTTGTTGGTTACTGTTTAGTTGCTGTGGTGGTCCTGATGTGAGTGTTTTATGAATGTTGCACTGACAGTGTTCATAGCTGGCTTTTTTTTTTTTTTTTTGAGAAACTTTGGACAGGAAGCACAGTCAGAGTTGGAAACTCAAACTGCAATAAAAGCTGACGGGGCTGACTCAGTATCACAAAAATGTCATAAAGTCAATATGGACTAACACACACAAGTTTTAATAGTACATGTTTAAACTGTCCAAATGTTATCAAGTAAACAATGTCTGAAGTGAGTTGTAGGTTGTTCCATGAGTCTATAGCAGAAAATCTAAAAGCAGTTTTTTCAAGTTTGGAGTTAACCGGAGGAGCATAAAGTGGGATCCAGTCCTGATAAGCACCTACAGTGAGATCTGTTATACAGAGGAGGAGAGAAACTTCATAGTGTCATGTGGCTAAAAATGACAGTAACCATGGAAGTTTTACAGAAGAACATCAGCTATGGTAAAGTCACTGTAATCTGCCTGTCCTGACACTAATGATGAACTAAAACCTCATCTGAAATCATTTTATGTTAAACTGCTTTCATGGCATCAGTATCTCAGTGAGCCTTGTCCTTATTTTTAATCAGTCCCACCTTTTAAGTGACTTAGCTTTGCCCACACACCAGATGTTGGGGAAGGCAGTTTGTGCTTAAGTACAAGTCGGCTTTCAGACATGTCATGGAAATTTGGGCCAAAATACATGGACACAGAAGAAACGGCACAATCTCTGTTTGTGAAGGGACAGACTCATTATTTCATGGTGTGTTGATTCTTTCTCTCTCTTAAAAATGTTGTGGCCCTACCTGAACCCTGGTGATCGCGACTCCATTCAAGCAAAATAAACAAAGACAGAAACTAACTGGACTGGATTGTGTCACCCCGCCCATTAATCAGTCTTAAAGCAGCTATAATTAATATTTTAATGACAACATTGTATCAAATGATATAATGTGAAAGCGGTTGCTCGTGGTGCTGAACCTACAGATAATTATCACTTGAATCAGCTCCACTCAGCTTTAACAGAGTTTCAGTTCATCGATTAGCTTCACGGCTGCAGCTTCACTGTTTCGCTTCACTCAGCGCTCTCGTAATGCTTCTGTCAGTGAAAACAGCTGAAAAAAATCAACTACCTGCTCAGCACCAAGCTGCAGACAGACACAGGTATTGACTGGCTGATGATGCATTTAGCAGCACAGCAGCCACATGTTTTCCTTAGGAGTTGATAGAAGCCAAGATCAGAGCTGAGAGAGAGAGACAGCAAATACAGCGAATAACTTTGCTTATCAACTGCTAAATGTGTAGATAAGGAACTGTTTGCTGAAAGTTAGCCTAGCTTATATGTAGTCATACTACTGACCTTTGACATTTGAAAACTTTTCATGGATGTGACTCGTTTCATTTGGCTTTGTAGATATAGATTTGCTCTTAATAAGGAGTTGGAGAATTTATACAATAATATCTTTGGTTTTGGGCAGTGAAGATCTTTAACAATGAATTAACAGGATTGGCTGAGGGCGGGGTCCACCCTAAACGGGCCGCCAGTCCATCACAGGGCAAACAATAAAACAAAGTGCTCCAAAAAGAAACAGGGAGCAGATACCATACATACACACAGGCAAACACACACACAGACCCAGTAAGGGGAAGACAGGGAGGATTTTAAATGATAATAATAGTATAATAGTCAGGTTTCACAGTGAGGTCACAGCCTTGCTGGGGACTTCGGTCAGATCCCAGGAGCAGCACATTGAAGTGTCAGAGAGGGTTTCCTGCATGCATATTCAGCAATCAGTGCATGTCTGCATGCCTGCATGTAAAAACAACATGGCACTATACTTTCTATACAGACAAAGGCTTTTATCTTCTTCATCTTCATCATCGTCTCATATGTAAAGGACTCCCTCTTGTAAAATACCAAAAAACCTCTGTTAGTTATATTCTCGTCCCAGTGGGTCTGGCACAGATGGGGAAAGGTGTGTTTGTGTTTTGATGTGCAGATGGCGAAGGCTCCATTTTACACCGTCGTCAGGAGAATTGAAGCATCAGTAACAGTGAGAAGTTCAGCTCGTGGCTTCTGCTCTTTTATAAAAGGCAGGAGACGCTGCAGCGTCGCTTCCCTCTGCAGACGCTCTGTAATTGAATTGAGCCTGAAGCTGCATGAAAACATTTTACCTGCAGGATTAAAACCGTTCAGTCAGCGTTGTCTTGCCTGCAGCTTCTTGTATGACAGAACTGGCTTGTTTTTCTGCACCTTGCAGGTCTTGATAGAATAAGTCTCAATAAAATGTCCAACTTTACAGCAGAAAGAAACATGTTTACAGCCTGGTGCAAAAAATGACTTTGGCTATCTGCATCTGCATATCTGCTATTAGACCTATAATTAAGTGCTTTTGCCACAAACTTACGCCCCACCTGTTTGCCCAATTTTGGATTAGCCGGGTGTTCAGTGAAGTCGGGCACTGCCAAGATGGCAGCAACGGAGCTGCCAACTCTGGGCTTCAAAACTGCTCTTCAGAAACCTGTGGCTGACGTCACTGAGGCTACGTCCATCTTTATTCACAGATGTATGGTCTGTACCGAGATGTGTGAAGACTATATAGATCACTAAACCCGGTTACCTCATTATCACATCCTCTTGTGTAATTGATATTACAATTGTCTTGACCTCTGCCCCACTTCACTCATTCACAGCTGGGACTGGATTTGAGCTGTTCTGCTTTTCCCTGCATCCTTAGATTATTAGACCTTTGGTACCCGAGCTGCAGAGAATAACAGATGATTCTAACAGTCATGATGGAAACTACACGGTGAACCTTTGTCTAACAGTGTAAGGTGTAGGGTTTGACCTGAACTGTTGAGTAACACCTGCAAAATAACAAAGGTCTGTTGGTCAATTCACCACAGAGTGAGAAATCTCAACAGCCCTTTGATGAATTGAACACTTCGCACAGACACTGTCCCTAGAGAATAAATCTTCGGGCTTTGTTAAATGCTAGTTGTATTCAACATATGAGATTCAGGACTGTGTAGCAGCCTTTTGAAGTACAAGAAACAGATAGAAAGCTGCAGCTGTGCTTTTTTTTTTTTTTTTGCACTTGTTCCATTTCACTTTGATTTTAAATGTAAAAGACATCACATTAGCATATTCTGTATATTCTGAAGCCCTTTTCTTTTATTTCACAGTGGAGCAGAAGAAAAACTCTAAAGTCCTTCCCTCCACAGCTATAGCCAGTTATTTCCCAAAAGTGAAGAGAAGAATTAATTGTTTAGATTGTACATTTGCACATTTACTACCAGGTCATTTGGAGTGCAGACTTGTAAGTGAATGCAAGGGGGGTTTTAATGATACATACACCCTGGCTGCTGAGTGTCATCAGTTAGGAGCTAAAATCTTTTGGGAGAAATTAAGCCAGAGCCGCCTTCTTTTTTTCTTAAGAATCAAATAGGAGAATTTCCACACAGAGCAGCATCAGCGTTCTTTGACGCCATCAAGAACATTAAGATATGATTGGCTTCATGGCTTTCTGTAGGACTGCAGTGAATTATGTCAGTGATGTCTGGGGACAACATCTTACAATCATTTCCTTGCACTTCCCTTGAGCCATTGTTAGGTCTTGATCAGCGCACAAAGCCTGGCTGTAAGCAATATGTCATTAAGCTTCTCTGTTCGAGTGTGACATGTTTTGAAATGGAATCGTTTTCACCGACTTAAGAAAACAAAGCCACTCGCCAGATTTCACCACACAAACAGAACAGGCAATAAGAGGTTGATAATGACAGTTGATGGTAAAGGTGGAATGAAAATGTCGCCTGCCTTCCCTAAAGAGCAAATCTAATCCATCACACGACACGGGAAGAAACAAAAGCTATTCCAACGTGTTGCATCCTTTGTGAAGGTTGTGATCCTGTTTTTCCTAAGCAATTAATTAACATCAGATGAACCTTCAGTCCTTCACATGGTGGAAGGAAGCAAAAAGCACATTATTGGTCCTTTCCAAAGCTTAAAATGACCTGTTATTGTGACCTAAGCATGTGTTGACATATCAGGAATCCTTGTTTTTGTCATTAAGGTGTGAGTGAGATTTCAGCTTAGCTAGAAAGGCAGAGCTGATATGATGCTTTGACAGTTTTCAGCTCCTGTCTCAGTGAGGCATCTCATTCTTTAAGGTGAGAAATTCCAATTTAAATCAATCGAATGTGCTTAAAAATAAGGCAAATCGTTCTGTCAAGTGGAGAGAAGCCTTAAGAAAGAACTGGACTGAATGAGTTTCCATGTGCATGATGGTTTCAACACGCATGGAGCTATTTCAGGCTCTGAGAGTCAAGTCATGTTCATTTTCAGCTCAGGCAGTTTGAGGTGAATGACACAGTCACAGCATCTCCAGAGCCCAGATAGACATGAAAATCCTCTGGCTCAATCATCACTTCATGAGATGAGTAACTGTCTCAGAAATATCTCTTTCTGATTAAAGTGTCAAAGATTTATCAAAAGGAAAAACAAAACAAAAAGCTGCAGAAAAAAGTCAGCTGTGATACTAAGGAACATTAAGCGAGTCCATTTAACTTCCATAATATTCTGTTCCACCACTGACGGAAAGCAGCAGCTTCACTTTTAGGAAACCTAATGATATATTGATCAAATTGGATGACAAGCAAATGGCTCACACGCTGCAGGCCTCCAATTTTGTTTTTCATTGCACCATAAAACAAACCATTTTTTTTTTCAATGCAGTAATTAAGTGAAAATCATTTGTTGTTTTTTTGTGCATTCATTAAATCAACTCTATTAACTTTGGCGTCAGTTACAGTAGCTTTTTCTTCCCAGTTACAACAAATTTGCTTCATTCCAGATTTGCGTCTGTCTTTTTTCTTTCTTTTCATGTAGCAACGGTGACTGAGGATCGTGGCTCTCTGAATATTTCAAGTCTATCTGCCATACCAAACCAAAAAAAGTCATTTTAATGATAAATAATTATAATTGTGTTTCCTTGTTCTTATACTTAAACACAGTGTTTTTATTCGTCCAACACAAAAACAGAAATGGCTTCATTTAAACCCAGTTACCAGAATGAATTACGAATTACGAACGTGTTAATGTTCAGCCTTGGTCGTCTGTGACATTAGTGGATGTGAGCTGTGTGTGATGGTTATTTGAACTTGTGGTTTGTGTTGTTCGGTGCTGCTGATCTGCAGGGACGCAGGGTGCAGCACCTCTGCATTTCTCTGGGCACGAGGGTACAGGTGGTAGAAGCTGTTGCTTCACACATCCCAATTGTCTTATTTTCAGATTTTCAAGGATGCTTTTTCTATTTTGCAACACTGGCGTGAGATATAGGTCGATCTGCTTCCATCTTGTTCACTATCTTTGTAATCCCAGGGATCGACACGCTCATGAAACCTAACTGAATGTAGAGACAATAAGAGGAATAACCTCGTGATTCTGCATGAAATCTTCTAAACGTCATTGTGGCGACAGTGAGAGCCTCTTTCACACCGGACAAAAAGAGAAACACCAACATCTGGCTTCTGTCTTAAATCCTGTGTCCAATCGGCCCTGATGGAAACATGACACCCAGATGGACACGCTAATTCTGGCCTGTTGCTGTTCCATCCATCTCTGTTTAAGGAGCAACCAAATGTTGATCAGCTGGAGTTGAATTTAAAGAGAATGAAATAAAAGAAGAAAGACAGCGAGAAAACTTGTCCGCTGGCAGCAAGAAAGCATCAATCTCCTTTTTATAGCAGATTCACTGTCCTTTAAAAAAGGTCAGTGGTCAGTGTTCCTGGCAGATCCCAGTTCCTTTGATATCTATCATTGATTTTCTATATTCACTTTCATTTCAGGGCTGTTGGACCCTCTGCCTCTGCCTCTCTGCCTGCATCTGGATGCTCTTGCAATGTTGTCATTCAATCAGTTAGCAGACTTCTTGTTATCATTCTTGCATAAGAAATATTGTAGAGATGCTTTGTTTTTGTTGTATTATTCATGCACTGACACGTCTGAACAACACATGATTAGGATCATAGCTACTATCCTGTTAGAGCAGCACGACTGCTGCTGTGTCTGATGGCAGATTTTGATGTTTTTTGATTGCTTTTGGAGAAAAACATCTAAATCTGACATGACGTCTCTTATTCTTTGCAAAAAAACCCAAAAATACCTTCAGTTTGACGAAACAAGATAAGGTCACATTTAAATGTATTTACAGATTTACACATTTTCATCAAGCAAATACCCTGGAGATAAGTTCTGTGCATCTAAAGATTGCAGTTTAAAAATTATGAGTTTATCAGTTTATCAGCATTTGTGGTGTGAAGTTGGGTAATGTTTATCTCTATCCATTCTATTGCAGCTACAGTAGGTGTGTCACTTTCAATTAAGTGACAAAACACCAGCGCAGAGCGAGGACTAAATGAGGAAACATGTTTATTCTAATTTTGGCACAGTTGAGGTTCATCATTGCTCCATCTGTTGCTTTAATACTGTCACTTAAACACCTAAAGCGTAGCAGGACGTAGTAGTATAGTGAAAATGTTCATTTTAAAAATGATTAATGATCACAAAGCTGACAAAAGAAACAACTCTTCCTTCCTTCCTCCCTCCCCTCCCTGCTGATTCCCCCACTGTTCCTCTTCCTCCCTCTGTCATCCTTATATCATCTGTTTCCTGTTGAGCCGCTCAGCATCTCTTATAGCTTCACAATCCCAATGCACATGCGACACGCATATGAAGCACACAGTGCCCACTCACACAGATCTGTCCTAGTTAAAACATGTTCCCCCACTGTAAAACTGGAGGCAGTGAATAGAATTTATTTTGTGAGGCTCAAAGCATTGAAAGATTTCATTTGAAAACCTCCCTTTCCAACATAATGACACAGTTACTGATGCTTACTACAGACATTACACACTATTTTGTAGGTAATAAGTTTTAATGAAATTTGCTGATAATTAAATGTTCATTATTCAAAGCAGAACATTGGCTTTCAAGCTCATCTGATCACCACAGTTTTTAATTTTTCTCTTCTCCTAGCTAAAGCATGATTAACGTTTATATAATTATGTTTAATTAACCTAAAGCCGTTGGTGACAGATAGAGAAAAACTGTAATCTTGGCTAAATATCTTTTCAGTGCATAAACAAAAACCACCATCTTTTTCTTTAACGTTAACTGCATCAGTATTTTAGTCGCCTAAACCTAACAACACGTTATGTCCTGGTCTCTGGTGTCAAAGTCCTGTGTTTTGTTGATCCAACCATCCACTCTCCTCCTCGCTCCTCCCTGTGATTGCATTTATTACATTTTACAAAATTTCTTACTTATCCTGGAAGAGGAGGGAGCACTGTGTGGAAGCTAATGGGGATGGGGATCCAAATGAAATTATAATTAAATTAAATTAAATTAAATTAAATTAAATTAAATTAAATTAAATTAAATTAAGTTACATTTCCCCCAGAGCAGATTTGGCGAAGCAGATAAGTAGTATCTAATATCTGAGTATCTTTTTAATTTGATCTTTGAAAGGATGCGTCTTTGTATATTTATTTGTGTTGCTGAACTAAAGTTGCATGCTTCCAAAGTTGAACAGGAGAAAAGGTAGCAAACACACACAGCTGTTTACTCACCAGTCCAGAGGAACTGTTGCATGTTCAACATCAAACTTTATTCCAAGATCTTTCACTAGCAGTGGAAAACAATGCCAGAGTCTCTAATAGGCTTCTGCTGCTGTTATCAACCAGCTACCTCCTGCCCATCTAGGCACTTTCTAATAATGATTCCCTGTTGCCTCCAAACTGCCCTGAGGGTTTATTATCACCCCTTTAATTATAAAGCTGAAGCTCTTTTCAAGTGAGTGACTCACTGGCAAAAATACATGTTTGGTAACAGAGAAAACTTACAAACAGGTTTTTTCAAGCGTCACCTGGTAACTGACTTCCTCAGGACCTGCGCGCATCTTTTCTTACTAATATGAAAAAGACTATAAAGCAGGTGAAGTGGTAAAATGGGTGACGTCAGTGCTCAGCTGTAGAAGTTGTGATGCAGTTAATGAGGAAAGTTCTGTCCAGATTGTGGATGAATGGAAAACAATGATACAATGACGAAAGGCTTCGTCTTAACAACCATTCAAAGCACCTTAAACTACACTGCCCATACACACACACACATTCATACAGCACATTTCTCAAATGCACATACTCATTCCCACGCCAATGGTATGTCAGGTTCATTATCTTTCTCAAGGACACTTTGAGTGAGAAGCAGGGGATCGAACCACTGGCCCTCTGATTATTGGCTGCCCACCACATGACTGTTTTTTCCACATCTGAGTTACCTTCTCGATGATGAAGGTTGTCTCTGATTGTCATCAGAATGACAGGAAGGAGAGGGTGGTAGCGTCTTAGTGATTTCACGCAGTGATGATTCTGCACTGAAGATGTCGATTGAGTCCCGAAGTTTATGATGACAGTGACTGAATTGAGTTGTGAAGGTTATTCTTTATGCTTTTTCCCATTAAGAGGGTCAGACCTCGAAGATGTTAAAGCACAGCTGTAGGATTTGTCTATTATAGATGGATCATAAATTAATCTCTTTAATAGAATCTTAATTTCATCTGATCTGCTTTGCATTTGAATTCATCCATTACTCAGCGTTTTCTCCTCAGTCGTGAGAACTGTCCCTTAGGTATGTTTTGTTTCAAACGGGTGGTTATAGTGGAGGAGACTATCATGCTATGAGTTTTCAGGTGTAAATACTTCTGTTCTGATGTTTAGAGAAGGTACGATCCCATGAATTTATAGTGTTGGGGTTCAATTGCGAATTTTAGAAAAGAAAAGGCTCTTTAACGATGAAACATTGTGGAAAAAAGTGGCGAAATTGAAAAAATTAGTCACCTGTCTCCTAAAGCTCTCTGTGTGATTGCTGCCTGTTCACCTTTTGTGTTCAACGTTGTTATTGCTTTTGTTTTCATCTGCCAGCACTTGTCTCAATATGATACTTAGCTGTCTGTCTTTTCAAAACTACACTTTTTATCAACATATTTCTTTGAATTCTGTATGAACATGTCATTATTTAACAAAAGGGGTGAAACTTCTCATTCCCTTAAATGTTAAAAAGTTACGGCTGCTCATAAGTGGTCATACAAGGACAAGGACACTGCCAAAATAAAAGTCTAAGACCGTTAAAGTTTGTAAATTTGTAAAGTTTCTTGTATCTATTTCACTTGATATTTCCCATTTCACAGCCTCTAACAATAACCTTCATGTTTTCTCCTGGTGTCCATCAGGTTATGCCCCAGTGACGGGAATGTGCCACCCTGTCCGGAGCTGCACCCTCAACCACGAAGACGGCTTCTCCTCGGCCTTTGTTGTGGCTCACGAGACTGGACATGTGTAGGTTCCTCTTTATTCTGTGCACATGGTGGCGTTGCGTCTCCCTGGGGCCTTTTTTTTTTTCCCCTCTTGTGATCTCTATATTAAGTGACACTGGGGACCTTTAAGCAGCTTGGCCTTGAGCGCTGTGACAGCAAACATGTTGGCCTTTTAATTTTCATGGTTTGTTTATCGAGCATATGTCCAAAAACTCAAGGTTTGTTTTCATGTTGCTTTATCTGTCACCCACACATTGTCTACATGTTTCACTTCTGGAGTAAAGTTCACAAAAACACCAAATGCACCTGCTCTCATGAGCTGGAAACGCAACAGGGGAAAAGTGAAAGCTGGAAATATCACAAATAAGCCTTCATATTTATTCACTGACTGAGAAAATGCACAGCGCCACTCAGAATAGGTATTGAATTAGAGTCATGTTGCTAGGCAACCCTCGAATCCCATGGAAAGGCAGATCTTGCGCATGAACATCAAAACATGCAGGTTGAACTCGTCTTAATCGTGAATGTGTCACAGAAGAAGCAAGGAAACAGGAAAAAGGACAAACTCGGGTGTATTCACATCAATTAACACAAATTCAGTCACCGTTTGTGCACAACCTTCACATGTCGCCATTTCGTTTGAAAGTTTGAATCAGTTTTAAGTTGTGTGTAAAAATAACACAAACCGAAGAAAGTAAAAATGTAGCTTTTGAAAGTTGGCTGTGAAATTTTTTGCTATACTGTGTACTGCCGTTAAAGGTGGAAACAGAAAGTGGAGAGGCTTTGAGGGAAGTCTTCAGTTGAGCTGTGGCTCTGCACTGAAACCTAGATGAACTGGAGAACATAATAATAAACAGGTCACATCGGGCTGTTTTTCCACTTTATTGCTCTTTTCAAGCTGTTTAACATTTTCAAAAAGGAGCAATTACCCTTCACAGGTATTCTGTTGGTGGTCCTGATTCAAGCAGGTCATACCAAAATGTTTGGTGGAAACGACAGCAGTGATAATTAGAATTCTTCAGAACCACAAACAGGACTCCTTTTTTATCAGCAACTACAAAAATCCAAGCAGGCAAACAAAGTACAAAGAGTCGGGCAGAGGCAAAATCCAAAATACACAAACAAGGTCAAGATCAGAGCACTGGAAAGCTAATGCACGTGGCACAAAGTCAACCTGGCGGAGAAAGTGGAAACAGTCTGGCGTACAGGGAGCTGATGTGGTTGAGCAGGCGAGTGGGCAGGAGGAGCAGGTCAGGTGGTTGTACAGGTGAGAGCCGCAGGGTCTGAAATGTCAGCAGAGTGACGTGGGTGCACAAACAACTGGGCTGAATGATGGAAAGGATGAACGAGCAGACTGAAAGTCAAGACCACGGCCAAGCCAAATTGTCCCTCAGCTGTTAAACAGTCGTCCAGCTCAGACCATCCCTGAGCGAGACACCAAGTCCTCCAACTTCACGCTTGTTGCTCTGTACGTCACCCAGGGGACCACTGAGCAGAGGATTTAATCTTCAGGGATCAATAAATCTTGCCAGGAAAAATAATTACAGTCTCTGCGTTTCCTCCTTCAAGCTCTGGTCCTCTACCTGTTCCTAGGACTAGGAACCTAGAAGTAGGGCCATTTTCCCATAGACTTCAATACAATCTGCCTTCTTGCCACCAGTGGAATCGCCCCCTGATGCTCATTAGGAACAATGCAGGTTTGAGGCTCTTCAGCGCTGGGCTTCAGTTTTCAGACCTTATATACTTATATATACAGTTATATGTTCAGTCTACGGTTGCGTTTCATAAAGTTATGCCATTTGAAAACATGTAACCAAACAACTGTGACAAGAAGCAGTCACCTCGAACTCCTTTTCTGGGGCTTCATGCTACATCCTCGCTTCTCTCAAAGGCCTTAATTATTGCATTTTCACAAAGATAAACATCTGTGTAGCACATCTGTACGCCCCTCAAGAGTTTTTAGGTTAAAAAAAAAAAGCTTTAGGAATACAAATGGTGCAACGTTAAAACGTTCAATTACAAAGCTAAAGAAATCCTCAATGTACGCTGTGTCTTTTATCAATCAGCTCCCATTGTTAGAAGTTTTTATTTGACACAGCTTTTCAAAGATGATGCAAAATGGCGTCGGATCATCATTTCCTCAGAAAGACAGTGTTAGTCCAATGGGGAGATTGAGGCTTTAATCAACACGAGGCACCACTTGTTTCTAGGTAACTGCACATCACATCAATCATGTGACCATTGATCGAGGAAGAGTAAATATTTAAGCTGTGACTATAGTTTTATCACAGTAAAATAAGTGCCTGTCATCTATACATTATATCCTGTTGGAAGCTGCTTGCTTACAGAACTTCAGCCAACAGAGACTCAACAGCCTGTCACAGGATCTTTGTTGATTTAATCAGCAGAAGAGACAGAAAACAGAAAACGCTGAAGAAACAGACCACAAAGTGAACAACACTGTGCCCACAGAGCACGTTGTGCTGAGAGATGGATTAAATCTGCCCCCGTCACGACTGGGTTCGTGAGACTTGATCACTTGCTTAATCTGCTGCTTTGAAGTTATTAGAAAAGACTGCCTGCAGAGTCCCGCTGTTAAATCAGCAAACAGAAACATTAGAGGACACAAAACAATCAGAAAATTATGACAATGACGTATCATCAGAGCAGCAAACTTCTGTTACAGAAACAAAGGGAGGGAAATAAGTCACACGCTAAAAAACTTCTTTCTAAAGCTACTAATGTGCAAGGAGACAAGAGCCACTGAATTATTAGACTAAAGCCCACGGGAGGAGATGTTAAAATCAATTTCAGTTTCATATTGAAACTCCTTCAAAATAAACCACAGTGATTCTTCAGTTAATTCCCACCGGTTCCTTCTAAACAGACTCAACCCTCAGACCATGTGTTGGTTCATCTCAGTGTTTAACAGAAAGTGTTGCTGTGACTTTCTGCAGTTTATTAGACCTTCAACAGAAAAACACTTAAAGTTGACAGCTGCTGCTGAACTAAAAATGAGTATTTTCTGTTGTCTGTTAATGGACCACAGGAAGTATTATTGATTTAACTATATAGATTATATGAGTGGAGAGAAATGTATGTGCCAAGAGTGAAAGGACCAGAGATTTACTTAAATATAGCATATTAACATACTATAAAATAAAATATTAGTACTATAAAATCATTTAATTTACTTTGTTTTTAAAAGCATACTTTAGGTGGCCCAGTGATTTACCTGCACGTACCAGAAAGCTTAGTCCTAAAGCAGCACACATTTTGTGTCTACTGTGTATGTACAGCACATTTATTTCTACCAGCGACAGCTGATTTTAGATTTGTGAGCATATTCACTCTCCACATCAAATCTACTGAGACGTCACCTGGAAAAATAATGAACAAAATCAAACCTTGGACACTGACATTTTTTATTCTATTATTTCCTGTAATTATTTGCATGACAAAACAAGAGGTGAGGAGCAGAGACATGTACACAGCTTCCCCATTAGATGCATTTCTTAAAATAACATAGGCGCATACGATATTGACATCTGCTCACACAAGTATTTATTGATGCTGACTGTATGTTAGGAAAACATGACCTTTCATTCAGAGCGAGGACGTTGCAGCGCATAGAGTGAGTCTTTTTCTCTGTTTGCTTCAAACATGTCTTTCTACGAACACGAGGAACTGCAAAGCTGTGTTTCCAGGTTTTTAAAAGGACATTAGTGTGAAGTGTAAGACAACAGAGTGCATGATGGGAAGGACATGCCATGATGACAAATGGTGCTTTATGATTGGTAAAGCCCAGAGGAGCAACATGCAGCAAAAACAAACTAAACAAAGAGAAACAAACACCATTTGTCCGATTCATAAACTAATTACCTGAAGCAAGTGATATTATCATAAACATCATGCAGCAGTTTCTTCAGTGTAAAATACTTTGTTGTTGATTTTTATCGTCTAAAAAATCAGGTGCAGTTTAGCACCAACATTTTCATTGATTTCAAAATCTACTACTACTTCTGTTACAAATTGATCAAATCAGTTCATAATGTATATTAATCGTGTGACCTACTTTTATTTTGAAGTCAGGACTTTTTCTTCACATTGGAAATAACAGTTTTACCAAATAATCACAACTCAAGGACCACATGTTAACTTCGTCTTAAACTTTCAACCAGTTCACATTTTGTATGATTTTATTTCAAATGTGTTTGCGGATCTTTGAATTAACAGTTTGATAAAGCCATGACCTAATATCCACCCGTTAATAAATATCATCTAACGCAGCTGAAAGCTCCAGGAAACGCAAGTAAGCAGACCATTATGCACAGCGTCACCTGTAACGATCATGATAATGTCATGTGATGCGTCGGTGGCTGAGGGTTTAAGGCGTCGACCATTTATTCTGAATCTTTGGTTTGACTCTGGTGAGAGTTCGTTCCTCTGTCTCTTTCTCCTCCTCTCATTTCCTCTCAGCTAGAGGCACAAACTGTCCAGAAGATTACTTTAAAAAGAAAAAGACGGATGACGTTTGATTAAAACTCCTGTAAAATCTTAAAAATAGTTTCCAATTGTCGACTGTTTCATCCCTGTGCAAGTGCTGCTGCCATTATTTCTGTCAGATTTCTTGTCTTGGTGTGAGACGGTGCTTTCAGTGGACTGCAAGAAAAATCAGTCTCTGGCCACAGATAGCTCAGTGCTGAAGTCTTAAACTTCATCATTTACCTTCATCTAAATCTTCACAAATGAATATTAAATTGATGAATATTTTTTCTAAATTTGTTTATGTTTTGTCGATATGCATTTGCTTTCTTTAAGTGCCTTAAGCTCTTCACCGTAATAATAGATGACTTGGCCTTTACAAATAAATCAAAACTCAACAAAGATGTTTGAGAAACATCTGGACAAACTGGAAAACGTACATAAAAAAGTTTAAATGAGCTCATGTCATGTGTCAAAGAAATACTTTGCAATTACATTAAATATTTGAAATATCAAGAAAAATTTAACTACAGCTGTAAGATACAAGAATTATAGTGGAGAGAAAATTGGAGAAATTGCCATAAATCTTGACTTTAGTATATTTTTTGACAAAATGTTATTATTCATGATATAAGATGATTGCATTATGAATCGTTGGTGTTAAAGAGTCGTATTTGCATAAAACTCCTTGGGGATTTGATGTTTCATATGATCTCCTGCCACTGTGTAAACATCTGCTCGTCTCTCCCTGTGGGAGCAGGTTGGGCATGGAGCACGACGGCCAAGGCAACCGCTGCGGCGATGAAACGACGATGGGGAGCGTGATGGCTCCTCTGGTGCAGGCGGCCTTCCATCGATACCACTGGTCCATGTGCAGCGGGCAGGAGCTGAAGAGATACATCCAGTGAGTTCACCTTTGCAAGCGGCACTGCTGCTAATATATATATTTTATAAAGTAGTTAGATGGTTATTATTATTGTAGTGTGATAGTATAGTCTGTCAGTTGACTGTAGTAAATAGATTGTAGAGTTGGAGCCTGAATGAATGAGGCTAAAAGGAGTAAGGATATAATGTGATTGGAGAGTCATAGGCATTTATAATTATACTACAGCATTCAGAGCTTAAACTCCATCCAAGGCCAACAACCCACTCAATAGGTAAATTTAACACAGAAAATGATTAGAAATGTTTAACCTTGTTCGGGACCGGCACTGAAATATGTGTCATGGTAGCTAACTGCCTGATGGAGCGTTGTTTTTATAGAGTTGACTATTTATATTAAAAGTGACAATTTATGTCCAGGAAACCAAGAGTTTGTTGCCTATACGAACAACCACAGGTCGATACGACCTCTGATACGACCCAGAGGAGTGTCCCAGTGTCCCAGTGTCCCAGTGTCTCAGTGTCCCAGTGTCCCAGTGTCTGAACCCTTTGGCAGCAGGTGTACCAGACCTTGGTTGTCATGGTTATGGCAATAAACACATAGATCGTACCGAGAGCGGCGCGCCCACCTTTATCACCATGGCTACTATAATAGCAGCTTCACGGCGTTTTAGGAAAAGATGGTGACTTTGGATAACATACCGATAGTTCATTAACTATCTTTGTTGTCATGGTTACAACAATCATTTCTATGGATAATGGAAACAACACAAACTGCTACTGTCACATGGGAATCGAACCCCGATCTCCTGTGTCTTGTCGACCCATACATCCACCCCAACCTCCTCCTGACTCTGTCGCTCTATAAACACTTTTCTCTTCGCTCCCGTCATCATCACTACGGACACTAGATGTCGCCTAGCAACAAAACCTAACTATGATGTCATACTAACCCGCTGCACAGACGACCTGTGGCCTCGTTTTTTTGACCCGAAGGTCAAATGTCACACATGGCGCTCTCTACACCAAGACATCAGTTTGTCTTGCTCAAACTTTCTGCCAAGTTTCACTGAAATTTGTGAGCTATTTTTTGAGATATCCGACTAACAGACAAACAAATAGATATTCTGGACTGAAAACATGAGCTCCTGCAGAGAGATGTCATTATATTTTATTCATTTTAATTCTAGATGAGCAGACAGCGCCCTCAGTTTGTGTTAGAAACCAACTTCACTGCACCTCCTCTGAAAAACATTCATAATTCACCAGTTTAAAAAGCAGAAGCAGCTGATTGAAATATTTTCTCACGTGTGTAACAGCATCGAGTGAAATGCAGCTCGTGCATCTGCAGCTTGTGTTGAGTTCACGTCGTCAGGTATTTCACCCAACTGTAAAAGAATCGACTTCTGATTGGGAACGTTCAGCAGAGCATGAACGCCAAACTATTGACAACTCAAAGAAGGAGACGATAGTGGCAACATGCAATCAATCGACCTTATACTATAATGTTTTTTAGAGCGGCTCCGGGCTATTACTACTGCGTCTGTTGTAGGGTGCGATCAATATATTGTACGAACAGCATTAGTGCAGAATGATAATGTGGGAGCATGGACATGAAAGCTGTGGCTCTTAGGGGGGAGGCTGCCGCGATGAAATGTATGAGATGTTTGAAATCATTTTCGCTTTACAAAAGGTGCAGATATGCCTGGTCTGACTGCGAGCAGGGTTTAGCTCTGCTCAGCTGGAGCTTTCATCTTTCTCTCCACCTGCAGCCAAATCTGCCCCCAAACCGAAATGCAACGCAATGATTCTCATTGAAAAAGAAGCAAAACAAGCTGTTATTGAGTTTCTGCGAAAGGTTTCTGCAGCAATTACTGAGAATATTCACAGGTATCAAAGTGGTGCACGGATACACAAGTGAACAATTAAGGAGCCACACAACAAGAGAAGATTGTAGCTCAAATACTGAATCCAGGTGCATTTAATCTGTTTTCCGTTTTCAAAACATGGCTGTATTTTGGTTTGTTGGCTAATTTATTAAGTCATGAATTAAAGCATGTGACTCCACAACGCTCAGGCAGGTTGAATAAACAGAAAGGAGAAAAGGTTCGAGCTGACTGTAAAGTCTAACAAACCATGAACTTTAAATACCTCTAAACAACTGTGGTACTGGAATTACCTGCGCTGTAATAGCTCACATGGACAATTCTGCACAACGCCAGTGTTTCCACAGCACTAATCACTAAGTCCAATGCATGAAAAGAACACGAGGGACAGAGGCTTTATTGATCCTGTGTGGAAACCGTCATGATGGAAATGAAAATCCTTTGGCCACAGGGAAGGCTTTTAATGTGAAACATCTGTTCAGAGTATTAGTTTCATTGATGGTGGCCTAACATTGTTTTAAAAAATGGCAAAGTAGATGTAATGGGAGCTAATTAGTTAAAAAAAAAAAAGAAAAACTCTAATGAGTGGAAATAAACATGATTCAGAATTTATAAAAACAGCAAGTCAACATGGAGGAACTGTAGAGTTTTCATTAACAGTAGCAGATAACTCAAAACAGGAGATTTCTTGGTAATAATTTAAAAAAAATAGGGATGAATGCTAATGTGTTTGTATATTTTGAATAAATATGACAGTAAGTGACACTGGTGTCGCCTGTGCTTTTAATTTCCTGACAGCACATATGATTGCCTTCTGGATGACCCCTTCAAACACGACTGGCCACAGCTTCCTGAACTTCCTGGCATCAACTACTCAATGGACGAGCAGTGTCGATTCGACTTTGGAGTGGGCTACAAGATCTGCACTTCAGTGAGTACAGCGCCCAGACACCATCAGAGTGTGTACCCTCTGTTTGTCAGTGAAACCCAGTGGTGAAAAATGAGAAAAGAGAGAATCCATAGAAACTTTCTCTAACTCTCGAAGAGCTGAGACAAATAAAATGTTGTCAAACTGAAACTTTGCCAGGCTTTAGAAATGAAAAGGAGCTCGAGATGAGCAGAGCAGAAAAGTTCTGTTGAGCTTTTTGCAGAGAGACGTGCAGGAAAGGATGATGTCAGCCATCCAAGAACCAGGCCTTTAAATATCAGCAGTGTGAGCATCTCAACCACACATCTGCTCACTTCACCGCACTCACTCTTTCTATCTGATAAGCTGAAAAATATTCTTTCATCTGTGCAACTTTTCTTCTTCTCTCTCTGCTCACATCCCCTTGATCTACACCGTCCTAAAATTTCTGTCACATTTCTATAAAAGATGCTATTGAGAGCAGTGATCTAATGGTATGATGCACATTTCTGGAAACGTACAATTTCATCATTTTGTATTCTGAATTTTGCTGAGAATGAGTTTATACACCGATCAGCCATAACATTATGACCACTGACAGGTGACGTCAATAACACCGGTCACCTGGTTACCATGGCTCCTGTCAGTGGTGGATATATGAGGCAGCAGCTGAACATTTAGTCCTGAGGTTGATGTGTTGAAGCAGGAAAAATGGTCAAGTGTGAGGATGTGAGGGACTTTGAGAAGGACCAAACTGTGATGTGACGACTGAGTCAGAGCTTCTCCAACACTGCAGCTCTGTGGGATGTTCCCGGGCTGCAGTGGTCAAACAGCAAACAGAAGAGCTACTGAAGTTCAAACTCATGAAGAAGTCCATGCTGGTTCTGATAGAAAGGTGTCGGGACACACAGAGCATCACTATGGGGCTGTGTAGCCTCAGACCAGTCAGGGTGTCCACGCTGACCCCTGTCCACCACCAAAAGCTCCTACAATGGACAGAGGAGCATCAGAACTGGACCAGGAAGGTGGTCTGGTCTGAGGGATCAGGTTTTCTTTAACATCATGTGGATGGTCGGGCGTGTGTGCGTCTCTTACCTGGGGAAGACATGACACCGGGATGCATTATGGGAAGAAGAGCAGCTGGTGGAGGCAGTGTGATGCTTTGACAGTGTCCTGTTGGGAAACCTTGGGTCCATTCATGTGGATGTTACTCGTCCCACCTCCCTAAACGTTGTTCAGACCAAGTCCCCCCCCTTCATGGAAACAGTCTTCCCTAATGGCAGTGGCCTCTTTCAGCAGGATAATGCTCCCTGTCACTGCAACAATGGTTCAGGAGCTTTGAGGAACAACAACCAGTTCAAGGTGTTGACTTGGCTCCAAATTCCCCAGATCTCAGTCCAATCCAGCATCTGTGGGATGAGCTGGACCAACAGGTCTGATCCATGGAGGCTCCACCTCACAACTTCAGGACTTACCACAGCTCAACTTCAGAGGTCTCTCTATGATGGACCGACATAACATTAGGCAGGTGGTCATAATGTTATGGCTGATGTGTGTTTAAGGCGTGGTCAAAGTCTTTGGGGACGGGACTAAATCGAACTAAAATGATGAGTAAGCTTGGTTTAGTTTGACCCAAGGCTGGATTTCCTTAAAAACATTTTGTTCAACAGACAGGAGGCTGTTGTCACGCCTCAGTGGCACTGAAGGCTGCTCCAGACTGTCAGCAGCGGCCGCCTTAATGCCTTCTCACCGTGTTTTTTAGTTTACACAAGAATTTTGTTCCAGTTTGCACTTTTGCAAATTATTCTCTAAGTTACTTTTTTGGTTTAGACTTCATTTTTTTTATAACACACCAAACCTTCCGTCCACTGCATAAAAACTTTTCCTTCAGCAGGTCAGGATTTCATAAAACTCCAGGTGCTGTATCCAGAGCCACGAGTGGCGAAGGACATATTAAGATCCTTTACTCACGGCTGCGATAATCAATACTTGTCACAATATGTAATCAACTCCATTCAGTGAAGGGTGATTACATATTGTGTAATCAGCAAACATATTGAGTCCATTCCCGGCACATGTATGCGGCGCACTCTGCACACCCCAAATAACAGACACACATAAGAAATCAGATTTTACCCATCTGAAGGGGAAAATCAATATGTGGCAGCCAGAAATAAATCAATGTACAGGAAGCACTAATTAAAAATACTCCATAAGAAGTAAAGGCCCACATTCAGAACTTTGCTTTCATGAATACCTTGATTCCCATGAGGATATTTCCCATTTAACTGTAATGAAGTAGAAGGAATAAATATCAGATCATGGAAATACAAAAGGCAGAAAGTCTTCCAAACTGAACTAAGACACAGCTCATTTGTTCCACCCACAGAAACATTTCCTGAATCAGCACGCACCTCTACTGTTAAAGAATAAGGAACTGACCCTTTTATGTTATTGCAGTGCTGCAGTGAAGGTCAGCTTGGTTCAGTTTAGGAAAAGATCATGTTTGGGTTCAAATAATTGCTTCATTGAAGGTCCCATAAAGTCTAAAGGTAGATGTCCATATCTTCTTTTCTTATTATAAAGCAGGTCTAGGTTCTGTATTAATACTGTGTCAGTATCAAAGGTCTCAGTCCACAGAGAAATGCTCACAGCCTGTATTCAGAAACTGAGCCTCAAAACCAGCCGTCAGGACTTCTGGAACTTTGTGATTTCATAACAGCCTTGTTTTGGTTTCTCTGAGTGTTTGCTTGTCTTATTTGATCACTAAGTAAACAGCTAGCCAATCAGAGGAGAGGCTTTCACTCACCAATAAAAACATTGATGGTTCATAATAAACCGTTTGCACAAACAATACATTTACTCATCTACTGCAGATTCATGCATTATTACAGTAAATGTGATCGACCACCTTCCACCAGGGGCCATTTCCCATCATCTCACCCACTCTCACCAGTGTGGGCTGAAACACTTTCTCGATTGACTTTTGATGTGACAGCTGTAAAGATGCCTGCAGGCTCTGTACCGACAGGGCCTGCCTCACAAAAGAACATGATGTTTACTTAAAGTGTGTTTACCCTGTAAAGACTCCCCTCCTGCGGCCACTGGGACCATCTGATGATGAGGATGCCACATGTTTGATGTTTTCAGTACATTATACATAGTAAAGTTCACTAACATGCAAACAATCTATTCACTTGTAGGTTTCTCAAGGTCAGCAGACAAGTTGAAACAGAAAAATACACCTTAAATGGAAGATAATTGCACCTAAATTATGTTTTCTATTAACATAACAAGGACATTTTGTGAATTAACATATTTGGTAACTGGCAAAAATGTCAATACTGAACATATTAGTAAAATGTCCAACAACACTTCTGTCCTAGACACTGATCCACTTATTCTTTGTGTCTGATTGATTCACACATCAGCTGTTAATTTGAACAATACCTGGGCCTGGACGCGTCAAATCAATTTTCCGATAGAAGTCCCTCCAGACTTCTACTTATTTGAGTTGTAACACAACAGGAGCCTTTCGTGGTGAACGGTTGTTAGATGTTTAACATAATTTCCGTGAAATACTTGAGAAAAAAAGAAAAGGCAACAATTAAAAATGATTTTTTTAATCAAAACTTTTTTTAATTCAATTCAATTTTATTTTTCTTTTACCATATGATGGTAAACTTCTTTGGTCCAGCTGTCACAACAGATAACTGTGCTGTATTTTTCAGTATTTTCTGAAGGTTTATAACAATTACACAAGAAAAGGTTGATCACTAACGAAATAATATGATTTAAAATTTATATTAAGATCAATAACATTAACCTCTAACAATAATAATTGGTACGTGGAAGCATGCTCTGTACTCTAAGCATGTATCTTTCCCTAACTTAATTTTTTTGTTGTGTCAACAGAATTTGGATGCAGCTGCACAATGTGCTCAGTATTTACAAGAATACCAGAGAGAATAAGACTGAGATCTTACAAAGGAAATAATGGGTGCAAGTGCAAACAGGTGTAAATCAAACAGTCTCGTTTGATTTACACCTAAACTCCACAAACACCTGAACCTCTAAACCCCTGGGGAACCAACACAGATATATTTTAATGAATCGTTCACATGCAACTAAACATAGACACAGTTTGAACATCTGGTTAGATATCAGACTATAGGTTTTAAAAATGTACTAGACTAGATCCATAATATCTGTAATTTGCTAAATTTAGTTTATTCCCCAGCCTTAAACAAGCATCTTTCTCCCTTTAACTACTTCCTGCTTCTTCCTCTGAGTCAGACTGGCAGTAGAAACGTCCTAATCACAGTGGGAAATGACTGTATCACAGCAGTGATCTCTTACTGTTGAGATTACCCTGTTCAGATCGCTGGCAATCACACAGCTCAGCTCTTTTTGAATTTTTGACTGGTGGCAAATTAACACCAATTGCTGGATGCGCTGAATTGATCTGAAAATCAAAATGTTTACTTGTGTTTGCCTGACAGAAGTCCTTCCTAGGAAGTCCATGCAGTGCATCAAGGTTTTTCCTCACATTTGAGTCCTAAAAACACGTGAGATCCTAAAAACACACATATAATCATCAGTCACAGCATTAAAACCACTGACAGGTGAAGGAAGTAGCATTCATTATTTCATCTGGCAGTGGGTGGGATAAATTAGGTGGAAGGTGAACAGTCAGGTCTTGAAGTTGATGTGTTGGTAGAAAACTGAGCAAGAGTGAAGATCTGAGTGACTTTGACAAGGGCCTAATTGTGGTGGGTCAGAGCATCTCAACGATGGCAGGTCTTGCGGTCTTGAGGTGTTTGCGATATGCACTAGTTAATCCCAACCACAGACTGTTTATGAAAATAGACGCAGACTCGTCTCTGGAAGGTGAAGCCAGTGTTGAAGTGGCTTTAATCTGTATTCTATCTAATGACAATCAGGGGGGTGACTCCTGGTTGAAAAAGGATGTCAGATTGTGTTGAATCTTTGAGAAAATGTCCCTACTTCTCACTTGATTTATTACCTCAGTAAACGTTTTCTGATCTCAGTCTCTAGTTCCAAGTCTTATAGATATAGACCATAAAGCAGGGTATGCATGAGGGCATGCATGAGGGCATTAGGGCAGGAGTGCATGTATAAGGGCCTTGTGATTGACAGACTATACCACACAAACAGGATAGAGTACAGAGCAGGTCAGATCCTCCCTCACTCCTCCTCAGCTCCACCTTTTCCTCCAAATATGGTTTATTCTGTTTTTTTTTTTAAAAAAACAAAAAAACAAGATGGTGGCGAACCAAATTGCAAACTCTAAACTTCAAAACAGCAGCTCACAAACCAATGGGTGACATCACAGTGGTACCTACCATGTGGTCTAAGGAAGCACAATTGGTCAACTGGCAATAGGGTCGTGGGGAGCCATGTGCAAGATAAGGTCTGATTATCTGGTTGTTTTAAAGGAAAGAAGACTTGACGTGTTACTATGTGTCATTTTTGCAGCATAGATGACCCTGATAAAACACATAAACAGTGAGGGTGTGGGTGGAGCTGTGGGACTGAGCAAAACATAGTTAGCTGGAGGGCGAGACAGATGTGAGGGAGGTGATGGCCTCATCGAAGTGGAGTGGGATGCTCAGCCTGATCCACTGGGTCGATCACCGCAAAACAGCCACATCTATGTCTCTCCCTCTGGTTCTCAACCGCTATCTTTGTTGTATTTTTTCCAATTTGTGTCATATCCCACCGAGGTGAATGCCCATTGCTAGCTGAGATTAAAACACTGACCTGCAAACACCGGTTACTGGTCAGCTGCGGTTAAGCAAACATACACACAAATTGAGTGCACATTGGATGTCGAATTTTATTTTCACATAACTAAAATAATACCATAATTCATTTTTGCCATGGAGGATGTTCCTGGTGCATAATCAAGTGTCGGATAATTGAGGTCAGCCTCTGTAGTTAGCAGGAAGTGTCAGTAGAAATGGAGTCAGAGCTGCATTTGCAGTGATGGGGCTGCTGCAGAGCTACTGCATGTTAGAGCCCAGTGGACTCTATCTGCACCACAAGCTAAAAGGTTTGAATCCAGCTAATTGTTTTGTGTGCTTTTGCAAACAAAGAAGACGAGGAGACGTGGCAGCAGCAGATATGCTCAGAGATCAAACTCAAACCAGAGACTAATATCTGGATGAGTTTACTGAATTTAAGTATTTTAGTTCTTTCAAGGCCAAATAAATTAGTTGGCTAATTTATTTGTAGTTCTAAATAAGTGGCCCCCGGTCTATGTGAGCTGAACTCCAACACACCTCTCTAACAAACTGCATGATTACAGACCTGTCTTTGTCTAATACAGGATTCCCAGCAGTCTGGATAATGACATATTTGACTCTCTTAGAAACCTCGTACATCGAGCAAAATGCACCTAATTAGAGACAATGATTATGCTGATTATCTGAGGGTTTTCAGTCCAGCACAGGAATATCAGGTTAGTGCTTTAGATTTAGAGCTGATGTCTTTATGCAGAAGTACTTTATGTAGTTAGACTGAAAACATTGTGGAGGTTGATTGGTGAATGGGTGCATAGTGTGTTTGACTGGGGTTTGCATCACATCAGTTTGATGAATGTCTTGATAAGAAATTCAGATTGTTTGCTTTTTTTTTTTTCTTTTTTTTTTTTCAATCCAAAGCTGCAGTGTTTTATTTGCCTGATCTACTGTATATCATGTCCTAACCATGGCTGCATGAACCTGCTGCAGAGACTCCTGAGGCTGGCGTTATTCCTCTCTTCTCTGTTCTATGTGCACACTCCCTTTAGTAATACATGCCCTCGGGTTTAATAAAGCAGTGCCAACCTTAGGGCCCTCATCAATAAAGTTGATTTGGTGCTTTAGTTGGTGTGCATATTCCCAGACAAACTCATCAGAGTAGGCCACACAGCAGACCTGGGGTTGCTGCTGTAACTCCTGCCTTTAACTTTAACCATCACAACAATCTTTCCCTAACTTAAGTTTTTTTGTTGTGTCAACCAAATCTGGAAGCAGCTGCACAATGTGCAAGAGAATAAGACCATACAAAAAGAATCAATTCACATTATTCAGTTAGATTGACTTCCTTGAATGCAAACAAAGCAAAAACAATGGGTTATGTTGTTATATAATCATTTAGCACCTTTCAAAACTTGTCTTAGATTAACAGTATTAGTGGCAGGAAGATCAGTGGCAGTAGTAAAATCAGTTTAGGGAATTCAGATTGCTGCAGCAGACTGGACTTTTATTACTCAAACGGAGCACAGCTAGTATATTTACACACACACACACACACACACACACACATATATATATATATATTCATTCTCACTTCAACACCAGCCACACACTCAAAAGTTGAAACAAAAGCGAAATATGTATTGCTTAATTATACAGATTGAATAAAAGGTATTACATAATACTGCACTTGTTATGATACCTACTGCTGGAGTTATTGGATCTCTCCTCGTGGTTCTACCAAGCAGAAAAACATCTGCATTGTGAATTAACTGCAGATGTGAAAGTGAAAAGATCTCAGCCGGAAGAGGAAAGAGATTGGCCAGTTTTTACATAATTATAGGAGCTTGTGTTGTTCGCAAAACCTCTTGGCAAAGCTGGTGTGTCTGCTGGCAGCTTTTCTTTTTTGCGTCCTCTCAAATCAGCCTGATGTTGTGCTCTGATGTCTGACCACCTGCCCAAGAGACGAGGTTAAAAATAAGACGTATCCAGAGAAAACCTCTTCAGTCCACTCAGCCCATTGTGAAGATTAAAACACTTGAAAACAGTGATTCAGACTGTCGGCTGATACAGAGGAGTTACAACACTTGACGAGATCCTTGTGTTTGTATAAAACTTATTCAGAGAATCATAATCCACAATACTGAGCCTTTTTTCCATACATGTGCATCGTGGGTGATAAAACAAACGTACTTTATAGACATTTCTTCCTGTCACAGCTGGAATCTGTCTTTGAAGCCGATGATGTAACAGAGCCTCAGAATATATGAGAAGAAAATCTGACAGATGTTGTCTTCGGGGCTGTTTGAAGAGATCACGTTAGTTACAAATGTAAATCTCAATGTGAGCAGCTAAGCTTTTTTTTTTTTTTTTTTTCTCATGCGGGGAACCAGCTCAGTTACCCTCAAACACATGATCTTCCTTTCGTTTCAGTTTCGTACATTCGACCCGTGCAAACAGCTGTGGTGCAGTCACCCGGACAACCCGTACTTCTGCAAAACCAAGAAGGGCCCACCCCTCGATGGGACCGAGTGTGCTCCTGGGAAAGTAAGTTTCTCTGCAACACATGATGTCACCCGGCCATAAGTAAGTGGATGGTGTTGGAGTTGCTTTCTCCACCACCATTGCCGCCAGCTTCTCCCAGTTTAGATTCAAGAGGTTTTTCTACCAGCAGCTGAATTACACACAGAGGTCTCCTCTTCTCCAGTAGAAACAATGAAGAAAGCATTTACATTTAAAGACAGTGTCCCTGACATCCTGTGTTCGCTATACGGCTGAAAACTCATAAAGCAGATCTCCCGGAGGTTTTTACCAGCAGCCGAATTACCCACAGAAGTCTCCTCCTCTCCATAATAAACAGACCAATGGATTAAAACTAATAGAAGTAACAAATAAAGCAGTTTTACTTTAAAAATCAGTGATTTGCCTATGCTGTTTGGTGGACACAGATTGTCTCTGAGCTGAATTCCCTAACATTTGTCTGGCTTTTTTCTCTGATAACTTAGGAACCAGAAGTGCACCTTAAAATGTGGTTTAAAAACAGGTAAAGGTCAAATTTGATGCAGCACGAGACAGATAACGTATGTCTAGTCACTTTAATGCAGAAAGGTTATATAATGTAAATTTGATAAGAAATGCACACCAGGATTTAGTCAACATCATATATGGTAATAAACGCTGACAACCTGATAACAAAGTCGATTGTTTCATCACAACAACATTATGTCAGCATCGATATTACACCCACGTGTGATAAATTATCTTGTCGTTCTTAATCTGCTGCTATAAATTTCTCCTGTGAAGGATTTTTACAAGATTTGTGATCCTGGCTGCAGGGATTTTCTCCCGTTCAGCCACCAGAGCATTAGTGAGGGCCAGCGCTGCCGGTGGGCGATAAGGTCTGGCTCACGGTCGGGGTTCAAATTCATCTCAGAGGTGTTGGATGGGTTTGAGGTCAGGGCTCTGTGCAGGCCAGTCAGGTTTTCCACACCACGCTGGGAAAAAAACATTTCGTTATGGACCTGGAATGGGCCTTTCCCAAACTGTAGACATGGAGCTGGAAGTGCAGTATTGTCTAAAATAACACTGTATTATGTAACATTAAAATTTCCCTCAACTGGAACTGAGGCGCTTTGCCCAAAACCAGAAGTACAGAGCCACTCCTATCCACATACTTTTGGCCATGTACTGTTTTTGCATTTTTTCCTTTTATTATCATACGCTAAGTCTAAAGAAGAGGTTTTTTGTGTCTGGTTCACTTCTCTTCCTTCCTCCCAACCCTGTCATCCTCCTCAGTGGTGCTACAAAGGTCACTGCATGTGGAAAAACCCTAATCAGGTCAAGCAGGATGGGGCCTGGGGCTCCTGGAGCAAATACGGCTCCTGCTCCCGCTCCTGTGGAACCGGAGTTCGCTTCCGGACGCGTCAGTGCAACAACCCAGCGTAAGTGACCACAGCAGACATGAGATGTTCTGATACTAGGAGGCATCATGAATGATAGAAATAGGTAGGAATACCAGTACCCTGGCTGTTTAATTCTTCATTCTTCCCTAAGATTGACTGTAGGCACATACAAAAGACTGTGTACTCCCGAAAAATAAATGAATAGCTATAAAATATCTTTATAGGCTGGAATTTTCTCAGAAGTAAAATGGTAGGATTTAAATTGGCCTCGAGGTGGTCAAGCATTATTTATTACACATTAAAATGGCAGGAGGGTCCAAATAAATCATGTAAGCACTTCAAGGATATGTACAGGACATATAGTAATACTGTAGGTGTGTGATGTTAATGCATTCAAGTAGCTGCATCTGAAAGCCTTGAAAATCCTCAAATGTTGAATTTTTTAAAGCAACGTGAGGCGACTTATAGAGCTCGGGAGAGAGCGAATCGTCTGGTGTACGAGCCTCTCAGCGTTTTTAGCGTCATGTTTTGAGCAGGATGTGTTGTTGTTTCAAAGGACTCACTGTCTGATCCTCTGGTTTCACGCCCTCGTCCCCAGGCCCTCCAATGGCGGCCAGGATTGCCCGGGAGTCAACTACGAGTATCAGCTGTGCAACACCGACGACTGCCCCAAGCACTTTGAAGATTTCCGAGCCCAGCAGTGCCAGCTCCGCAACTCCCACTTTGAGTTTCAAAACGCCAAACACCACTGGCTGCCCTACGAGCATCCGGACAGTAAGCCAGAAAAGTGTTAACAGATTGTTTGGGGTTTTTTGTTTGAAAGCTAAAGGGCAGGGAGTCTGACTTCTCCCAGCCAGAACTGAAGGATGTTATTGTAAATTCAGGATATTCCCAGCAGTTTTATAATATTTTGTGCCTGATTTTCTTTTCCGTTTTTTTTTTTTTTTTTTTTTTATCCTTGGTTTAAAACCATCCAACCTCAAAATGTGCCCTTTCAGTCAGTGCAGCAGATCACACCCATGTGGATACAGAACCTGTATCCTCTTTTAATCTGTTCTTCGTTAGACGGTGCTTTTATCTGGCATCGCTCTGCAGAGCTATTTGCCACGTATTGCAGCTAAAGTGGTCAGTGTTTGCAGAGTCATTGATATAAATAAAAAAGCTCCACCGAGAAACTTTGGAGACACGAGGAGGCAAAGCAGGAAGCCATTGTTCTGTTGTAGCACAATTTATATATATACACATTATATATATATACAGTATATATATACATGTATGTATGTATGTTATTTCCAAAATGTCATCATGTACCTGGGGGCACAAATTACGGTATGTGCTGAGCTGAGGAAACTTAAATGTCATTTTGTATAAAGTGTAATACAAATAATGAATAAAATAAAATAAGTTATTTTGCCCTTAACATCAAATAACAATAATTTAAAGTCAATTTAAATACACTGGGATCTGGATGCAATTTAAAGCTCACACTGAGAAATATTCTTTATCGACAGCAGGTGGGGAGATGACATGAATATTAAAGTGGTCACTGACAGAGACAGACTGACTGAGCGTTATCTAAAGTTCTGCAGCTCCACAAAGAGGAACTGCAGAATTTTATTGTCTTTCAGCTCTTTGTTTTGGTTTTACAGCTCGAAACGTTACAGCCGTTGCAGGCAGCTCTGATAAACCCACTGTACGATACAAGACCCCCACCAAACAGCACACACGCTCATCTCAAAGCATTTTTAAAGAAATTAAATTGTTTTTTTTTAAAGGTACAAACAAATTGAGTTGCTTTCTCACTTTTCTCTTATCTATTTTTCTGATTGATGAGAGTTTGCTTAATGAGGCAGGGTGAATATTAAATTATTATACGTGTAAAATCTAAATACCTAGCCTTCCATATATTTACACTTTCATTCAACTTAAAAACATTTAGCTGCATTAAATGTGTGAAGTTTTCCTAGAGTTCTGTAGACTTCTTCACATAGTGACCACAGTTTGTTTTCTAATAGTTTTAAAGTTTTTAATCAATCACCACACCCTTTTCTACTGTACCCAACAACTGTGTACATCAGAGAGCTACAGTTTAAAAGTCTATAAAATATAAAACAATTTTTCATAACATTCCTCTTGCTCAATATTCTTGCCTAAATCTTTAATAATAATTATAACAATATTATCATCTGTCTTGTAGCCAACAAGAGGTGCCACTTGTACTGCCAGTCAAGAGAAACAGGAGATGTGGCGTACATGAAGCAGCTGGTGCATGATGGGACACGATGCTCCTACAAGGATGCCTACAGTATCTGCGTGCGTGGAGAATGTGTGGTAAGGGTTTGTTTTGAACTACACGGTTATTGACATATTAAAAGCAGCATTAGGTAACAACGCGATGAGCAGCCACAGGCCGTTTGAATTTTTAAAGCTTTGAAGGACTGTGATGAATTACATGGTGTGACGTTGGTAAACTCCTCAATCAGCATTAGGTTCAGCTCTGAACACGCTGTGATTAGATTCAGAGCTGTTTGAGGAGCAGGACTCATTAAGTAAAAGATTTATAAATGCTTTGATTCATTATTGTCAGTGTCTCCTCACATTTCAGAGCAGGGATGAGATTTAGTACATTACACATGTAGGTGCATGTTGTCCCCTTTCATCTCAGTTTAGCTGCAGTTTAATGAAGCATTGTTGCACGTTGTCAAAGAAAAGTAATTTTGCTTCTTTTAAAACTTAATAAAGCAGAATGGCATTTAAAAAAAAATATTTTGGTGCGCTTACCCAGATATCTTAAACACCAGAAACAATAGTTAAAATGAAGGAACGTGTCTTGGATCTGACCACAAGGTGACACAAAGTAGGTGCCAAGTCCTGGTTGGAATGGATGTGCACAAAAAGGGAGAATGGAGCATCTGCTTCATTACGGTACACAAGTTTAAATACCTTTATCACAGTGACTAGATGATTAAAAACAAGACCCTTTGGGGTTTTTATTCTCCTGTTTTGGTAGAAATGGCAGAAAATTGCTTATACAGTACTTCGATTTGTTTTAAGACAAGGAATAACATGGTTATGATGCCAAAATGTAAAGAAAAATATTAAATAGCTTATGAGTGTTCACATGCTGCTATTATAACTGGATCTGTACCACTTGCTCATTGGACAACGGTCAAACTTTCACCAAACTTCATTAAAGTCTGTCAACACACTTTTAAGACATCCTGCTGTCCGGCACGCACTCAGACAGACGGTGACAAAACAAACAGACCGAAGCAGAAACATGAACTCGATGGGAGTCAGAAAGAGATTCACTGGATGTGTCTGAATTTCTGGAGGGGATATGATTCCTCTGTCCTGATGGCACCTTGGCTCTCACCTGTTGTTGGCCAGTCAGTGCTGACAGCTAAGAAAACCACAGTGAGAACAGCTGCTGAATGAAGAAGAGTGTTCGTGTTGAGAGTGTCGGCTCATTTGTCTATTTGTTTTTGTTTGTTTTTTTTGGTATCCAGAAAGTTGGCTGCGACCGAGAAATCGGCTCCAACAAAGTTGAGGACAAATGTGGCGTTTGTGGTGGAGACAACTCCCACTGCCGCACCGTCAAAGGAACCTTCACCAGAACACCAAAGAAAGCTGGTAAGAACACATTAAAACCAGAGCTAACACAATGTCCGCAGGCTACACGAATATATGACGCAGAATCTTTAAGGATAATAGGATAATACTCTGTGATTGAATGATAAACCAGTCTTGTCTTGGAATCATTAATATATCATTATTTAATGAAAGCTAATATAAGAAGATGTATGATGCAATACAGCTTCATGTTACTTTACATTGGGCAGATGCTTTTGTCCAAAGCACCATTCAATGTTCTCTTTCACAACACCTTGGAGTTATTTATTATGCTTTATTATATTACTTTATTATATTAATCCATAGGTGATGAGCCATTCACATATAAGAAATAACTCGGCTGTCATTTCTTTATTATCAACATTGACCTGGTCTGAATCTCTTTAGTACCTTGCAACCTCTTGTCTGTCACGTGGTTCAACATACATCAAAAATCAGTCATTTTTAGCAAATGTTACTCAAACGAGAGGAATGTTTGTTTTGTTAGGGACTATTTTCAGCTGCGGATTGATCCACGTTTGAAACGCTTGTGCGTTTTTACAGCAGCAGGATACAATTAGTGCTCATGTTGATCACAATGAATAAACATGTCACCACATCAGTCACCCTTATGCATTCATTGCATGCAGTCATTACTGTCTAACATCATTTTGTTTCAACAGTGATTACATCACAAGGAAGTGTCATTAATATAAAAGCAATTATCCAGTGTTGGCTCTGTGATAATGTAGGATATAACAGCAGGGGGTTTGGTGCAGGGTACCCAAGGTGCACTAATTGGCTGTGGTATTTAAATCGTTGGGAGGCTCTTAAGAGACTGCTGTGACCTGCAAACATGAATCAGGAGGCCACTTTTCAGTAGCTGTTGCTCCAGAGAAGTTTGAATCCCACGACACATCCTCTATAATGTGACTTCCTCCTCATCCGTTCCTCACTTTAACTTCAATCGACTCTATTTCCTCTGCATGTGATTTACGTTTCCACCCGGTCTGAGCAATAAATACAGCGAATACCTTAAGTTTACCTTCTTGCATAAAACATAGGCATGGTCCTACTTTAAGCCAATTAATTGTGGAGTGCAGCTTTTCTCCACCTCCGTAGCTTGAATGAGAGCATGCAATTCTTTAAGCGCTGATTAAAAAAGCAAAGTGGCTGGTGCTTAAAAACACATCTTGATTAGCAGAACAGGTTCAGATGATGATTACGACGCCAGTCTTTAGTCTTCGTTTTTGGCCTCTCATCTGCTCTTTTAATATCTTTTTAGCCTTTTGCTGGCTCTTGTTTGATTACTTGAAACATCTTAAAGTCAACCCAGCTAACAACGTTGGATTCCTGAAGATTAGCGCTGACACACAGTCATTGATGCTGAAGTGGGCGGGAAAAAAAACACCCCTTCTCTTGTAGGGTATTAATTTTGATTCAGCGAGAAACTGCACTTCCTGTAAAAAAAAAAAAAAAAAAGACAAGTGACCTGTCATGGCATTTTATCCAGACTCTGCATCTCAGATTTGTGGCGTGAGCCGCTTGCTGAAGTGCAGCTGGACTCACAAAAATAATCTAATATTTTCCTGAAAGGAGAAAGAGAGAGGGAGTCAGCAGCTCTGCAGTTCATTCTCACAGCAGAGAGCAAATACAACAACAGTAACCAACATGAGCACATTCATCCAAACTGCTGCTAATTCTCTTGAATGGATGAGAAAAGACTGATGATTATGTCGACCTTCATTCCTCTGCAGGATACAGGATGTTGCTGCAAAAACCACCTGTGTATGATTGTGGTTAAACAGGCAGCAGTAGCAGCAGATCCACCATGGCAAAAGTGAAGCTAGGACAAATATGAGCACTAGCCACTTGAATGAAGGAGGAAATCTGCATATGTAACGTTGCTTCAAAGCCATTTTCTCTTTGTCGAGGCTCTTAAGCCGTAGCTTCATGCTGATTCTTAGCAGATTTTCAGATGCGCTTGAATGTTTCTTCTTGACCTTAGAAGGAGGAGATCAACAAAAAAGAAAACTGAACTCATTTGCCACTGACGAGAATTGTTTCAGACATATCAAGTCATGTGACACTTTGATGTGTGAAAAACCAGGACAGCTCAGACGATTTCTTTTCCTTTTTTCCCCCCTCCTCATCTATCTCACCTCCCATTTCACTACGCAGATAAAACCACACTGATTAAACTCTTACACTCTCACACTTACCCTGAAATTCACTGTGGGGTCGTAGATGTGAATGCACGCATATAACAATACAACATAACAAAGTGAATCGTCACCACTGTGTTTACAAACACAGGATCTGACATAACCAGGAAGAAAATAGAATGACATTAACAGGAAACAAGTTAGGTTTTATCTGAAAATATGAAATTATATATTGAAATGTATTTTAACAAAAATCGAGACAATTTAAGTCCCAGGAAAAGATATTATCTTTCCGAGAGAGAATGATCCAGGGAAAACCAGAATGGGCAGCAACTCCAATAAAGATGTCCTTTTGACCTGAATGTTAGCATCAGCATGCTGACATATACACAGTCACATCGCTAAAATAGTGATCTTCAGCATCATAGTTGGGCGCCTGTAATCGGCGTTGTAAAGTTACAGTCTAGACCTGATTCATTTGAAAAGTGTCTATAAATAATAAATACTTAGATAAAAAGTTGACAGTGTCGTTAGATTTTCAAATGTTTGGTCATAAAATCTAAGTTTTGGCAAAAGTCACATTTATGAGCTAATGAAAAGTGAAGGGAGACATTTCAGTTATAGGAAAAAGTCATCTCCTCCTGGGACCATGATCATGTCTGTTCTAAAGTTCATGGCAATGCATGAAATAGCTGCTGGGATATATGAGTTTCTGTTCTGTTACCATTAGCATGGCTAAAAAGTCCGGACAATGCAATGCACAAATGCTTGAGGCTGCTCATCTCTGCAGAGAAAATGTCCAGGAAAACCATAATAAAATAAGTATTTCATATTTTATCTCTGTTTTTATGGGCAGTGACAGTTCACGGTCATGCTGAATTGCTATTGCTATAAATGCTGATTGATGCTAAAATGTGCAGTGCAAAAAGAAAATGCTATGACAATTAGTATGAACTGTATGAGCAGTTAACGCAGACTCCAGACGCAGCTTATGAAACAATATCGATTCTGTCTATGTGGACACTTTCTAGTATTTATATAGTTTCTATTTGTGGGTTGTAGAGGTGAAATTTTACATGGAAGATAAAACAGTGGGGACATAAATATAGTCATTTCTTGTCTCAGCATCTGGACATGACACACGTGTGTGATTTAACAATTCTTGCTTGAGCCTACAAACGTGGTATAATTTCATACCTGTCAACTTAATTGCAATGAAAATCTGTAGAAACTCTAAAAAATAGAGTATAGTAAATATCTAACTAATAATAGCATTGAGTATTTTTGATATGAAGAATAAAAGCAGCCTTATTGGGACGTGGTTCTGATTTGCATGACATTACAGGGGTGTTTATGAACTTGCAGCCGCCTCCTGCAGATCTGTGTCGTTTCCATTAGTTCACACGCAGAATTGACACTCAGCTGATTCCTGAGTCAACGGAGGAGGGTGCAGAGCTGAGTATCTGACAGCCATCACTCCAGTCAATTGGGTTCATTTGGATTAAGACCTTTACTAATTAGCAGATAAATAATTAAGCCTCACTTTTATTTATTATTTATTTTAAAATCAAATTCATAAGTTAAGTGATTCAAGTCTCTTTAATTCAGGCTGCTTCCATCAGGTTATCTCCTCTCTGCAGCCACGCAGGGCACACACACACACACACACAGACACACACACACATACACACACACACACACACACACAGCAAATACAACTTGGTCCGGTGGCAATCTGCTCTCTTCAGTGTTAATTTGAAGGAGTGTGAGTAACAAAATGTGTCTTCACTTTAACCAGCAGCATGAAAAGCACAAGTTAATGAATGTATTTACATAAACTGTTTCATGACGCCTTCTAAAATCAATTCCTGGTGCCAGCCTCATCTGTTGTGAATAATTCATCATCACGAGTTTTATTTAAAGGGAAGTGATTATGTCATAGAGTCAACAGCGAACTTCAGAGAAAAATGAAAATGGGCTTTTCTGAGAACCTCAGCGTGATGCCTTCATCAAACCATTGCAGGATGTTTTTTTGCTGTTTTTTACTTTTTCTTCCTAACATCTCACCTCATTTAACCACTCGCACTTTTTTAACAGGGAAACAGTTAAGCAAGAGAGCCCAAAAAGAAACCCCTTTGTTGGAAAACACAATATGCAAGTATCACAGTGTCACTGACTCCCTCACAGACTCTTTTCTGTCCAGCTTCTAGTGCAGATGGATGCCTAACACTTTAGAAACCTAGAGACATGAGTGACGTAAGCTGCTGTTTCCTCTGTTCCTTGTTACTAATTAAGTGTCTATTTAGGTCTGACTCCAACGTAGTAACTGTCACAGGCTCATTATTCAACCAACTCTTAGTTATTTTTTGGCATTTGTGGTCATTTTATGTAAGTTTCTCTCGAGCAGTTGCTTCAGCAGCCTAACATACTAATGTAAACTTAATGCAGATTTAAGTGTAAACAAACTTACAGACCTTTGGAGGCAATCTACGATGTTGTTGGTCACCCAGCAGCTGATTGTTTGAACCCAAACTTGGCCCCCTGACACTCAGCTCTGCCCACAAGGGCCTTTTTTTCAACATCTATCTTACGGGTGGTTTTTTCTCTCTGTCCATGAAATGTCAAATTGTAATTTCTATCAAGTACCTGTTGGTTTTGAAATTGCCTGCCATCAGAGGATGTCACCTCAGAAATGAGAGGGCACCTTTTTGCCACTTGCAATAGTTGGAATGCAATTTTTGCCCTTAATGATACTGTTGACTGAGCGGCGCCCGCTGCTCCGCCGCCACTTTTAGCCTTGTGAGAACTCTGCGACAGTGTGCCATCTGAATTCATAATCACCTCGGTGGCAGAGCTGCGTGTGCGTCAGGAGGCCCGGCGTGTTGGACCTGCCTGTCAAATCTAAGGGCGAGTAATTACGCCACCGCTGTTCAGACCCGGTGATTGGCAAGTGCCACACTGCCAGCAAAAAATAGTTTGCCTCCTCAGTATTAGAGCCGCCTGATCCCTGCTATGCTAATTAAATATGCCGCCACTGTAGGTGGTAGGTTTTTTTTTTTTGCAGAGAGACAGTGTGAGACGGTGAAATGCGAAGGAGACGAGGGGGAAAACTGTGAAACTGACTAACTGATTCATTTCATTTTGAAGGGAAAACCCGGGGAGCCTTCTCTTTGCCCAAAGGAGCTCGAAATGTGTTTTTAAATGAAACAGAAGACTCTAGAAATGTACTTGGTGAGTCACAGCAGTTTTGCAAGTGGTGGACATCACTGACAGAAGCTGCTTTGCTGCTGTATAGTATGAAAAACCTGTTTCTCTTTCCTTATTGAAACATGGCTGAAGGCTTTTTTCATCATGTCTGCACAGCATCAGTATGAACACAAAGGAAGAAAGCTGCAGCTCATTTGAGAGACTTCCTTTCATGCTCATAAGTTGTTAATAGAAGTACAAGGATATGCTGATGTTCTACTTCGATGGCACAGCAGATGGATGTGAATAAACCTTTATGGCCTGTTTCAATAAAACATTTGCCTGCAGGCTTCCACAGCCAGAGGGAAAGCCCATTCCACGTTAGCTTTTTTTTTTCTTTTTTCCCCTCAAACTTCTTCAAACGTCTTTGTAGAGCAAAGTGAACAAAACTTCTGAAACGTACGTGATGTCCACCTCTGCAAACAAACTGATTATTCCTGTATCTGCTTAACTTACCTGTCTCTGTCTTATCTTTCCTAACCACCACCACCACCCCCCCCCCCCCCCCTCCCTCGTCCCCACCTGCCCCTCGCTTCTGCTTCTGCTGCTACAACAAACTTGGCAAAGGTTACCTTAAGATGTTTCTCATTCCTCCTGGAGCTAGACATGTGATCATCCAAGAACATGAGGCCTCCCCTCAAATTCTTGGTAAGTGTAACTTCATGACACAAACACATGTAAAATCAGAGGATCATCTTCATATCTCCCCGGACGACTAACAAGAGCATGTACTGTAACATCATAGATCAAAGAATAGCATAATTTATTCCTTGTCACTTCTGAGAAAATGAGGCTGAGAAAATGAGTCTTCATTTCCTTCATCCATTATTCATCAATATATTAAAGAGAGATTTCAACACTGAACAAAAATATGAACAAAACATTTGTTTTTTCTCCCATTTTTTTATGAGCAGAAATTAAACATTAAAGCACTTAACGTTAACATAGAAAGCCAAAAAGCCCACCCTTTCAATGGCTGTGAAAAGGTGCTGGATATTGGCAGGAGGTGTTGTACTTGCAGATCCAGAGTCTCCCAAACATGCTCGGTGGATCAGATGTCTGCCGACCCAAGAGCTGGGAGGCTTTAAGCTTCCAGGAAATGTGTACATCACACTGCAACATGACAGCGGCAGATAAATGGCGCGACAATGAGCCTCAGGAACGCGCCGCTGTTTATCTGTACATGTATCTTTTGTTTCTCAGATCTTCAATCCCAAATTGTGAAAAATGGGAGTAAGAACAAAAGTGTTGTTTTTTTTTTGTTTGTTTGTTTCTTTATTTGTTTTCATCATTATATTTTTCTCAACTTTACTACGTCATGTTTTATCAGAGAATTGACCAACAGAGACCAACAGTCCAAAAAACCCTGTTGAGTTTTTAGTTTACTACAATATTATGGCAGGGAAGGGTAAAAAATTATAATTAATCAATGCGAATTTTCTATCAATGGACTAATTAATGACTCTTTGAGAGCAATTTTATTGATACAACAGTGATTTGTAACAGTTTTACAGACAAATTAATGTCTGCATGTTGATGCTCAGTGTGACAGTTACAACCCGCCCGTTGACGTAGTTTGAAATAGTTAGTTGATCACATTCTAATACAAAAACATTGATTCATTCAGTTCTTAAAGATCCCATATAGCCTAAAGGTCGACCTCCATGTCTTCTTTGATTATAAAGAAGGTCTAGGTTCGATATTAATACTGTGAAAGTATCAAAATGCTCAGTGAGAATTTTTTTTTATTCAGAAACTGAGCCTCAAAACCAGTCGTCAGGACTTCCTGAACTTTGTGATGTCACAACAACGCAGTCGCTGCATCTCAGCCACGCCCCCAAGCTCAGACCAACCAGACCCACTGTCCAACCTTGCAAAGTTTTCTTTCTCTAAGTGTTTACCTGAAATTTGCTATATTTTTATTAGCTCACTCAAAAAACTGTCAGCCAATCAGAAGAAGGGGCCCAGATCCTCTCTTCTGATTGGCTCACTGACCTGTTGTTAGTTGAGCTCCAGAAAGAAGCCTGAGAGAGGAGATGTAAAACTACATGGAAATTATTTTTTAAAAATTTCAAACCACAAATACTTCACAAATCTTCTCCTGGATATAAACACTCAAAATAAAACACTGGAGAGGTGTAAAATATGGGACCTTTAATGACCAAATATAACTTGTCAGACCTTCACAGGATTAGTTATATTTTTATTTAGAATATCTTAAGTCTGTTAAGTAAATACATCAATGCGGATGTAAAAGAAACAAAAATAACAAACAAAAGTTCATAAACAAAGAAAAAACCAAACCAAAAAACAAACAAAACTTAGTAGTGCCCATGAACTAACAGTAGGACCACAGGATATCCATAAGGATTTTCTCAGACAGATGATTGAAGGCATGAAAGAGATGGCTAATCTTTTTGTTTCTTGTTCTGTAAGTGCCCCAAGGAAAGCATGACTTATTCAGCATCCACGAGGTGAAACAGGTCAGCACTGATCTCCTCAGCCAGCGGCAGCCAGCTTTTCAAAGAGCTCTGTAAGATTAACATTTACGCTCAAGTTACTTATCTGACACTGAAAAGTGAGGAGAGAGAAGCTAAAAGTCCTACATATGCAACATAACAAAAAAGCCTTTGAAATACAGGGATGGTAAAATGAAGGATAAATGGAATAGATAGATCACCACTATCTTACTTTAAAACCTTACAATCGTAAACAAATAAATAACTTAATCATATGAAATATGAACGTAGTTTTTTCATCAAAATGGAATAATGTCAAAACACACACACACACACACACACACACACACACACACCAGTTTTCATCTGAAGACATCAGATAACATCTGTCTGAAAGCTCCAATAACAGGGGTCTAAAAATGTACAAAGCCTCCATCAGCTGCATCGAGAGTCTCTCAGGATTAGTTGGACCTGAGTAAACTTGAATCAATCACTTTATATGTCCCCATTTTGACAATGTAAATGTATTTAGCACACATAAAAACACAAAGCTCATAAATACAACACCAAGACCAAAAGATAAAAGACAGAAGCAATAAGTCTGTAGAGAATAACACACCACGTTTATTTATCTTCTTTTATATTAGATTAATGTCTGAAAATTGAAACTTTTTACTGAGCTTTTTCCCCCTGTTTCTGTTATCATGAAAACCATTCACCATCTGAAAAAGTCAACAACCACCGATTTTACCAACCAACTGACTGCAGATTGTAGCTGCTGTGGCTCGCTGGCTAATTGATTTTTTTTTTTTTTTTTTTTACTTCCTGCCCTGCCTTCATTATGTGAAATAAAAGCTGGTGTCGCAGCCGCTGTGCTTTTCCATTGTCACTACATTAGTCCCACAGCCATGGTGTATCGACAGTCTCCTTCCATATCTCATATATACATAAATCAAATTTAGGTCAGTGAAATGCATTTCAGAGCCTTATTACAAGGTGTTGACCCCCGCTGATTAGATTGAAAACGACGTTGTCAAATAATTTGTCTTTGCCCCTTATTTCCCTCCTCCCACACCGACCCTGTGGGTTTCTTGATAAGCTGTGACAGGCAGGCGGAAGTTTTCCAGCTCAATCTCCAATCAGTTACAGACTCAATCACACACATTCACGCAAATAATTCTAGGGTGGGTTGACGTGTACGCCAGAGACACTGATTTTTACTTCATATGTGAAGAAAAAGATCATTAAAGAAACAATAAAAAAGGGGAAGTCATATATACTCATTCGTTAATATAATATTCATATTCATATCTTGTTTATTCAGGTTATTTTACTGATGCTTGTACGAACCTTTGGTCCTTTTATATTCATTGTATTACATTTTTTATATATTTTTAAATAGGAGCAGCCAAAAGAAAACTTTTGCTTTCTGTGGCTTTGTTTTCAGTTTCAGTTTTATATAAGGAAAATATGATAATAGTAACAACCTTACCTTTAAATTGACCTTCAATCTGGAAAAAAAATCAGTGCATAATCATATAAAGTATGTACAAATTCCTCAGCATAAATGTTATTTGCACTTCATCACCCCCAAATCTAATAATGAGAGAATATGTCATTTGTCCATCCCCTGCAGAGCTAACCATTGACGTGTTTGTGATCATGTAATTTTTCTCTACTTTACAAAATCACTGCTGCAAATCACTGTTGGAAAATAAACCAGCTTTATTGAGCGACATTGTTATAGTTATAGTTATGGTTTGGTTCGGTTCGAGGAAAGATCAATGCTTGGGTTAAAATAAGTGCTCAGTAAAGAGGATAGATGAAATTTTATAGTTAAATTCTGTTTTTTAAACGTGACTTGGAGGTGTGTGTGTGTGTGTGTGTGTGTGTGTGTGTGTGTGTGTGGGGGGGGGGGGGGGGTTAAATGAAAAAAATTATCCACCACATTAAATTAACATTAAAATTCCCCAATGGGTTCATCCCCCGTCGACGCCCCATCCTTCCACTAAGTACAACCTCCTTGGTGGAGGTAGTAATAGTAATAGTAATAATAATAGTAATAATAAGACTAATGATAATTGTAGCAGTGAGTTGCTGCAGTCACAGATCAGGATAATACATTGCCACAAAATGTCCACTATCAGAAAGATTGAAAAACAAAAATAACTTTGTCTCGACCGTCGTCTTCAACTGATTTGAGACTCGAAGGTAAAGATTGAGACTCTCCTTTGTTACAGCTTGTTGCTTCGAGACCATTTGCACATTTTATTCTTGTCATTAGCATCAGAACTTTTTTCCTGCTGTAGTTTTATAAACACCATCCATCCCTCCCTCCTGTCACTGTCATTATCCGTCAAATGACATGTGCTGATGGATCTGTGAAGAAAAACATTTTCTTTTATTTCACTTAGTCTCCTGCTGTTAGTTCTGCCTTTCTGTCACTGTCTATATTTGTACTAGTGACAGTAAATAATCACAGTTTCCTTATCATGACCTCAAAACACAACATGGGTTTGTATCTAAAAGCTGAAGTTTGAGTGTTGAGGATTATTTAAAGCTTTCTGAAAAATTAAATGACCTCACCTGGTCAGATCTTTCTCTCTGGTGCTCAAAGCTAACACTAAATAATAAGTCATGGTGTGTGTATATATATATATCTAGATATCTATCTATCTAGATAGATAGATAGATAGATAGATAGATAGATAGATAGATAGATAGATAGATAGATAGATAGATAGATAGATAGATAGATAGACAGATAGATAGACAGACAGACAGACAGACAGACAGACAGACAGACAGACAGACAGACAGACAGACAGACAGACAGACAGACAGACAGACTAAAAACAGCCTAAAACAGTCAGAGACAATCACATTTATTCAGGGCTCCAAAAAACCTGATCATGGCCCCGATGACAAGAAAACAGAGTTGGCTCCTCATTGTGTGGTGGAAATTGTTTGTTTTTTTTAAATTAAGGCAGACAAACCAACGTATTAGTAAGAGAGTAAGTGACTAATTCAGGGATTGATACCAGTTCACTTTCACAGCTCTCACTTGGTATAATGCAGGTTTAATAGTGAGACCTGAGCACCAGAGGAAATGATATTCATCAGTAACATGATCATAATCAACATTATCATTTTGCCCCATTGGATGTATTTACAGTTAATCTATCAAATGTATTTAAAGAGGCTGACAAACATTTTCATTTTCATTGCAGCCTCTCGCTTTAACTTCATTAGCTTGTTTTGTATAAATGAGAGAATGAATCTGAGTGATTAGACAGATTTCTGTGAATCACCATTTTGGGAGACAACAACTTGAGCTTTTTTCTTTTCCTCTCAATGAATAACTCAGAACTTTTGTAAGTGATGGAGTAAAGACATTTCCAGTCTAAAAATGGCTCATAACAAACGACTGATTCCAGCAATCAAGAACCAGGCGACGGGGCATTATATTCTCAACGGGAAAGGGGAGGAGGTCAAGTCCAGGAGCTTCATTGACTTGGGTGTGGAGTGGCACTACATCATCGAGGAAGACGTGGAGACCCTGCACACCGACGGACCTCTGCATGACCCCGTGGTGGTTCTGGTAAAAACGCCTCCTTCTCTATCAAAGCTTAAAGTTGAATTAATCTCCTTGCTTGACAGTGAGCACTGTATTTAATGTGTGTGGTGGCTGCAGAATGTTGTGATTTTCCTTTAGAGATTACAAACTGCCTGCACGGTTGCATCGAACAATCCAGATGTTCGGCATCACACCTTTTTGTGATGTGTGAAATGCGCATCTTGCACCAAAAATAGACAGAGAAAAGTTGATGTTGATGTATTTTGACACAAAACCGACAGCCTCCATTAAAGTCTGGATGTCTAGGCTGAATCTGAATATGACACAGACATGAAAAATATAAATATGTAGATTTTTTAACCATTTTAACAGCTGCATTGGAGACGTAACAAAACAAACAAACATATCCAGTGTGTCTGGAGTGGTATTTCTGCTGCTGAGGCCTTAGGGAGTTACTAAAAGTATAGATCAAACCTGGTGGTGATCAGAGCATGGATCACCCTCTCCAGGTTTACAGCTAAAAGAGAAAACTCTCAGTCTTTAGTTTAATTAAATGTGATTACACCACATCAACAGTGTGAACATCTAATGACAGGTCTGAAATAAAAACGTCCATTTGCTGCCCAGACTAGACTAGTTATTCAGTTGGTGCAAATGTAAGTGCAATTAACACTAAAGAGAGGTGGAGATATCTGTAACACAAAGTGTTTCAGGTCATTAGCTTCTGCGTTTTTCCAGCATCTTGCAGAAACTGCCCTCTGTGTCCTCATGAGACTCCATGATGCTGAGATCAGGGCTCCGTGGGGGCCAGACCACCTTTTGCTGGGCTCCTTGTTCTTCTTGTCGCTGAGAATAGTACATGATGACGTTGTCTGAGTGTGTGGGTCATTGTTCTGCTGCAGAATGTGTCAGGAACAGATCAGACGTCTCGCTGATGGTCGAGAGCGATGGATACCAATCTGCCAAAAACTTCTGCACAGTATCGTGTGCACAGCTGCGTCCCATACGACAGTAAAATGAAATTGCACTGCTGGATTTGAGCTTGCATGCAGAGACTTATGAGGGACAGAGTATAGATTCTGGGGGGACACCATAACAGATAGCATAAAGCAAAGCCAGTGGCACAATTAATTAATCTTCAGATTATTTATTTCTGTGTTAAATCTCTTAATTATTTGTCTATAACTCAGTAGAAAACAATGGAAAATGTCAATAACAATTTCCCACATCTGAAGGTAACATTTATATAATAAGCCTGTTTTTTTGTGCTTCAGTATAACAAGATCAAGGGCCAAGTTAAAGTCAAAGAGGATTCAAATCAAATGAAAGCGTTATAACTGAGCAGTAAGTCAGTTACAGTGAGGATAGAGAAAATGTCAAGACTAAGAGGCTGCTGAAGAAAAGGCTGAACAGGAGGCGTGCAGGAAGTGGCTGTCGTGGCTGAAATGTGAATATCAACCACCTGAAACTCAAACAGGAGTTGGATACAGTCTCTTTCAGTGAGGTTTTCCCACACTGGAAGAAACCAACACCTCGAATGGCTGCACAATTTAGTAATGACGCCAAAATAATGTTAAAGACTTTTAGACTTGTTAAAGCCTCTTTTCCAAAATGTCAAACTGTTCAATTTAATATAACCATTAGACGACAACTGTGTGTGTTGTATTGTATCTGTTTGTCATCTTCTCCTGGACCTGCAGTCACATGTGCATTAGCCTGTTCCATCGTCAGCAGAGTGATTGAATTACACGATACAAAATCACATTTTCTAGATTCTGGAGAGACACGTTGACTAATATCCACAGTGTTATCATAGATATAACAAAGGAGTTCTTCATATCCTGCTGGAGAAGCTGCTGTGTGGACTCTTGGGTGGTGACCTTGCTTATTTGTTACTCACAGTAAGAACATTTTTACATAAGAGCTTTTTGATCACAATCTAAACAGTGATCTAATGAGAAGAGTCAAGGTTAGGTTAAGCTTAAGATTAAGCTGGTTGACTAAATATCAAGGAAATAGTTATGGAAACTCATCTGTGTGTGTGTGTGTGTCCCCTTTGTCATTTAAGTATTGTGATTTTCAGACAAATCACCATCTCAGTCTTGACAGGTGGAGCCTCATAACTCGGTCATCAGGACTAATCCAAGGCTCAGACATCATGAAAAAAAAAAACCCCTGTATTATTAGACATGATAAGGGATTACACAAACCAAAAACAATCATATTAGTGGTAGAAGTAGTTCTGACAGTGATGAGATTGAAGCCATGTGGTTCAGTGAAGACATTTTGCTCTTATATAAGCTCTGTTCACACATGCACTTCGTTGGCACCTTTTACATAAATATCCACGGCAGCACTCGTGGTAGGTCAGACCGGGAGTCATGTCTATGTTCGGCACAGCAGATGGCTGAAATGAACAGATTTACATTAATATAAAGGCTAAAGCAGCGCAGGGCTAATTACACAGAGAGAGATTACATTTATTACAGTCACTGTCGTACATTTATAGAAAAAAAAACAGGAAAACACTGTGATTATGTGTTTAAAAAAATTATTTCTCATGTGTGTTCTTCATTATATTTTTTTTATTGAATATTATAAAGATAATATAATATTCAATAAAAAAAATATAATGAACATACAGCAGAGTGCTTTACACACCACATGTGAGTAAATAGGAACTATTTAATGTGTGGTCATTTAATGCTTGAGCTCTGTCAGACATTATAAAATAGGAAGAATCATTAAAAAAAAAAAAAAAAAAACCCACAAAACTCCTATAAAATTATGACATTAGCTGTGTCCCATTCAGGGGCTGCATCCTTCAGAGGACGCTGTCTACGATGGCCACACCCTCAAAGATGTGTCTCATCATTTTATAGTTGTTTTATGGCTTTTAAAAAATGGTTCAAAAATATTGCAACTCTACCGTTGCATCACAAAGCGTGGCCCCTGTCGCAAAGAAACCCTGACAACACGCAGCTATTTTCCACAAAAACATGCCGTGTTGTGGACTTTGGTTTTAACAGTTGTGTCTTTAACTGTTCAACTGAGCTAAAACACAGAACTCACATCTTAAAGTGTAGTCCGTGGCCCTCTGGCGCTATCATTTGCTGCCATTTTGTTCTCACTAGTGGCGCGCAATTAATCTTGAGATAGCTTGGTCCACAACAGATCCACCCATTGAATCCTTCGTTGCTGAGGAAAAGATGGCCCCCATATGAAGGAGCCTTTGAAATGGGCCAGCCTAGTTGCGCTGCCCCATCGGTCTTCAAATGCAGCCTTTGAAGGATGTCGCCCCAGTGAAGTGGGACATATTTATTGATTAGTGGGAAACGGGGACAAATATTCTTTGTCAGAAATGAAAGCTTTCCTCTTTCTTCATATCACTGCTTTTTTACTCATCATTGTTTTCCAGCAGTGGCTCTTTCTGTGCCAGGCCCATCACAGCATTACATCAATTATAGGCAGCAAACACATGAGTGTGAATGAGAAAAGACGCTTTAACACATGAAAGAATGTCACATATCAGTGTCTGAAAATGTCTCTGCTGTCATTCAGTCATCGTGCACCAGGAATGAAAGGAAGTGAATTAATGAATGAAATAGAGATAATGCCCTTAAGACCCAGATTTTCAGAAACAGGGCCATTAAACCAGTTTTAAGAATCAGTTCTCCCATCTCTTCCTTCAGAATCCAAACCACCCACTTTAAAAAGTTCCCCCAGGTCCAGAAAGAGCCAAAATTACTAATGAAACCACAGGCGGCGGCAGCAGAAAATAAAATGAGATTAGGTTCAAATCGTAAAATTACCCCGTGGCTCTTATTATATATCATCTGCCAATATGGTGCAGAATATGAATGAATCTGACCTTTTTTCATGGGATGATTTTTGAGCAGGTGAAAAGAAAAGTAAAAAGAAAGCGCAAATTCAGTCATTCACTTATTGTTTTTTTTTATGTCTTAAATATGAGATTTAGTATCATTATCTTTTATTGTCCTTACCTCTACTAAGGGTTTGTTGAGTAAACAAGCTTTCACTCACACACGCACACCTTTTATATTGTGCTCATTAGCCCATTATTTTGTGTTTCTGCAGAGACTCCAGCTCACATCAGTAAATCTTTAATGTCCCAGTGGCATATTTGGCAGGGAAACAATTACACGCACTGACATTTAGTTTGAAATCTGCTGAAGGGAACAGCAGCACTGACAGAAGTTAATTTACAGATTCCCCATGAACACAACTCTCCTGAAGAGCAATGACAGGAGAAGGAAAGTTGCTAATTTTAGAAACACTGAGGTGCGATCTTGTTTCAGAAAACACTGTAAGTATGAGTGTTGGGCGACTTTGGAGACTAATTCAGATAAATCTCATTCAGTTTGGCATCAAATGGAGGGTAAAATTGAAATTTTATGGAACAAAGCATATCAGTTTATTTCACCTTACTGAAGAACTAATTATGATCAGTCATTAAATGGTGTTAAATATTAGGTGTGATATGTTTGTTTCATGCATTAATTTGAGGAAAGCCACATCTTCATAGTGTTTAGTCGATAAGTCTGTTTCAGTTGCATGTTTATCTCTATACCAACTTTTCCACCCTTTTCCTGCCATATTTAGAGATTTTGCCTTTCAAATTATTAGTGTTTCCACTCACTTTTTCAAAATCAGATCAAAAACAAGTGGATGGAAGCAACACCTAATGAGGTGTCAGTGATTGGTCATTGGGTTTGCACATTCACAGCTTATTGACCTTTCTGGATGAAAGGTCAATAAGCTGTGGTTGAAAGCCACAGCCACATGAGAGCACATTCACTCAGGGAGATGGGAGACTCGTCACAGAGGACGAGTTAAAAGCCCTAATCAATTACTAGATGCACTTTAAAAAGAAAAAAGAAAAAAAGTTCCTTAACGTCATAAATGTTTTTATGTGAGATAGTCATTAATTTGACTCTCTCTGATAACGTGAACAGCCCTGTGATAAACTGCACAGGATCAGAAACACACTTTTCTTCAGAAAATCCAAAACCAAAACTATTTATCGTGGCCAGAAACTGTAAACACTGAAAGAATCATCGGTGAAAGCTTCAACTTTCCGACGGTCCGTGAACTCACCTCATGTGACTCACAGACCCACTAGAAAATACATCCAGATAAAAGCTTAAAGTTGTGATTTAACATGCGCAACATTGAGTTTAACCTGTAAACTGTCGTGGTCTGATGATGGATCGTGAACTGCACCAGTGGTTTTCACATCAGGGACCTACACAACACAAATCGGACCCTGAACCTCAACTGATGTTTCATTACAGAAAGTGTTTGATTACAGAAACCAAAACAGTCAACAATCGTATGCTCTGAATTGAAAATATTATTAATCCCCTTTTTGCTGGAAACCCCCAAGATCCCCCTCAAGGACCCCTGGGGGTCCCCAGACCCCACTTTGAGAACCATTAAATGATATTTTAAGATTGTGTCAGGGAGCATTTCTGGTATTTAAAAAAAAAAAAGGTTGGATGATTAAATGTGCTATTGGCTGGACTCACATTGACTTTTACCTCACTTCAAATCCATAATTCACGTTACACTATTAATTATGTGACTATATGTAATAAATAATCGCAAACACCATGAAATAGTGAGGACTTTAAAGACTTGTTGATAAGTCCATGTGCTGGTTTCTAATAATATGTAATATTCTCTTTTTGTCAGCCAATCACAGCAGTTATGTAATCGAAACAATCTCTATCTGTCTAATCTGGATCTGTGTTAATCCCTCAAAACCTAATACCCACACCAACTCCTGGTCTGTAGGTCTCCGTTGTTGCCCTCCTGCGGGGTATTTTGTCCCGGCAGCAGCTTTTATTTACAACTGAATTTTCCACATCCACTCAGGAGCAAAGCTGTAAAATTTCCCTGAGAAATATTCCAAACAAAGGTTCAGGGTTCATGGGAGATCGAGGGGGGGGGGGGCAGTTTCTGCTCTGGGTTCAGTGCATGAACTCTTCTTCTGCCACTGAGCCTTGAATTGTGTCTGTGCTCGGATATTTTTTTCTGCCGTCTCTTGAAATCAAACAGTATGCGCTGATTTGCACAAATTTGCACTTTGAGCACTTTGATGCAAATACGGGTGACGCTTGTGCTTTGTTTTATCCTTTTTCTTCCCACGCTTTGCAGATTATACCCAAGGACAATGAAACACGGTCTACTTTAATGTACAAGTACATCATCCATGAAGACTCAGTGCCCGTCAACAATAACAATGTCATCCAGGAGGACACGTACGAGTGGGCTCTGAAGAGCTGGTCGCCATGTTCCAAACCTTGTGCCGGAGGTAATGAATAAATCACTATCAGATTAGAAAAGAACAGAGAGGAATAATTCCTTTCTACTTTTTCAGGCATAATTACCTGAATTTTAAACTCACCGCCTCTTTGGTGCATAGACAAATAATCTTTGTCTTTATGCAATAGGTTGATCATGTGTCTACTGAATAAAGACATTTATCCATTTGTAGTTCCCACTCACTCAAACTGAGGCTGATTCTTTTCAATTTTAAAGACATTTAATAATTATAATTTAAATTATTTATATTAAAGAGCTTCAGGTCTTATTGTGTTAACATAAGCATATCCTTATGATGATGCTTATTATGCTTCTAACCCTGACAGACACTGATGAAGAGATTCTTGAATAAAAACATCTTAAAGTGGAGTGAGTCAAAAAAATCTCAGCTTTGGAGTTTATTTACTGATTCAACAAGATTATCTGCACATACTTCAAATGTACCAATAAACCACTTGGAGTTTATTTATTGTATTTATTATTTGAACCATTACAAATACAACCCAGTACGGTACTTTTCCTTTTGGATTTGAGAAGAAGAAATCAGAAACATTTTAACAGATACAAATCTGAACAAGAATTTAAAGGATGCTTTCAGTTCATCACAGCCCTAGAAATAATCTGTCTGGGTCTCTTACTTAAATTTATCTTAAAATATAAAGTGTTTTCTCTTTTTTTTTTACACATCTTATACAGTTTTACACAATGAAAAGCTGTCACCCCTTTCCCAGGCTTTCAGTACACCAAGTACGGATGTCGAAAGAAAGGAGACACCAAGATGGTGCATCGAGGATACTGCGACGCCAGCAAGAAGCCGAAACCCATCCGCAGAATGTGCAACCTTCAGGACTGCACACAGCCTCAGTGAGTACAGACGTCCCAGCGTCACGAGTGTTGAAGAGGATCAAACTGCTGCCTGTTAAATTAGCTGCTGTTTAACTGCACTGTCTGTGGCAGAGAGGGAATGGAGTGAAAAGAAGACTGTTCGTCAACAGACTGTTCAAGTGAAATTATTTCTCGTCCTGGATTTATTTGCCCTTCGCTGATCTAAATTCACAGCTTCAGTTTTGAGGATTTTATCCATCCACTGCTCTGTGTACGAACACAACTAACAGCCAATTAAATACCTGGCGTGATATAAAAGTGATATAAAAGAGTATAAAGCAGTGCAGTGCAGTACAAAGTTGATGGGCAGAATGTCTTATGATGTCTTAGCATTAAATATGATAAACCAACCTTGTTTTACTTTAACAGTTCTCCAGCCGACTGTTTCACTATAAGTGCTATAATTCATTTTACCAACACACACTGGTGAACATTTTCTTAAAGGGACACTCACTTCCTGTTTCCTCATTAAAGATCAGAATTAAAGCAGCAGAGCCTGAGATATGCTGACTTTTACCCATATATGTATATAATAGCAGGCTCTCTAATGTTACAGTCTTAGCCCTGACTGGACTGTTGTTTTCTCCTGTTGCCACCAAACTGATGTGTAATGAAGTAGCTCATTGGTTAAGTGATGTTGTTCCAGTCATTATTTTCAAGTCCTGGAAGCTAAAAAGAATTATATCTGATTGAAAAGGGAAGCAATTGACTGTGAGGATTGTTTTTCTTTTCTCACACTTGTTTGAAGTTGCAGTTAACAACTGCCAACCGAAGCCACAAACAACTGCGGTTCTCCAGAGGGAAACAAAACCCCAGCGACTGATTGTCGTACAGATGCCAGAGGAAATTTGCATGAAGTTAAATCTTTCCACAACCTCAACTCTGGATATTAGTGCAATTACAGAGCATTTTCACAGGCTAAATGACAAGTAAACTAATCATCACCTTTCAACACTGTTGGAGTGGCCTTTCTACATTTCTGTTGTTAACCCTTTGGCATCTTGGGTTGTTCTGGCTGTTACTGAATACTTTTGATTTTCTTTAATATACTATGTTAAAAAAATGCCCCTGTGCCATTTGCATGTGAGCACCTTCGACGGAAGTCGACGGCCATTTTCCGCGTGACTTTGTTTTCACGCTGTGACACCGTGGGTTAAGACACTAAACTCAGAAGCTGATGCAGATCTGAAGAGCTGCTAAGCATCAACATGCTTCACTGGTTGGGATTTTAGTGGTGTCCAATGATAAAATCATTGCATGAGGACTGATTCTAGGGAAAATGTGAATATTTGTTGATTGTTGCTTTAATTCATAATAATAATAATAATCTTCCAAAATGTTGTGTCTTTGGGAGCATGATTGATCCTGTTGAGCAACCAGCTGCCAACGCTGGTAAAAGCTTCAGGTCTTAACCACAGATTATAGCAGTGAGCTCCTTCTACTGCACTACATTAGAGCAGCAACGTGGATCTGAAGTTGTACTTGTCTCTTAATGTTTGTATTACTGCTTTATTTAGTTACAAGATGGGCTCAAACCTTCAGAGACAGAGCCAAAGTCAGTACACAGGGACGATGTTACGCCGTGAAGCCTTAAATCCCCTGTGCCAAGCCTCTGGACAGGTCAACCTCGTATCAGTACATCCTTTCAGGGTGACTCGCTACAAGATCAGTGACTTGTGTCACGAGAGGTGGTTTTAAATTCGAAGAAATCGTTTGAAAAAGATGATGACGGGGTTAGAGAGAAGAGAGCGTGAGTGAAAAATGTGCCTCGGCTGCATTCATCACAGTGGCGGTGATATGGAAGTTAAAGGAAATTCTGAGGAGATTAATGTGTTGGCTGGAGTGGTGGTGTCTGAATGCAGGGTCATGACAGAAAAGGCCTGCAGGTGAAAGACACGGTTTGAAAGAGGAGCCGAATGCAGATAAGCTGATTAAGTGTTGGAGGCTGTGAAACACCAAGATGAGAGGGGAAGTTTAACAGCAGCTGCCCTCGAAAAACTGCAGCCAGAATCATCCGTCCAAATCTCAAAGCTGCACGAGGCAGCTTTTTAGATTACTGGGCAACTTCAATACTCAGAGATGATGCAACATAACCCACCCAAGACCTCAGAGTAAGCTAATGTTCACCTGCCAGCTGTTGTGTTCGGCTTTAAACCAAAGAAACGAGGGAGACGAGCTAAAGCTGCAGAGACCTTATGAAACTTTCACTCTGCGGTTTAAGAAACTGTTTCTATTTCATTCTTCGATGCTGATTCATTTCTCTTGGGGCTGGATATTTAAAGAGCTCACAGAAGTCAATTTGACCAAATAAAATAAACATGTCTGGGGTTGGATTCTGTTTTAACCTCTTTGTTTTGTTTTGAACAGATAGTGTAGGAAAAATAAAGGCTTGTGAGAGTCTTTGGCCTGAAGCAGTGCGAACAGTCTGGCTCTAGCATATATATTTCAACCACTGAAGGCAGAGTGGGAATTATACAACAACAATCAGGGGTTAACTTTTTCTTCTGGACGAAATGGTCTGGTCCAGTGTCGGGGTGTCTCAAATTGTAGTATAAGATTCTACAAATTCCCTCTAAAGTTGAGTTAGTACCCCTACCATGTTACATTACATTGCTCCTCTCTCCTGCCATTAGTTCAGAAACAGGTCCAGGCTTCCAGCCAAACTTAAGAACAGTTGGGCTTCACTTCTGCAAAATAAAGAAATTAAATGTAGAAATGTGTCACTTTTCAAGATGCGTGGTTTTTTTTCCTCTTGCCAGTCAGAATAATAACATTTCCATGTTTCATTCTCAACAGCCAGTTGACCTCTAATTTACACAGAGCTTTTTCAACGTGTTCGCTAAAAACGCTTTTAGCACTCATCAAAGGAAATACACGAAGGCAAATTTAATCTAGTCTATACAGGTGTCTATCCGAATATCTGCAATTTAAAAATCCCAACCTTCTTCTTCAGTGGTGTTAAAAAAAAAAAAGGTGTTAAAACATTTTGCCACCACATAGATTCACACATTAAAGAGCTAAATAGAAGTTTATTATTGAGGAAACTGACGTCTGTTTTCTGGCATTAGTTGCGCTTGATTATTATTATGATTGATTTGAATTCAACCCACATTTGTAGGCAAAGTGAACCCAACATAGTCTTTTTCTTTTACCCCCCATGGATCCACTTATTCTTCAAGCACTAACATTTTCAGGCTATTTATCTTGTCATTATCAGTTGACTGCACATTGCTTAATGTTCAAAAAGGGGTAAACAATCCATTTAAGCTGTAAGTTGATGGTGGCTCTGATAGTCTGGAAATAATTAAAAGTTCAGAAATCTAGTTAAGACTCTATTCTAGATAAACTCTAGATTTAAAAAATCCTTTTATTTTAGGCCACAGATTCTTCTTCAGTCGTGCATTTATAGTATATTACTTTACTAAGTACTTTAACATTTGATATTTGAAAAATATAATTCACTTTCACTTGTAGTGGAATATTTTTATATTCTTGTGTTGGTACCTCCTGAACATCCTCAGTAATCTCCTCACGTTTATTTGTCCAGGTGGGTCTCGGAGGAATGGGAGTATTGTACCAAAACCTGCAGCAGCCTGGGCTTTCAGATCCGGACCGTTCGCTGCATGCAGTTGCTCCATGACGGCACCAATCGCTCCGTCCACAGCAAATACTGCAGCGGCGAGAAGCCAGAGAGCCGGAGGCCATGTAACAGAGTCCCATGTCCTGCCCAGTGGAGGACCGGAGCCTGGTCAGAGGTTCAGTATCCACATGATCTATCTGAGATTTCCTTTCAACACTTCCATCAGGGGGATGCACAGTTTGAAAACATTTCTTGAGGTTAAACTCTGTTCTTCTTTTGTCTGGGCTTTGGGTTGATACAGCAGCTTTAAAGCGCAAGATAAAGCTATGATTTCTAAACTTGAGGAGATCATGTATAAGAGTAAAAGACGAGGGATCTGTGACCTCTAACTTAGAGCAGTATCACACCAGTTTTAGTTCCTCCAACTGACAAATCAACTAGAACAGCTGCAGATCATGAGCATTTTCATTCCCTGCACATGAATTGCTGCATTGTTGCTAAACTAGGACATTAGTCACTTGGGGTTTCGAACCCTTGATCTTTGTGTCTCCAGAGAAGGCGACTTACTGACCGAGAAACGTGAGCTACACACATCCTCCCGCGTGTTGAGGAAATGACATCACATGTGCAAAACTGGCCTCAAAACACACACACACACACACACACACCACTGGTTTTGGAAATATAATTAAATTTTGTGGTGATAAAAGCAACAGTTAACAAAAAAGAAAATGACACTGATCCAAACGCTGCTTCAAAGGCTTGATATCTACCATCTAGTGAATATCAGGTTTTGCAGTTTCGAGTGAAGAGAAGTACATTTGAGCTCCCAGTAATAGAAGTAGGATAATAGTTTGTTATTCATAATAATATATGATATATAATAATATTACTGAACCATAAGATTTTCATGAGATGGCTAAGCTTGAATTCCTGTTTTATAAGCAGTTAGTTTAAAGGTTTCATTGAGAACATGTGGATTACAGCTGTCAGTGTTGTCTCAGTGAGGAGTAAACAGATTTTAGACTAACTGTCTCAGAGGGGGATATAAAACAAATCTGAAGACAACCAGTCGGGGTCACATCAGGAGAGAAATCCGACACAGATTAAAGGTCTGTTTGCTGCTTCGGCTTCATCCATCCACTGATTGTAGTTTGAGGTTCTACATGGCACATGCGCCTGTTTGATTCAAGGTTTTATATCATCTTTTTTTCTGTCTCTAAATTAGGCCATAGTGTGCCTGTAGCAAATTAGTTTGTACAAAGTGTTGCCGCGTCACGTCTGAGAGCTGAAGTGTTTATACCTGCTATCAACAGATCACGCTTGAAAGGTGATTAAACAATTTCTCCTCAAAGGTTTAAATGTGGTTGCACTAATTTGTGCACAGAAAAGTAACAGAAGATATCGTCCCTCAGTCTCAAAGTCAGAGAGGTGCTGCGGGAGGGGACTTCAGATGCTCGAACTTGAAGCAAACTGAACCCTTTACGTCCACCATGAAGATTTCTTTGTCTGATACAGGATACGGCAGAAAGCACCGACAGGAATTTGTTCAAATTTGGTAAAGAGTTCAGCCTTGAGCCAAAACACATTTCAGTTCTGAATGGCTCTCAAAATGTCACATTAAATTGGCACGTGTCAGTGGTAATGAGGCTGACTCACTTAAAATGTGGTATAAATCTTAGCCACCATATGACTATCATTATCTGTGTTTTGAAGCTGCCAGGAGCAGATATGAAAAAAGAATATTGCAACACAATAGAGAATAGAGAAATCTGCAGTGTTTTTTAGATATGAATGAATTCACAAAAACATATTCATGGTTCAAAGGCCTGATAGTTTAAAGTGACTTTACAATCCTAAAAGAGATGCCTCCTCTTCAAACAAACAAACTATTCATCCCAGCTCAGAAATTTCATCCAGACACTGTAGACATGCTGTGCAGAGTAAAAAACAAAAGCATTGCCACTGTAACCCACAGCAAAGTAAGCCTCCAGTTGTCCAGCAGATGTTGTTTTGGTGGTACGTGACTGACTTTATTCCCCACAGGGTTTGCTGTGCACACTAAGAGGAATCTCCACGCTGAGGTTTACTGTTGCCTGTGTGACCTGCCTGCAGTTCATTCCAGCTCAAAATTGTCTTGTTTTGCTGTTTGCGGGTGATTCACTGTTTATTCTCTTCCACAGTGCTCAGTGACCTGTGGAGAGGGGATGGAGCGGCGTTTGGTCACTTGTAGGATCGGAGATCAGTGTAATGGAGAAAAACCTGAGACTGTGAGACCATGCAGACCTGGACCCTGCCATGGTGAGTATGTCATCTATTAAGACCAGAAGGAAAGTGAATGTCCATCATAGCCGAACACCCATTGTCCATCATAGAGTCTGGCTAAAGTTTGTTTTTTACATTGTGTTTCAAAAATAAAACTTAAAAGGAGACATTTTTGTCTATAAATCATTCGACCTTGCAGATAGTCATTGGTTTAATTAATTTGTTGGCAGAATCAAACAGTTTCAATTAGACATGGTCTGTTAAAGCAAAACTATGTCCCAATTCAAGCTGTGGCCCTCGTAGACATTGGGATTGCAAACGTCATAACGAAAAGGAGACAGTCTGGTCTGGAGAGGATTTTCTGGCTTTGCCCGTCTTTATTGTTGCATCACGAACCGTGTTCTGTCATATTATCTATGCAAATAAGATGACCTCAGATGGCCCTTGAGGGTTAAATAAAGTATTTCTAACAGAATTTATTATTTAAAGGACTTATTACCATTTTCCTAAATCTTCTTCAAGCTGTTCCAGCACTTAAGGTTTTTGGCACTATGAAGAGCTCCTCTTTCCTTTGATAGCAGTGTCCATCAACAGCACACAAAAAACCAGACATTTTTCAGCATGAATACTGACAGATTTAAGTTGGATACTTTCCCAGTGTGATTAAGCTACATATTTAAAGCTTGTCCAAGTCTGTGCCTCTCATGTTTTAGTCTTACATGTCAGTCAAAAAGATTAAAAAAACAAGTTAAAAATCTTTTTTATTGTGCAGCAAACTTTTTTTTTTTTTTTTGCTGTGGAAGTGCTGTAAATCTTTTAAAGATGGGTTTTCTGGGTTTATCTTTTGGAGAAACAAATGCTTACCACTGTGACTTGGTTGTAAATCTGAAGCCAACATGACAGGCCAAGACCAGGACTAACTCAAGCCCATAAGGAATTAGTATGTAGATTTTGTACGATAAAACTGGGACAGCAAATATGATGTGGCTGAAATGTGCTACAGTTTGTTTCACAGCATTAACACTCAGCTGTCAGTCTCAGAGTAAAATCAATCCTCATTGCTCTGTGGTTCATTTGCTTCTACTCAATTTTTTTGGTCCCTGTCCAAGGCCGATGACTCACCGCCATTCACTTCGCTCTGAGTTCACGCTGTCTGCTCTTCAACTTTCAGATGAGCCATGTAATGGGGACAAATCCATCTTCTGCCAAATGGAGGTCCTAGCACGATACTGCTCGATTCCAGGGTACAACAAACTGTGCTGTGACTCCTGCAGCAAGCGCAGCGGAGCTCTGTCCTTGTTCTCAGAGGCGGCCGAGACCGAGGAGCACGTCCGCTTCGGATCAGCCTCCCAGCTCTTAGAGACATTAACGGCTTCTGTAGCAGCGAACGCCACTCGTGGTGGTAAACAGGGCTCAGGCAAAGGATCTGCCGCATCAGGCAGCGCGGCGAAACAAATCACCACCCCCGCTCCACCTAAGAAAACCCAGTCGAAGATCACCACAGCACCGAGACGGGTTCCACGACACATGGGTCTCGCTGGCAGGAAGCTGCCCGCCATGGCACCTTCTGCCCTGGCAGAGCCGGCTGAGGGTCAAAGGCCGAGCAGCTCGACAGATATTCGGCAGCCTACGGCATATTCTGAAGTGGAGAGATGAAAGCGACGCCCTTCCCTTCAGGACTCTTTATGTACAGTAGATAATCCAGCTTCATCTTGAGTCTTCTCATGCCAAAAACACCACAGAGAAAGAAACAGAGAGAGAGAGAGAGAGAGAGAGAGAGAGAGAGAAAAGTGCTGGTTCACTTTGTTAAGAATTTCCCTTTTCGCCCCTGACACTGACTTTAAATATCACTTAGACATCTTACAGTGAGCTCCCACAGTATTTGAACTGAAACAGCCATGTTACTTTGCTTTCATACTTAATATTAAGAAGGAAAATCGATAATTAATAACATCAAGCTGAATGAAACACATAGGGAATCATTTCTAGGATACAAAACAGCCAAAGGACAGTTTAATATTTAAAAGATGCCTCTATTTGCTGCACTGGCTCCAAATTTTAAACATCTTACAAAGAAACTCCAATCACACTCTTGACTTTTTGACCCAATAAGTCTTGAAGCTTTCTTCGATCTCACCACGTAGGTAGAAAGGTGTTGGCGTTTCCTCTGTGATTGGTCTTTTCTCTGATCTTGTCATTTAATGAATTAGGCACCTGGTGTCTGCAGAGCGATGCCTCTAGCTAACACTCAGCAGATGGTGAGAGAGATCAGGTGCCGTCATTATAGCTGATTCAATTTAGGAATAACTATGCAGACTTGCACAAGAAGAACTCACCCAGTACAGAGATGGATACAGGAATTAGTGCATAAATACATGCTGCGCTTGTCGTCTTATAAAAATAAAACAATCACTACGCAACCTGAGCGTTCATAGCACCAGTCGTCATGTTGTTGATTTAGTTTGCTAAGATTTTGGAGTCAAGGATCTAAAAACAGATCAGCTAATCATATGGAAATCCCCTTTTACTTGAATTTTACAAACTGCCATTTTCTTGCCAAAAAAAAAAAAAAACATATATAAAGGGTCACTGGATATAAAAAAAAAAATCAAACACCGGACTTTGAGTGCATATGGAAAGTGACCGGAGATGTACCAGTGAAAACCATGGGGAAAGTGGTTTTAGTTGTATAGTTTTTTTATACAATGTCTGTTAAGCGGCACTCTACAGTTTGTATGGAAATGGGTATTTATAAAGGTTCCTGTAAATACTGTACATGGAAATATCAGTATTATTTTAAAAAGCCAAGGATACTTTCAAACACCCAATTAGAGTGAGATTCCTCTAAATGTTTACCTTCTCAGAAACAGTGTTATTCCACATTACTCCAGTTCTCTGGGGCAGTTTCCCTGACTGCTATTTTTTTTTTTTATTTTGAAGGAATAGTTTGACATTTTGGGAAATAACATCATTAACTTTCTTGTCATGAGTTAGATGAGAAGATGGAAACCACTCTCACGCCTGTACGCTGAATATTAAGCTGCAGGCAGGAGAATGTTAGTTTAGCTTAGCATAGAGACTGGAAACCTATGGGCAGAGCTAGCCTTCTAAAGCTCACTAGTTAATCCGTTATATCTTTGTTTGTTTATTCCTACAAAAACCAAAGTGTAGACATGACATTTAGCTTCATATTTAGCATACCAATATAAGAATATGACTCCCAGCAAGAAAGTGAATAAGCATATTTCCAAACGTGTCAAACTGCTTTTACCTTTTTCTAAATGAGAAGTTTCTATGGTGCTAGCTGTCGACCTTTTTGACTCTTTGTACTGCCCTCCTCGTGAAAGCTCTTGCTCGAAAAGGTTGAAATTGTTTGGTCAAAGAAGGGAACTAAGTAGGGAACACTTTTTTCCAGTGTTCTCAATGCTATATGTTTCTTACAGTAGGCTCTTGTTCAGCTGAGAAATTCACAATGCAGCTAAATGTCACGTTTTTACATTGTGTGACTGTGAAAAACACAGTCTCATCCTGAAATGCTATTTAGTTTTGTATTTTCAAATTACTTTTTAAAGCTGCATTAAGCAATTTTTTGACCACTAGGGAACAGACAAGACTCTAAAATAAACTCTGATATCCCCGTCAGCCTATAAATGGTTAAATGCTAATTGCTGATGGGGATATTTACACATCAGCAGACAGAGAGCATCCAGCTAATTTGCATTTCTGTTCACTCGATGCTCCACCAACTCCTTAAAAGTGTCTGGTTCTTCAGCTGTTATATTATCCACTGTATTCACCAGCGACTTAAATTTTTCAAAGACGTGCAAACCTGCAAAGTTGGATGTTAACTCTCAGTGGGTTCAGCATGTTTTCACATTACACAGAGACATTCAATCTAATTTGCATATCAAAAATGTCCTTAATGGAGCTTTAATCTCATTACACCCTTCAGTCTGAGCAAGGCTCTGTTGTACGTTTTATGTTTGCATGAACAAAGCCTCACTGTAAGCACAAGAAGCTGGACTTTCAAGAGTTTTACTGTATGTGAAACATGTTGTTTATTTCCAAAGTATTTGATTTAAATGGCTTTTTTATAACGGAGAAAGGTTCAGGAGAGAGAAAGCTATTTATTTAAAAAAAAAGAAAAAAAAAAAAAAGGATTTCCTCACAACCACAATGCATCTGACTGCAATAGCAAAAAACACAGTTTTGTGTTTTCAGCAAAGAAATAGCTCGCAACTATTCACACTCACTCCTGTGTGCCAATGTATAGTACATGTATATAGCATTGAGTACATGAATATTTATTGAAAGTTAAAGGTTCTGCTTTGTTTTTACAGCATGTGCGGTGCCAGCTGATCAATAAGCTGCAGCTGATAAACCATTGAAAACTGATTACCTTGTTTTTTTCATTCCACATTTTCAAATTTTAACTGGATTTCTACTTAAAAAAAAAAAAAAAAACACGATACGTTAGAAATGACATTGTTTTTTGCAAACAATTAGATGTAAATATACATGCTCTATTTTGAGATGTTTTGCCTTTCGTCAGAGAGCTGTCTTTTCACAGCTGTTTTGTAGAAGTTGTTAACAGAGCTGTTACATCGCAGCAACATGTACTGACCAGACAAATGCTTTATTTTAACCAATAAGACATAAATAGTGTAGCACCAGTAAACAAGTAAAAGTTGTTTTTTTATGCTGTTTGTAGTTGTCAGTATTGTCTAACCATTTTACATTTTCCTCCCCAGTTTTTTTCTCATCCTTTACTTGCTGCCTTTAAAACATTGCTGCTAATGTTATAGAGAGCTTGTAATGATAATAGGATAGTTGTAGATGTTACATTGACAATCCCTGAGCCTCAGACAGATATTACTGCATAGGATTCTCCATGTACTGTATCAATACCCGCGTGCTATCCATGCATCGAAGAATTACGATTGTCATGACTTTCAGTCAATCTCTGCTCTATTCGCTTTTCTATGTATTTGTGTAGATTGAAGTGTACACTACTGATACTGTTTGTTGTAATGGGGAGCACATAGCAATAAAAGATATGAGTAACTACTCTGATTTCCTGGTTTTGGCTTTTTCCTGCAACCATGAAAGCACCATTTAAATCCTCAGATAGATAGATAGATAGATAGATAGATAGATAGATAGATAGATAGATAGATAGATAGATAGATAGATAGATAGATAGATTATTTACTTTTTAAGCGGTCTCACAAATATATAGTTTCATGTTTTTGAAAGGGTTATTAATTTCCTAAAATACCAGGCCACTGCAGTTTTTGGCAACTGTTTCTACAACAGGGGAAACAGTGAATTTTTAAGGGACTATTTTCATCGGTGGATCGATATGTTTTATATCAGGCTTTCTTGTCTCGGCTGTCTTGTGACATCATTTTTTTATGAATTTTCTCTCTTAAATACTTAAATACGGGTTCATGAACCTCAGTTATTGTTTGAACCACACTTGGAAGCTAATCATTTTCATATGTGACGACACGAATTGTAATTCCACAGGATATTATTTTGTCAAGTGCTTTCTGCGTCATTTCTGATGCCATAGTTAAATGAAAATGTGACATTTGGCTTCTAATTCAAGCTCACATACATACCGCTACAGCAGGGCAGACAGTTAAATGCCAAAAGAAATTAAAGATGTCTATGTAGATGTGGGTGTGAATAGTGAACCTATTACATTAAAATCATCAATCCTGAGCTCTTTCAAGTAATTGCAATCATCTACCCCCTTTCTTTACTCAGTCTGCTACTTCCAAATGAGGTTTACATTTGTTGAAATAACAACATTTCTGACAAGACAACTTCATTGATTTACAATCGACAATTACCGTATGTGGGGCTTATTAACATTTAGACTGATGCGTGGTTTTCATCCTCTGTGGATAGTGGACACACATTACAGACACATTATTGGCCAGCTTTATTGGTTGAGATTATCTGAAATAGTGTCTGAAATAGCCTTTTAGTTCTAATTAAGGTAAACTGCAGTATATGAAAATTAAATGTCTAACTGCTGCACGCAGTATGAAACAATGCCACGTGTATAGAATAAGATAGATGAGCCTCTTCACAAATACACACAACCCTAGGAAAAAAACAATATAGAACATTTAGAAAATGGTATTAAAACTTAATGAAAAGTATCTAATTCTGCCTGTGTCCCCTGAGATATTACATTTTACCAAAGGGTGTGCTGACTGGAAATGTTATCACTGCCTGGATTATGTTCACTGACAAAACTGTAGGCAGGAGGAAAGGTAGATTTAGACAGCAGTGTGTTTTAGGGGCTTTTGGGTCCATTGTTTAATTTACAAGACAAGAGGTTATTAATTGCCCTCTGAGCAGCAGCGTTACATCTTCAGGGCAGAGTCGAGGAAAATATATTTCCATTGCTGGAGACAGCTGTAAGTGAGTAAAAGAATAAAGGTTGATGCTGAATGTTTCTTCGAGGCTGGTGAGTAAACAGTTGTTAATGCTAATGCTGGCTAGCCAAGAGCTACCTAGCCAAGAGCTACCTAGCCAGCTCCTTAAAGGTCAGCAACAAATTGTGGAAATCATGTTGTTCAGTTTTTGGCATTTTTAATATTTAACCAATAACATAATATAATCAAGTGACAGGATTAAGCGAAAGGTATTAAGGTATTTTGTTGTGTTTTAGTGACTATAAGCAGGTATTATAGGAGAACCAACTAAATACAATGACAGTGGAGACTTTACAGATTCATACATTATATTCATACATTCTTCATTATATTGATAAAGATCTAATCCAGCTGTTTCAATTAAAACATTATTTCAAATGAATACTACATAAATAATATTTTCAATGGGACAGGGCTGGATTACTCATGGCAACAAAACTTTAAACTTTAAAGGTTAAAACTGTTTCCTCTGTTCAGAGGAGGTTTTCTGTGCCTTATTATTCCCCATAGTGACATTGTTACTGAGTCAGAAACCCTAAGAGGTTTCATCATGTTCCTGAGCACATGAGGAGCCTGCTCATTCAGGCATCCAGTGGTTTTTGTGGTTCAGTGGGAGTAAACCTTCAACCTTGTGGAGAGTCTTCAAAGAAAAGTTGGGGGTCACAGCAAGACCTTTTAATTTGTTTCTAATCTTTCTAATTGCATCTGTAATTACACTTTAGACATCGACAGATCCAGTTAATTAATTAATAATTTAAGATATCTGTAACTACAGTCTGGCTGTAAGAATGACAGCTCCACAAAGTTCTCCAAAATATTTCAACTGGTCAGTTATCTATATTAATGTCACAGTAACGATCAAGCTGTGAATCTTTTATTATATCTCCAGACGTGGATGGATTAGTGAATCACTGCACTGGGCACAGGCCCAGGATATCAGAGGGCCACTGCACTGGAGCGTTTGTTAGAAGCGGCTGTTAACATTTCACTACAAAGAGACACAAGAGACAAGCAAAATGCCAACAAGAAGACACAAAACAATGATAAGGAGACGTGAAAGAACCACAAAGAGACACACAACATCCATGGAGTCGAATGACCACAACCTAACTACATAGAGATGTGCTTGAGAAATTAAAAACAATATTAAAGAGACTCTAAATCCCCGCATTGAACCACAATAATACCATGAAACACTCAAAAGAACCACAAGGAGATGTGCCAGGCCTTTTATTTGTATGTGCCCAGGGGGCATTGTCTCAAAATCTGTCCATGTCTCCATCGATATCTCCAAAGTAAGATCTGCCTTGTCAGAAACATTGAAAAAAAAAAACAATATCCAAAGCTCCAACAGATGGTTTTCATCCAGCAGCCAAGACTCAAATTGAAGATGTTTTCATATTTAAGAGTTTCCAATCTCTCCACTCAAATTTTGGCCAGTAATAAATGTATTTTCAATTAATTATGGCAAGTTTTAGTTGTAATTTAAATGGAGATATCTGGAATTAACAGCACACACAAAATGTCCAATTAGTTTCTGTATTTAACTCACTGGTTCATTTTCTCTGGTTAAGATATAAAGAGAGATTTCATGTGTGATTCATCATATAAATTCCAACGCTCCTTTATTCACAAAAACTGTTTATTTTACTGATTTTAAAAACACTGCCAGTGCATAATGTTATTTAGCAATTGAAATTTTGACGCATGACAAAAAATGACAAAAATGCCTTCTGTAGTATTTAATAAATTATCTGCGCAACTTGACTCAGATTCTCGTTATGATCTCGACAGCAGCAACAAAAGCTTGTTGTGCCTTTATATCTGTAATGTATGATGTTGTTTTTGGTAAAAACCAAATCATTTATTGTAAACTTCTTCTTTTTAACGAATCTCCAAGGCCCAAACATGTAAAAATTATCATATCATATATTTCCCAAAAAGCTAGGGAGAATAAAGTCCACCCTATAAAGGGGGGGCATGTTAAATAAAAGCTTTATTTCTTCTTTCTGATTCCAAAAATCACCCCCTGATTCCTCTTGGGACGCTGCTCAGCTATGTATAGAGTTGCTAGAAATACCTCCTTCATGACCAATTAAAACAGTAAAATTCTACTTATCTACTGTGGCTTTAGTATTAACAAGCTAATAGTTTCATATATAATAACACATAGGCCACAGGGCTCTTATTTTTCTGCATAATGAGAATCTGTACCTGGTTGTTAATCAACCATCTGTACTGAATTTTGATGATTTGCCTTCTGGTGTTGCTTGTTTTACTGCAGGAGATGATCTCAGTATTTCAGATAGGGACCTTTTTTCTTTTCTTTTTTCCCTGAAAACAAAACAACGTCTATTTGCGACCACCTACTATCTTATTACGTCTTCTAGTAGCAACTAAATTATTCAGTGATCTACTAAACCAGAGAAAAAAAGATGGTGGTGGCCATCAACTGTGGCCACCATTAAAAAAGCAGAGAATTAGCTCATAACAGAATAAAGTATGTTGCCTCCAGAAATAAATGCTAAACAACAAAAATGCCTTCTGTAGTATTTAATAAATTATCTGCGCAGCTTGACTCAGATTCTCGTTATGATCTCGACAGCAGTAACAAAAGCTCGTTGTGCCTTTATCCCTGAGAGCAGCCACTATCTCCCTGGTATTAATATCCTTCCACACTTCATGAAATTGCTTGCATTGTGTGTGTGAAAAGGGATTCAGCTAATAATAATTCAATACTGGATTAGACTGGTTAGCTTTTTCACCCTTTAAAACAGGATCTAGATTATTTCCCACAAAGATGTAATTCTTCCAATCCAAATACTTTACTGGTGTGTTTTATTCCTGCAAATTCTCGTCAGATTCGACTCAATAGGATTATCTGAAAGATGGATTTCCATAAGCAATGATCATGAAAGAACTAAAACTATCTCCGAGATGCTTTGGCCAAACTAAAAGGCAAGAACTCCTAATCTCATTCTCATTCTGCTCGGCGCTGCAGTACATCGTCTTTTTTCCAGAGGAGACAGGAGAAAACACTTGAAAAACCTGGAAGAACAAAGTACCACGACTGGAGACATCAGTTTGCGTAAGCCTCCGCTGAGAAATGGGATGAGACAGAGCTGATGCAAACACAGCAGCTGAAAGACCGGAGGGTGGCCTACTGCCGGTGTTCCCGCCAGAGTCACTGTGCTGCGTGACTAAATCAGGAGACGACTATATAAAGGAGATAGAGAGTGATGACAAAGAGACTGACGAAGAGTTTTTGCAATGAAAGGAGGGGGTCTGATCATCTGATTAAAGCCACAGCACAGTTAATTAGTCTGACTGGGGGCTGACTGAGCAAAAGACTCTATTAAACCTAAAAGAATTGCTTCTTTCTCCTTCTTGGTGTTATGTCATGAGAAAGCACCGATGCCAGATGATTTCCTTTCATTGTTCTGCTTTTCCTACGGTGCTCAAGGCTTAGGCATCAGACACCGAGCCAGTAGCCACTGTGCATGACTGATGAGGGTTTATCCCCTGAGCTGACAGACTAGAGACAACTGCGCACTTGGGTGGCTGCTTTCGGCGACGCAGCAGGAACGTGATGTCAGCCCGCTGGAGAGAAGCCACGCACTTGCACCGGTGTTCGACTTCCTCTTCCTGACGTCTTGACATCCCAACCAGACTCTTTTTTTCATATTGCGCTCCCACTGGCTGTCACATCTCTGGCGTGTCCACTGCATCTTCAATAAAAAAAGTCTGCATTTACACAGGTTCTGTGCTTAAATACAGTACTTGTACTTGAGTGTTTCCAAGCTTTATGCTGATTAATACTTTTGCCTCACCGCATTTATCAGACAGCTGTAATTACCAGTTACTTTTACATTCAAAACACGTCATAGACTTATAAAGTGAAATGCACTTAAACCGGTGATTCCCAAACCTTTTGGTAAAGCTCGGTCTACTGTCACGTTTTAGATGTTTGTGAGTGCATTAGCATCCTGTTTTTTGATTTCCAGGTTTCACAAAACATAGAAAAGGTTTTATTCAGGATGTTAGTGTCCATTATTAACCTAATTGCTGTTTTAAGTGGCTCATTGATCTAATAGTAGACAAGTCACTCATTATTAGACTAATTCATCATTATTAGGCCCAAACGTGTAAACACGATCAGATATTTCCCAAAAAGCTAGGGAGAATAAAGTCCGCCCTATAAAGGGGGGACATGTTAAATATAAGATTCCTCTTGGGACGCTGCTCAGCTATGCATAGAGTTGTTAGAAATACCTCCTTCATGACCAATTAAAACAGTAAAATTCTACTTATCCACTGTGGCTTTAGTATTAACAAGCTAATAATGTCATATATAATAACACATAGGCCACAGGTTTCTTATTTTTCTGCATAATGAGAATCTGTACCTGGTTGTTAATCAACCATCTGTACTGAATTTTGATGATTTCCCTTCTGGTGTTGCTTGTTTTACTGCAGGAGATGATCTCAGTATTTCAGATAGAGACCTTTTTTCTTTTCTTTTTTCCCTGAAAACAAAACAACGTCTATTTGCGACCTCCTACCCTCTTCTCATGTCTTCTAGTATGAACTGAATTATTCAGTGATCTACTAAAAAACGAGAGAAAAAAACAGATGTATTTTTTCTGCTTTCTTCTTCCATCAACTGTGGCCACCATTAAAAAAGCAGAGAATTAGCTCATAACAGAATAAAGTATGTTGCCTCCAGAGAAAAACGCCACATTATGTTTAGATTATGGGTGTTTTAGCATTGCCTGACAGTTTATTCTCAAACTATATTGATTTATTCTGAAAAAACGTCTTAACAGTGGTTCTATTACTCTGTCATAGTTAATCATCCTGCAAATGTATCCTTGTTTGGGGCCCAGTCTTTCAGACAATACTGTGCTCTCAACTGGTAAATGAACCCATTCAACAGCCATAGGCGCCAACCTTCACACTGGGGGCAACCGGAGTTCATAGTGTTGCTCAAGGACACTTCAAGGGGACGTCAGGGGTTAGCGGACAACCCTTTGTTCCCACTGAGCCACAAAACAACAGACTTATTTCTTGTTTGTCACAGAAAGAAACTTGGTGCTGATTCAGTTTTTCCACATTTTTGTTAGTTGTTTCTTGAAATAATGTTTGGATCCTCATCTTGTGTTTGTGATGTTGGTATCTGAGTTTGTATAGTTTGGTGGGATTATTTGGCCTTGGCAGAGGTGTTTGTTGGAGCTGGTCTCAACCTGATGGAAAAACACAATCGGGGCTGTGAAAATCATTTCCATCGATTTAGGAGAGCACAATAAGGACCCGCTCCTTTTAGTAAAACAACTACCAACTACAAAGGACCAGCAAACCTTTTCTAAACCGGTGTTTCTCAAACTTGTTTAGACCAAGGACGTAAAATAAATAAAACTCATGGACCACCTAACTCCCAAACATCCCCAAAACCAACAGGGCTCCTGCTTCAGCAGTGCTGTGAAGAGCCTGCATGAAAAAATGCATTTTGTCTTTTTGTGAGAGATGAGTGACAAAACAGGAAATATGAAATAAGAAAGCCAGCCGGGAATCGAATCAGGGTCTCATAACAATGTAGCATGCACCTTACCCACTCAGCTATCTAGTCCCCACTATGTGGTGCAGAGCTTGTGGCTCGGTAACTCATCAAAAACACCAAGTCTCAGCCACAGCGACGACATTATTATAAAACTTAACACTTACCTGTTGCATCAGCTGCATCAGAGGTTTCAGTTTATTCTCTTTTAACTGACCAGGTCTGTTGTCAGTGTTTGATAGTTAACAGGCTGATAACTGGTGAAATTTAGTTCAATCCCAGAGCATGCTAACTGTAAAACAGCCAATACAAATTATGATGTTGAATTAATATTAAGAACGCGTAGCCCTTTATTTCTCTCTCGTCAGCTCTGTGGTCACTCACAGACAGTTCAAGAAACACAACATTAAATATGATATTTTAACAAATTTACTCACGGACCACCAGCGGTTGGCTGCTCTAAACATAAACCAAGTAATTGTGGTGCCTAAGCTGAACCACGCTTTAACTATAGCATTGCCACATCATAAAATAATGATTCACAGTGGCTTTGGAAATGGCTGCTGATAGACCTGTCAGCTCAGGAAACATTTCTATATGTCATTCCAAAGGGCAAGTGACATATTTTGTCACTTAATTTCGAGAATTTATTGTATAGAAAGTAGAAGAGCCAGTTGTACTGTACTAATCATTATCCATGTGGATTGGCAGAGTGGACATTGAGAGAGAGCTGTGTCATGCAGGCTGCACATCCCGCTGTGCTTTTGAGTGCTCACCAGCTCCCATGCTCTCATCTTAAACACTGAGGCGGTGGTGGACTGCCGCTGTCTCGCTGTACATGAATAATTAAGTTAAAAACAATGTAAATGTGTGGCTGTAATGCTCAGAGAAAAGACATTAAAATAAAAAAATAATAATGCTTCACGTAACAGAGAAGATTCAGGACTGCAGATCCCAGTTTGTCTTTACAAACTACAGTAACTGAATCATCATAGAAACTGTGTAAATAGACTATAATATTACAAAGTGATATGAATATAATTCACGTGCTGGTGTTACTGTCATATATTGTTCTAATTATCATCATTTAACCTCTGTTTACCACTCGATACAGGCCACATGTGACATTGTGTCTCCAAATGAGTTTTATTTCTATGCTGCTGTACACGTGTAAAAATATAGGAAATTCCATATTTTGGGTGAAGTCCACTGATGGGGGAGTGGGTTGGTGTTTTGTTGTCTGTCAAACTGGTTGGATGAAGATTCACCTGACGGAGAACAGAGGAGATGAGCTCGAGTAGGGATGGGGTGCGTACTGTCCAAACAAATTCTCTTTACTAACAGTGACTGTTAATTTGAAAGTATTTGACTTGAATTTGTTTTCATTTTGAACCAGAAGTAGTTATGTATTGTGTTTATTTACATTTTTTTATGAACAGGATAAGCAGAAGGGGACAGTTTAGATATTCCCCTTTTTTTTTTTTGCATTAGTAATGTGAGTTTCTTACCTATGCTTTTATTATTTTTCATTATTATGCATGGCAGTAATCATCCATCCATCCCTCCCTCTGTGAACTACCTTTAATTCAAGAAATATCTCTTGGATCCACGTGTTTTAATGTACACACCAGCTGGAGGCTCTTCAGTCCATTTATGTTCAAGTACAGTCTCTTTACAGCCTTTTAACAGTGAGGGTAACCCCCCCACACCAGCGTCTCAAACCAATCACTTATTGGTGCTTATCATCAATGTTAAATTTCAGTAAAGCTCTTGTGGCTGAATGAAAGAACCTTTGCCCGTGAAGTAAATCTTTTTAAATGGTCTGCACCTATATAGCATTTTTCTAGTCTTATCGACCACTCAAAGCAATTTACAATTGAAGCCACAGTCACCCATTCACATCGAGACAGCTCTTTTTTTCCACATATATAGTACTTCTACCATTTACGCACACTCATCCACTGATGGAACAGCCATCAGAGGGCAGTGTCTCGCCCAAGGACTCTTCGAGATGTAGATTGAAGGAGGTGGGGATTGACAACTCACTTAATCTCCTGATCACAGCTGCTTCATCCAGCTGAGGCTTCCAGCTTGTATACAGCAGCTGACAGTAAATCCAAACGCACAGAAGTTCACGACACCGGACTGAAATCTCGTCATAAAATAATCAACTGCTCTGAAATGAGTCGGAAATAGTTTGTTGAAGTGGGATCCCATAATTTAAACGAAGAAGCCGCTCGATAAAATAAGTTTTCTGGGCATTTTACTTTGAATGTGTAGATATTTTCTGGCTATTCTTCCGGCCAAAGACGGGACTTTGTCGCAGGTGTGCTGGGCCACGCATAACAGATCTGATCAGTACACAGAGAAAAAAACATTTTGAGGCGACTTCATTGTTACATGTTTTCTTTCTTCTTTTCAGGGAGGAGATGAATTGTTTCGTATTGACAGTTTTTTTTTTTTTTGTTGTTTTTTGCAGTGTGCACAGCCACAGGAGCAGTTTGTCCCTGTGGCAGGTCGCCAAGTGGGATCAGCCAATGTGAAGCTTTTGCATGACAGGGTCTCCAATTGTGTGAGCTCGTCTGAATGAGCCCTGAGCTTGCCAAAATTTTTCGATGAGATGGCTGAGCTTGGAAGACATGCAAAGGTTTCTGACAAACTCTTGGAACAATGGCCATTTCTTGTGGTTGAACGTCTGTGATTTGACTGATGAGTGTTTGTCCTTTGTTGGCTGAAAGAACAGACTGACAGCTCCTTTTTACTCTGCAAGTGGGATTTTCAGTTGATGTGGGAGAGGAGCCTGTTTCCCCACAGCAATAACTCACTCAAAACTGCAATGTTAATTATGCTTTCTTGTCAGTGGAAAGACCAGTGATATGCAACACCTGGTTTTAATTTAAAAAAAATCTGCTTGTGTCTCATGTCCATGTGGATTCAAAAACAGAAAAAGAAAAAAAATCCCAACGCTTGCAAGGACATGTAAACAATTAAATTCAAAACAGTTATTTAGATAAAGTCTTCACTAAAATGTATTTAACTTACCCAGACTGTCCCGTACAAAACAGGCCATAGGCCGTCTGTGCTGCAGGTTATTATGACTTAATTAGTTTTGTTGCTAGGCAACACCTAGCGGCCATAGTAATTATGCGGTGACATCGTTTATGGAGCGATAAAGTCCACATCAGGAAATATTAATAATATTAATAATATATGTAAATATTGTGACTATGACAACATCCATCCATCCATTATCTATATTGCTTATCCGTCAGGGTCGCAGCGGGGGGCTGGAACCAATCCCAGCTGACATTGGGTGAGGACAGGGTTCACCCTGAACAGGTCGCTAATCTATCGTAGGGCCGCCATATAGAGACAAACAACCATTCACACTCACACTCATGACTGTGGGCAATTTAGTGGCACCACATAACCTAAACATATATATACGGAGACACGCGTACTATGAGGTGTGTCAATTCAATTAAATTCAGTTTAGTTTAGTTTTGTCCCATATTGGGGAAATTGCAGTGTAGCAGCAGTAAGAGTACAAAAAACAAAAACAGGGCAAGATTATTAAGTAGGGCAGTCAGAAGGTTGAATTGATATGGTTGTTCAGGTTCACCAGGACTGGTTGTACTGACCAGACATCTTTTCTTTTAAATTATTTGACAATGTAACATTCAGAAAATTAAAGTGCCTTTGAGTGACATTCAGAAATTTCAGCTCACTCTGCCTCACCATGCTTCAGAAATCGGCTTTCACTGAGCCATCCCACACGCCACAGGACATGTCTGGGACTCTGCAGGTGTTGGGTGATAGAAAACATATTTCATACAAACTCAAGTGCATTTCTTAGTGTGTCACAATAGTTAAGATGAAATCTGTAAAGCATTTTACCACCCACCACTCTGCATTTTCTGACATTCAGCAGCCACACGAGGAGAAATCTATCATCCGGTCGCAGAGAGTCATTTCTTCATACACAATAGTCTCAGTGGACCAGAATACACAAAACAAAAGGTGCAGCTGGAACCACTGACACCTCAGTGGTCATTAGTCATTCATACCCCCATCCATCAACTTCTCAGCAGTGAATAAATCCATTTTCATTCAGTGAGAGGTGACAAATTTGATGTTTAGGCCTAAAAAAATAACCTACAGCTCTTCATTATGAGCTGTTGAGTATCTGATCACGTCTCCAGGTTCTCGTGTAGATAAAACTGCTTTGCTAATAAAAATAAACAAGGTATAAACTGTCTGGTGTTGTCTCTCCATGCTCAGGAGACTGAGATCTCCTGTTTTGACTCTCATGGTCACTGAGAGTGAACAGTGGTCTCCCACTGTGGTGGGAGTATGAAGGCTTACAACCCCCGCTGCACGTGCGCTTGTTCACTGCGCTAATGTCTCTGCTCTGCAGTGTTGTTCAAGCCCTGCCTACTTTTCACACCTCCGCTCACTTGGCCAGTCACTGCACTGCACGCTGCTCTAGGCGCATTATTGGATTGAAGAAATAGACAATGCAATTGTTTCACACGGTCCTTTATCTGTTTTGCCAAATGAATTCACTGCATCTTTTGTACAGATAACTCTGGTTTAACATGGCCTCTGCCCTATGTACAGCTGTGTCCATAATCATGCTCTTGAAAATGAAATTTCACCATATGAAGCAAAATTAAGTTCAAAACAATAGAAGTAAATTAAAGAGTCTAAATTTTAAAATTAAAATGAATTGCATTGTTTCTTTTCAGTTCATGTAGCACACCCTATATTTTTGTCTGAAATTCATTGTTATTTTTTCTTTTCCTTGATTCCAGGACTTCTCCATGACTCCAGGATTTGCAACAACAGCAAACAAGGTTCTCCTGTCGTTTTTTAATGTCAAGGTTAAAATTAAATTAAACCCTGCTGGACCTGAGTGAAACAGTCCATACTGGATCAGCTGTGTTGTGAATTCAGTGTGCATGGCTGCTCTGACTCCACACCACTAGAGCTGGTGCTTATTCACGCAGTCCATTAATTCAGCCTCACTGCCCCCCCCTCACTGTACCCCGCAGCATATAGCTCTTCATAATCATAGACGTTATTAGATGAACTGTGGTGAGGCATGCCACTGGAGTGTGTTATGAAGCTCTACTTATTCGTAATGCTTTAAATGGGTTTTACCATAATGTAGGGGTTTTGTAGAAGTGATAATCCTGTAATGTACCCCACATTTACTTTGTATTTGATTTTGGGGGTAGGTGGGATATTGTTTTTTTCCTGTGTTTGCGTGGTGCTGTATAGATTCTGGTTGAATGCAACATGAGTCAAAATCTACTCCATATATAAAAATCCGATTAATCTGATTTGAAGGAGACTGTACAAAAAAAAAGGTGATTTAATTCGCTATAATGGTAAATCATCAAATTCTACACAAAAATGTTATACAAAATAACATCTATGTATCAAAGTAAAATTAGTAGGATTGAAATGACATTTGTTTTGCTCATCAGGCTTCCTGGGTTTGAGATGAAGAACCATATAATAACATAGACAGGCAGGTTGAAGCGGTGTGCTTACTTTAATAGAGTAAATGATGAAGACCAGGCTTACAGGCAGATGCATGGACAGGCAACAGACAACAAGTAACCGAATATAGCCTAAGTGGTATGCAAGGAACAACACAGCAAGAAACACACTGAGCCACGAGACAAATATGTTCATCTCGTTTTAATGTAAATGTTGAGTGTGCGATATAAATTTATTATTTCTTATTCATTATTTCATGTTATACAGATGATTAACCTCAGATTTCCTGATGTTGATGCACCTTTCCTTGGTATTGTCAGGTGCTTTTGTTATATTTAATCTCTTCCGTGGCCGGCGGGGCGGACTCAGCTGTCAGGTAGGAGCCATGACTGTATTCATGCAGTTGTCAGTTTATTTTCTCTGCTCGTAAATCACTCTTCTAACACAATTAATGTTTGAACGGAAAACCATGGCAACGGCGATCGAATAGGAAGTGCTGACTCCGCCTACCCGGGCTCGTGTCGGCGTACACCGGGAGAAATTTGAAGTGCACCCATCATCGTACTGCGCATGTCAGAGGACGAGACAAACGTTTAACGAAATGGACAACCCCAACTGTGCCGGATTATATAATTGTGTTTGTGAGTATTTCCCGGTTAAATTTTTAATAATTAATTGCAGAATCTTGATTTTAATCTTAATGTTTATTAGAGAAAAAAAAAGACAAAAACAAAACAAAAGAGTTTTGTGTGGTTTTTGTGCTAGCATGTATTGAGTTAGCTGTAGCTCGTTACTAGCATGTTTGCTAACTAGCTCAGTACTAGTGTGCCCAAGCTTTAGCCCTGCTCTGGAGGCAGCTGAAAGTTGACTTAACCTGGTGAATGACTTAGTAAATTATAAATAAAGAGTGTAACCACACCACAGAGACTGGCTGTGGGTGAACACTGCACCTGAAGTTATCATAATGTGCTAATCTGTCTCCTCATACAGAGCACAGACCCGCTAACATGCAGTGAGATGCGTTGACTAGTTTATTTACCTGACCGGTGAGTTACAGCTTTTAGCACCTGTCTGCTATTTTATGTACAGGCTGTTGGATTATGTTACACCCCTGAAAAGATGTATAATGTGATTATGTATTTAAAACAGAGGTGGATAGTGGGAGCTAAAGCAGCAGGTGTTAAAGGACAACAGTTCATATACATACTGCATTTACTGTGGTCACACTGGTCACCATCAGTTTCTCTAAGAGATTTTTTTTTTTTTTTAAAGAAAAGGTCTTTTGAAACACCCACAAAGTCATTGAGAAACTCTTACTATTATTTTCAGTCCCCCAGGAGTCTTCTGACTATGACGAAGATGACGAAAATATTTTGTCTGCTGCCAGATAAGTCTTTCGACCTCAGGTTACGTCGGTGGCTGGTGGTTGGTGGCTGCCATCTGTTTTGGTTCAGGAACCTGACAAAAATTAATTTCAATTTTCAGTTGGTTAGAAGAGTCTTTTGGGATTCAGTTTCACTCAGAGCAAGACATCAACAGCCAATTTACCTTTTAGAGAAATCAGTGAATCCCCCCCCCCAAAAAAAAAAAAAATTCATTTCAAAAACACTTAGTTTTGAAACATTTGAATACATCATTTTGTGCATCAACTACTTCTATAGGCTCATCTGGGTACATATGGGTGCTAGTCCTGGATTTCTAAACTAAGTTAACTGTAGCTTACATAGTTACAAAGCTCATGTCAAAGTTAAACAGTTTTACCATCTAATAATGAAATATTTCCATATGGGGTTTTTTAATTGTTTTGAGTGTAATTCTTTCTCTCTCTGCCCAGGTTGGGTTGTGAATTCTCTGCCATTGTTACCGCTCAGTTGTCTTTCATTTTCAGTGCAGCATCCGAGACACCAACTGGGGATAAACCCTGAAACTATGTTGTATGTGAGTCCTCTTAAAATATGCAAAGTGTTTTTCTTTTGTTGAGATAATATCACAAAAATTCAAGACTTGCCTCAAAAGGTTTAAGTGAAAACCTGGTGAAAACTAGGATGGCAGCTGTTACTAATAAGGAAGAGGCCTTTCGACAGTTTCTACATATCCTGAAAAACCTTTCCAGTCACGGAAAAACATGGTTTTCAAAGTTGATCAACGAAGGATGCATATGATTGTAAAACTGCAGGGCAGGCTCTCTGGGGTGGGGTAGTTAAAGGGGAGCATGAAAAAAACATTTGGGAACCAATGGTCTAAATAACTGTCACACTTCTCTTTTTCCTTTAAGGTTAATATTTATTTTTCATTCGAGTTTACTGTTTTTATTATATTAGAGTGTGAGATTTAAGATTCCTGGAAAACTGAAAATGTCCCAGAGGAAATTAATTGTTTGAGAAAAGCTTTTATTGTGAAACAAAAGTTGCTAATGTCCTAATGAGACACTGTTCATGCCATTATTCACTATGTAAATTTAAACTGCTGGAACTGAAACTGGCTCCTCTTAGATGTAAAGTTCAAGGTCCTGTAGCCTTTTTTCATTCACTGACTTGCACAAACTTTTTTCTTTTTGAAATGTTTGTACACTATGAACCATTACACACACACATATATATATATATATATATATAATTTTATTTATTTTTTTTTTTCTGAATTTCTGTGAACTCTAACTGTGATAAAAGAAAAAAAATCGTGTCCGCCTCATTTCGGGAATATGTTCTTCCCCACATTAGCTCCAGTGCAGCTTGTTAGCTTGACTGCTCGTTAGTCCATCCAGTGCAATGTGTCCTTGCCTCATCAGTCAGCTGGTGAGCACCAAATTGTCAGTACACAGCATGTAATATCATTTGTAACTATTTATGTCTTCACAGGCAAATGCCTGCTGGGGGAATGGACCAATGGACCAGGTTCTGCTACAGAACCTTCTGTGGCAGCCAAGACAGATCGACCTCCAGGCCGTGTCAGAGGAGGTATGTGTCGGAAAATGAATGTTCAATTTTGAATTGGTAATTTATGTTGAAATGTCTTGTGTTAGTATTTAGTTGTTGGAACATCGTTGGCAGGTTGGAGATGAGGTTTATTCTTGTTTTTTCTTCTCTTAACCCAACTGTTTCATTTAATGGCTTTAATCTTCAGTTGCTTGATGAAAAGAAAAAATAAATACATACTATAGGAACATGTAAATGCAGATGGTGTGGGTGGGATTTTTGAGAAAAATGCATAAAAAATGTAAAAGAAATTCTGGGAAACTGCTTTAAGAGATTTTCCATATCATCTTTCCATCCAAGCTATAGGTTCCTCTTTTAAAATGTGTTATATTTTAGCACAGTATAGTACAGTTGTGCAGTTTGCCACCTGCATTCTGCATTCAGCTTCTCATTTATTCTGAAAGTTGATGTAAAGTGGAAATAAATTTGCCCCCACCGCAACATTTGCACAATATCTTTTCACAGGGATTGAAGAGGCAGTTGTTTCCTGCTGATATATATTTATATATTTGCTCCGTTGTCAAAGGTTTGATCACTATCACTTCGAAGATGTATGGATTCCAGAAACAGCAGCTGTTCCTATGAGTTTCTGAAGAAATTGAAATATGACATAAAGCCTTGAATATTTCAGCAGTTTTATGAGGTCACTTGGTATCTTGGGGCATCGGGATGTCATCTATTACTGTAAGTTTCCCACCACTCTCTCAATATTTCATCATTTGGTATAAAACTTGGCAGCACAGAGCTGCAAGTGGGTCCACGAGTGGTGCAGCTCTCACAGAAATTTGTTTTGCTTCCACACCCACTGCTAATGAGGTACAAATCAGTATATATTCAGAATGGCATTTATTGAGAGAGCAGTTCATTCTTTATACATTGCACTCACATCGAGCCGCAGTCAAAGAGGATGGCTGTTGAGAATACAAATGCCAAAGACAAGAAAACAAAGATCTGACAATGTTGAAAGGAGAAGATTCATGCTCCGACATTAAAAACTAAGCACCATAGTCTCTGGTCGTAAAACACAAATTTGCATCTGCTCTGCTGTATATTATTTATAGTCAGGTAAACATCTAGGCACATTGGAACCAATTATATTTCACAGCTACCATTTTTGCATGGTTATCTCATTTAATGATTGTCTTTTTGCTAAGCTCCTGTGAATTGGGTGAGCCTGAACAAGGTTTAGTACCTTATCTCACTGCTGTCTGTGGGTTTAAAAACCACCTAATGAAGCAGCGAGAATGGCAGAAGTACAGTTTTGCACATAATAGGACATTTCCACTGCAGTGTGCTGTGCACACCTGCAGACAAATGAAATAGGTGTTAACTAACCAGTGCTGCACAAGGTAAATCGATGAGGCAGACTCACTGAGTGCTTTGTTAGGAACCCTTGTCCACCTGTCATGTGATTATCCAATCAGCCTGTGGCAGCAAGGCACTGCATAACACCAAGCAGAGTTAAGTCAGGAGCTTCAGTTTGTGTTTATCTTGAACATCACAATAGTGAATCTCAATCAATGTGATCTCAGTGACTTTGATCGTGGCATTGCTGGGGCCAGTTTGAGTTTTATTCCTGAACAGTATGAGTTTTTACTCAGAACGGAGAGAAAGGAAAAAAAAAAAAAACATTCAGTGAGCAGCAGTTCTGCAGACAGAGACACCTTGTTGATGAGCAGAGGGGAATGGCCCGACTGACAAATGTGCAGAAATGATGTGATGCAATCATGTCAACATGGAGCTGAATCTCAAACGAGCGTTTCCAACATCCTGTAAGATCCACAAGGAGCTGCAGCTGTTTGGAGAGAAGAGGGAGACTCCGCCTGCTGGTATGGTGTTCCTTATAATCCTTCACAGGTCAGAGATTATGTGAAAATTGTCATTACATTTGTATTAAGAGAGAAAGCCCCATAATGCATCGTGCCAGGCCAAGCAAAAAGCAATTAAATTTCAAATGGACATTTGTGAAGGTGCCTCACAAGGTTTGGCCAATCTGAAGAGCACAGGCTGTCATGTGATGTGCTGTAAAAAGACAAGTGACTCTCACTGCCCTGGACGATGTCGGTACCAGCAGAAGAAAGTTCATACATAGAATAAATATTTGCATGATGACCTATAGGACTTAACTCAAACTACCTCGTGTGGCTCCTATATCCATTAAAGAAGCAGAGAATTCAGATCAAACCTTTGACTTTACAAAGCCTGTCCTTTTTATGAATTTAGACGTAGCTAATAGCTTGTCAGACATGCATGATAAGAAATTAATTGAGCGTTAGGGTCCAATGAACAGTGCTATAAAGTCTATCCAACCTAATGGTTGGTGGTTTTAAACATCAAATTTTGTTTTTGGAGAGAGAGATGGGGCTCATTATGCACCAGAAACTCAGCTCTGGTCCAAAAACTCTGCAAGTGGGAAAGCAAACAATGCAAAGCTGTTGGAGCATATGTAAAACATGCTGCTCACTCCACCACCTGCAGAAAATGTTAAAATGATGCCCAGAAGCTTTGAGTTAAGAGTTTTTTTTGTTTGTTGTTGTTTTTTAATGGCAATAAGGCTTCTCTTTAGTTTTGACTCTTTTGCATTGCTTGTGTCAGAGCATTATGTGACTGAATTATACTGGAGACTCGAATTTTCACATTAATAAATGACTCCTGACATGTAAAATTAAGTAATTTTGGGTTCCCATTGAGTGTTGTGGAATTATACAAGTGTATGTTATTAAAATGCTAAATTCAGTCAAAAGCACCATCAGTCCACTGTGTTGCATTAGGTGCTATGTCAGGTTTCTGTGGTTGTAACTGTACATATAAATGTCATTCCTCTTTGAGAAGGCACCCTGGGGTCTGAAAGTGAGGATAATGGTGAATGTGTGTACCCACTGTGAGGGTGACATCACCCCTGACTATAAAGTTGCTGTAGTAAATTGTCTTCAGTATATAATCCCACAGTTAAGTCATTTTTGCTCCTTGAAGCCACTAATCTGAGTCATAAGAGAATGTTTCATCACATGTTTGAGCAGATAATTACACAAGTGAAGCTAAAGTGTCATCGTACAGTTGCTTGTGGGATGTAGCACAGGCTAAATGGCTCATATCCAGTGATTACTTATTTCGCAAACTCCTAATGATGATGTTCGTTTCTCAGCTAAAATTGTTCTTAAACCCTCAGGATGTCTGTGGACAGTTTCCCCTGTGGGATAATACACTGCTCCAAACAATCGTATTGGTTCCAGTCAGGCTGTTTGCAGGACCTGTTACCAAACTGCAGACAATTACACAGACGTTGAGGCTTTAAAGGTTAAATAACTTCTCACAATGTTAGAGGAAGCTCGGTGAGACATTTTGTTAGTTTATAGATTTAAATCAGATTTATAGTTGTTCCCAGCAGCAAATCTTCATCTTTAACTTTGCTGAGAAATGTTTCAAAGTTGCTGATGGTTTAGCAAAACAATGATTTGTTATTTAGTGCACGCAATAGGTACGGATGGGTACTGACCCCTGGTGTGAAATTATTAAAGACCGTGGTATCATTGAGCAACAACGTTATCGGTCCTGCTTGCTACTGGAGAAAAAAAGAAAATAGATTTCCCATTTGTTTTTGCTTATCTCTTTCTCTCAGAGTCTGTGAGTGTGAGGGGCAGAGGCAGCTCTTTCTCACATGGTGCAGCACAGGGCAACACGCATTCACATACAGACCCTGCTATTAATGATAGTGGTGGAGGGAACTGATTGTTCAAAGGTGTGGTTTTGCTTATAACCAGTGGTGCTTCAAGTCTTTAGCATGTGAGAGCGGAGGCACGAGTGAGCTGTCAAAACATCTAGTGAGAGTCGATCACGGACAGGAGGTGAAATGTTCAGTTTTCAACCACCTGCGTCAGACGTCCTATGCCATTACCCTAGGCTCTTTTGTATGCAGCAGCCTGGAGCCCACACACACACAGAGTTCACTAAATTATATGCACACAGGTTCATGTTTAAAGTAACCATTAGTGACTTGGTAAAAGCAGCGCTGTCACAGTTTGCTACTCACAAATGTTCATTTATGTACATCACATATGAAAAAATGAAACAAAGAAAATTCTGTTCTTAATTTGATTTGGTTTTTTTAACAGGATCCGTACATATATGATGTAGTTAGTTAAGGTATCAACTTAAATATAGATTTAAAAGAAATGTATAGCAATAGAACAAAGTAAAATATTTACAATAAGTGAAAAATACAGAAAAATATGCTCATCTATTTATGCTACGTATCATATTGGAAAGCATGAATATAACAAAGAATTTCTCTCACAGCCCAAACCCATTAGTTGTGGTATGTGAATTATTGGCACATCCAATAATTGTTGCTGCCTCTCCACCTCCTGCATCTCCACCTCAGGGAAGCTGCTTGACTCGTGGCAGCAGCTTTCTCTCCTCCTCAGCAGTGCAGTGTGAATCCAGCCACTGCAAGGACAGGCAAGACGCTAATAACGTGTGGTTAATAATGCAGTCGATAGTGTGGCGTGTGTTTTGTGGCGTCATACGGGCATAGTTGCCTCAACTTTAAGTTAACAAAGTGGTTGTTGCAGCCTTCTGTGGCAGGCAGGAGTCGTATGATTTTAAAAAAAAAAAAAAAAAAAGGAGGGATGTGGTGATGATGGGCCAACAAAGAGAAACCTTTCCATAGTTTTCAGTTTCTGTTTGGAAGCATGGCCTCTCCCAAGGTCAGCCTAAGGAACTGGCTGCTTTGCTGCACTGCCTTTGTATGATGAATTCAGGCCGAGATATACTAATGAGACGAACCAAGAAGATCAGCTGTGAGCATGACTCCAGGGCAGCAGGCCACCACTTTGGACCAGACCACAGTATCTAGTCCACTGGAAATCTCATTCTGACATTAATTCCCAGACTTTTCCTTTTGTGCCTGTGTAAAGTTAACGTTTGTGGTTTTAAGTGAAATGTCTCAACAACTATTGGGTGAATTGTCATGGTATTTATCTTTAGACATTCGTATTCCCCTCAGGATGTATCATGTTATCATCTGATTTGTCACTGATTGTTCAGAAATTCTCAGCTATCCGTTGTATTAAGCACTGCTTAACAAATGTTAGCGTACGTGTCGTATTTACTTTTCTTGTTCAAGGTGGTGGGAGGCTAGGAGAGAGTGGAGCACATTTTGAGCTGCCTTCCAACCTGCATGTCTTTGGAAAGGAAACGAGCACCCCCCGGGAAAAAAAACACACATACAGAGTACATGCAAACTTGACACGGAAAAACTAATCTAGATTGACTCCATTCTCCTATTTCTGACAAATGGCAGCTGTCTTTGTTGCTGAGGCACCAGGTGGGCTGAGGCCACATCATTCTCAGTGTTAGGGGGTTTTAAACCCACCTAGGCAGAATAATGTTATTTCAGTCAGACTATTATGGTAATTAAAGTCTAATGGTTCTATTGAACACAGCTTCTATGCCCTTCTAGGCCAGATGGCCTCTTCACTTCGGGAAGAGCAGACAAAAACTGTGATTTGGGGGGGGGGGGGGGGGCACTGTTAATCAGTGCTCACAGCAACAAGGGCTATATCTTCACTTCATTAACAATTAATTTCTCAATTATTTTTAATGAATATTTTATCTAAGTTAATGAAAAATGCCTATCATAATTTCTCAGACAATCGGGCGACCTCTTTCTTGTTGTTGTGTAATTGTGAGTGTGTATGTAGTGTAAATCTTTAGCGGGACTGCGACAGCGGGGTCAGCCCTATAACGTGGGAGTGACTGACTGATCATATTTCCACCATTTGTCAGTCAGGAGCCTCATCACTGAGTTGGAGTTTCTGGCTCCAACAGGTTCTAGACTTTTTTTTTTTCCAAATAAGACTGGGAATAAACCTGGTACATGACTGGACTGTATGTGGATGTCAACTGAGGGCTGAGGGCTACAATTTGCCTACTCAGCCGCTTTGGTTTCCCAGCTGCTCGGGAGCTGCAGGGAAGCGGAGGAGCACTTCCTGTACACTGTGCCTTGCATCCATTGGCAAATGAACAACTTCCTTTACATATATGATTACTACAAGTGGAGGGAGAGAAACAATTATTCAAAAAAGACACAATGAGCAGGGGCAGCAGGAGAGAGAGAAGTCGTTGATGATTGCTTAGCTAAATAAACCAGCAGATCTGACTCGTGTAAACAACAGAAATGTTAGCAACAGGAAATGAGACAATATGCTTATATTATATATTTCAGATTTTAAATTGGAAATGATCGCCAGAAGTGTTTGTATTAACACGTAATGCTGTCATTTTAACTTTAACTATTAACTTTAAACTATTGCGGATCGCAGACCTAAATTTTCGGCTGCGTAAGCGACAGATATTCTGTCACTTCTCACTTTCTCTCTGATCGGTAAATACAGCTGTAATCACAGCTCAGTCTTTGTCTTTAACTTAGGTCTTTGGTGAATTAGTCAGATAATGTTGTGGTTATAAAGTCAGGATTTAACTGCATCCAGCCATGTACTAGGTTTTATCTTATTTTTATATCATGAGCTAATATCCATGAGCACCCGCTCAAATGTCTGAGCTTGCCTCCTAAAATGTATAACCTCAGGGACTGTATGGACATACATCTAGAAAAGCAATCACGACACTTGTTTTGAGGAGTTGTTCAAACTCTGCACCATTATATTCATTTTTATGGTACGGCAACGCATCCTATTTGAAAGAAAAGGGTCATTTGTTCCATCTGACCAAGTCCTCGTCATCTTTCTTCAGAAAGGGTTCATATTATGGTAATTAGACTGTAATAGCTCTATTCACCACAGCTTCTATACCCACACAGGTAGATATTAGAAAGGGAAGACAAGACTCTGTTAATAAAAAAACAGACATGGTGACAGTGGCTGCCATTAAAGATTGTTTTCATTAACAATTCATTTGTTAATTATTTTAAATAACTATAATTTGCATAATGTGTTATGAAGAGAAATCATTCGCGGATGAATATGTGCACATGTGGGCTGTGTGTGTGCCTGAAGATAGCCAATGTGGTTTGCACACAACTAGATGAAAGTCCACTATTGTCTGTGTTTAGTTAGAAAAACAGCTAATTGGGCAAATGTTTGACATTTCTGTCCACGTTAATGTGGTTTCAGTGACGACTTATTCCTATCAGCCTCAGCATGTTAGCATTGTTATTGTGAGCATGTTATCATGCTGACAGTCACAATGTATAGCCTCATCTAGCTGCTAGTATGGATGTAGACTTATTTAATCACTTGATAATTGAAAAAGAATAAACATACTCAATTGTTTCCTTCTAAACATTAAGATTAATTAATCAACTAATAATTTCAGCAACAATGATGGATTAGATTGCTGAAAATGGATCCTACCAAGGTGGTAATGCCTCTGTGGTTAAATGATAGCACATGAAATTAGACATCTAGATCATGGCCATTTGAACATTGGTGGGTTTTGTGTTTTCATTTTGTTCTACAGCAGCTGAGTAGCAGTTTGCTGCCTTGCTATTCATTGCTGTATTATGTCATCGTACATGTAAATGGTGAAACCATCAGATTGTCATCAGTATCATCTCTTCTTGATCCTGTGGTATAAGATATTTTTTCAAGAACCTAGTTGGCCTTATACAATTGTGCTTGAAAAAGCCTTGACAGTAGATATATGTTCAGTTTGTGATAAGTGAAACAGAGAGGCCCAAATATAACGTAATTCTCACAAGACAGAGAAAATAGAATAAATTACCTTTTCATCAATGTGTCCTGACCTGACTCACAAGATCATTCAATTCAGATGACGTGTTACTCTTTTATTTATTTATATTTGGCACCGGCTGCATTGTCTGCTGCAGCAGCTGCATTTCACTATCATAAACAGTGTTTTCCATTGAAGCCTCTTCCCCCAGGAAGCTGTACCAACAATCCCTTCCTTCCTATTTGCCTTTTTCATATGATCCATCTGAATGTGCTCATTGCACAGTTAACACACAGCAATTGAAACCTACAGGATCCCTTTTTTTTCAAATGGCCAAATGTCCTAGTAGTCAGCCCTAATCTGTGTCATCCTCTCACAGGGACAATGAATCTCTTTCATTTAAATTAAATTAAGCACGTCACCTTGCGTTGCCAAAAATATATTGAGACGCTATGTACAAATTACATAGCTCTAGATTCACTAATAACCACCATGGAACAAAGGGATAATTCAAGGCTTTTCATTATAAATATTCTATTAAAAAAAAAATCTTTGTTACACTTACACACTTAAACTTTTAATACTAAATACTGGGAGACTGTAAATATTAAGCACTATTATGTTATGTTATGTTGAATCACAAAAACTAGTGGGCTCAACTGCACATCAACAGGAAAGGAAGAACAACTTGTGGAGTTCAGATGTTGGCAGGGTGAATCTGCCTTTTCAAATTACTACTTCGTCTGATTAAAAGCAAATGACCTTGGCAAAGTGTGACACTGTGGGCAACAAAGATGTCCCATGAATCTCTCAAATCTCTTGGAGATTCATGGAGTTGCTGATTATTTTATCTGCAAAGAATTAGACAAATTGCTGTGAAATGCAGTGTGATGTTTCTTTGGATTGTTCTTTCTTCTCTTTTCTGAAATAATTACTGTGCCACAGAGAGATTTTAGTACTTTATTATTAATGAGTTAAGACCAGTATCTTTATTCATGGACATTTTGCTGTTCACAAGAACATAAATGCACCCCCTCACAGTTTGGGCACATTGAAATATCTCTTGATACAAAGGCAAGACAGAAATTAGCTTGACAATTTTTAAAAGCATAAACACAACCACAACTGTTTGCCCCATTGAATACTACAAAAACAATACAAAACTTTTTTTTTTTTTTTTTTTTTTTTTTTTTTATAAAGGAAATAAACACTCAGTGACCAGAAAAATGGAGCCTCTGTCTGTGCAAAAGACCGACCATTGCTTTTCTGTAATTTCATTTGTTACTTGGTGGTTAAGACTGTGCAGTCGGAGACAAATGAGGGGAAACATTGGGCACTTTAATACCTGGGTCTCTCAACCTTGAAGCCATAGCTCAGTTTAACATTGGGTCCAGGTTCATTCACCCATTGACATTAGCTTCGAATCAGGGGCCACATCCTTCTAAGGCTTCATTTTAAGACCAATTGTGTCAAAGCGGTGCTGTCCCATTTCAGAGGCTCCTTCAAAGTCGTTCCTTTGCAGCAAAGGCTCCATTGGGTGAATCCTTTTTGGCCTAACCTATCCCATGAATCACCGCACGCAAGTAATGAAAGTAATAAGGCAGCAAATAATGCTAACAGCCCAACGATTACACTTTTAATTGTAATGTCTTGGGTTTCTAACAACGCCAACAATGCAGCTGTTAAAATTTTGTTAAAAAAAAAAAAAAAAAACTTGTTACTCAATGATGAGGGCAGGCACAGCTGCTGTTGCAAAGGTGAAATCCTCTGTAGACCAGACCATTTTTATCATTTCAGTGTAGGAAGGCTACGAACGCCTGAAGGCGGCGGCCGTTATATATCTCCAAAGAAATGGATGAATGAAAGGACTGAAACTTTTGCTGCCTCTGTGGGAATCTTGCATGATGGAATATAAACATAAAAACGTCAGACCTGTAAAACATCAGCAGCCCTGCCTTAACCTCCACCTGCCAGCTCTTCACTGTAACCACTGTAAGACTTTCAAAATTACATTGATGCCACATATCACACAGCATATACACAAAGCGTATTTGACACCCAGCCACAATTTCAACTTGTTAAGCAGCTGAATATTGCATGCAATAAAAAAAGATGATTCCTCGCCTGACCTCCCGTCACAGTGCAAACACCCAGAGAACAGTTCAAGGAACATTCATATAAAATAATGTCAAAATAATATTCAAATATCAGCTCGGTCTGCCTCGGCCGTGCATGACATACTAAACTACACCCCAAACTGCAGGATGCTACAGGAACCTTGCTTTCTCTGCTGCAATTCTTTTCTGGTCATTGAATGTTTATAGAGCAGAAAGACAGAAGGCAAGCATCAAGCTTTTCAGCTAGGTTGACCAAGAGTACAGCAGAACATGTGAGAAGTTGCACACTATTCCCTACTTGCAATACAAGCTGTGTAGTGTGTTAGTCATAAAACAGACTGGATGTTTTTTCTGGTCATGGCTCTGCTTTAAAGTCATTTCTGTTCTGGCAGTTAGTGCTTTGACAGTAACCATCCCTCCGTTTTCATATTGTGCGGTGGGATAGTTTCAATAGACTTAAATGAGATCTGACCAAACAGCTGGACAACAGTGTAGTATCAAATGGTAAACACGAATTACACTATATAGTGAATCGTAAACGATTTCCAATGCAGCCTTGTTGTTAACTTTGCTCCTGTGGAGATTCATGGCAAATTTGCATCTTTTCTCATTGACAAAAAATTTGAAACATAGTTAAGAACAACCCTGTATTTGTTAAAACAAACAAACAAACAAACATAGCTACAGTATATCTGGATCAGATGATGGAGCAAAGCTCTTCAGCACTCAGATCCCAAAAATAAATTAATTTCAAGAAATTAGAGCACCAAACCAGGATGAATTCAGCGCACAGATACTGCTCTCGTCCTTTCTCACCATCCTCATCGTCACAGCAGAACAACAACATGTTTGTCCCAGGACACATCTCTTAGCAAAACTACAGTCATTTACAAAGAACATTAGGTCTAATATAGTGGTTTCTGCGTAAACATGAAAAAGTTGAATGAAAACTAAGCAGTGTCAATATATATTAATATAGATTTGGTCCTCAAGCTACTAGCTACCCTCAAATTGCTTGTAGTTGTTCATAAGTGGTTGTTTTCCAGATTTGTGGACGAAAAGGATTTAGTTTGAATGATTCGCTGTGAAGGATGGTATGTTTCATTGACATTCACTTAAACTCTGCTTAACTTATTCTGAATGAAACATTTTTATTAATCTGTTTACATGGTCTGTTTGTGGAATTATTCAATTAACCTTCCAGTTAAATTGTCTGGCTGTAAAAAGTGAGAATAGAAAGTACTTGTAGATGCCGGTCCAAAACTTTCTCATGCCAAATAACTAGTAACTCTCAATGGTGGCTTGTTGATGGCTCAACATTAAACCAACTACAAACACACAAAAGTAAATTTGAAAAGTGCGTACTTATTTCTTTGGTCACTGGCCTCGTTACAAGAGCGATAACCCACCTTGAACTGCTCTGATATATAAACATAACAGACCTGCCTCTGCTTTCCATGATTGTGTTTCTTATCTGTTATGTTCATATGAATCAGAACACTTCAATGTGGATTGCTGTTATAGTGGCCCATCTACATTTCATTGCAAAGTCGCCAGTCGCCAGCCACTTCCAGTATTTTACTCCAAATGCTCTTTCTTTTATGCTTTTATTAAGATAATTTAAGTTGGCAACCACCATGATGCAGTTAGGGAGCCAATGCAGAAGGCTTCTGCAAAACAACACTGGGTCAGTCTGCAAAAACATAGAACCAAACTCAGCGTCATCCGGCAAGGCGTTGTGTTGACCAACTAAATACACGCAAACGCACCATTACTGGTCGATTAGCCTGAAAATGAATAGCACTGTTGCACCATGATCGTAGCCATTGTTAAACTATTACAAACTGTTATGTAGTGTAGTGTTTTGGCTTTTGATGAGACGTTTAAATGTGTTCATGTGTTATCCCAACTGGACGGCCTGAATCGCGTCACATTGTCGCACTGGTATTTAAACAACACATCTCCCAGAGCTGTTTTAAGGCAAATCTACTTTTGGTCTAAAGCTCCAAATTTGCCAGAAAATATTGTGTCAAGCAGTTAGATTGCCACGTGTGACATTGACATAGTCAGTACTTAATCTGATAGAGGCATGCACTCATTGTGCATGCCTCTATCAGGCGAATATTATACTGTAATCCATGTACATAATTATTTTCACTAGGCCAAGTTTGCTTTGCACATTGTTTGATTTTAATTATGGGAACTTGCTTTTTCCCAGAGGCACATTTTCACCATATTTAATCTTCTAGTAATTAGAGTCGCAATCCTCTTTATATGCAGAAACCTAAACAAGCCTTTAATAGTCAGAACCTTCACTATAAAACTTGCAGTTATATTTTGTGCAGACAATCACAGAGGTAATAGATCATGTGATGAATAGCCCTTCACAAATAATATAGGACACCATTTACGTCATGACTCTCTATAAAAACCATCAGAATCTGTGTCCTGACAAAGAAATCTTTAAAATTATTTAACATCATTGAAGAACATGTAGGTGCCGACACATAAACCACACATGCTAGTGCACAAGCTATTCACGTGCAGACGATACAAAGGTAACATGTTTCAAGATTCTTAAAAAAAGAAAAGAAAGAAATTCACAGTATTTCATTCATACTTGTTTTAAAAAAAAACGAAGCAGAAAAGAATATTTTTTTTTCACCACAGGCACCAAAAACTACAAATTCATTACATTCAATGCTGGAGTGTCACACTGAACATCTTGTTTGTGCCAAATGTCTCTGTAATGATGCATGATGCTTCAAATGTCATCAAGACTCTTGTAGTCTGTTAAAGGATTGTTGAGAGCCCTGACTTCATTCATCCAACACTACAATACAGTTAAGTGAAGTATCCTTAGCATTAAATATTAAATGGGTTTAGTATTGAAAGTTGGCATGAGATGCTTGCTCTGCACTTGTTTGCTTATTATCTGCTGAGATTTCTCCCTGTTTCATATCAGGTAACATAAAACTATATTTCTATGTAGGCAAAGTTCTCCTCAAAGCAGTTTGGCATGTGTTGTTGAGAAAATGAGAAAAAGGGTTTGTTTACATGTCCCCAATGGTTTGGTATTGACAAGATTGCGAATATGGAATCGGTACCAAAACCTGGGCATTGTATTGGCATTGTTCTCCAACCTTTTTTTTTAAACTATGTCTAGCCATAGCTTCAAGGGTTTAAAGAGTCACAAATGGACAGGACCCCTTGATGTTTTATGACGTCTAAATAACGTTGGATTTCTCATCATTGGTCCCATTTTGGAGCCAGAAGTTTGGTAAAAATGATTTTTCAGTCTTAAACCTGGAGTGTAGAACTTTAGCCCCCAATCACTGTTTTTAAGACTTTAATCCTTTCTCCAAACACCCATTTTAATTTTTATCTGGAGCACCAGCCACTTTTCTTGGATATTTCAGAAGCTATTCCAGCAGACTCATTGCTGTGGTCACCGCTTCTTCTGACACCATGTTTTCTTGTCTTTATGTAAACTGTAAGCATATCTAAAGGCTCAACACAAGCACTAGACAGACAGCTGCATGCTGGATGTTTGTGGACTCTCTTGGCCCCTTGTGCAACGCAGCCAGAGATAACATGCTGAAGCCATGTATTGCAGGTGACGATGTGATTATTCAATATTGACTGAGCCCATTTGGCAGTGACATGAAAGTTCATTTAAATGTAAAGGTCCTGCACTCCAGCTTTAGAAATCCAAACCTTACAAATACTGAATGAACCATTTTGATTCAGATTCAATTAAATACCATCAAAGCCCTACTATGACCCATTGCCCACAATGCTTTGCAGCCTAGATAATACTGACAGATGCTCTCAGTATGTTTTGTAGCCTATAGGAATTACATCCAATTATAACTGGATATCTAAACAAGGTCTCCAGTTGGTCAGTCAAGCAGAAAATCACAGGATGATAAATTCTGTTTGTATGTATAATAGACAACAGCACTCAGCTCAGTGGGGAGTACTGAGGACATGGCTCCACAAAAAGGGGTCAAATCAGAGTTGCACAGGGGCCTCACTGCTGAATATGTTAGCACATCACACAGCCATAACCAAAATGGGGGGGCATGAACCCTTTTCACCAGAGAGATCTGCTGGATGCACTGACATGGCATGGCAGAATGAGTTATGAGCACAAAGCACAAGGGTGTGACTTCAGTAAGGAGGATGTGAGAAAACTCTTAGCAGCTACAGATGTGTGACAAATTAAAGGAGAAACCTGAAAACAGCATGACAGTACTTCCATCCACAGGGGACACAGGGTCACTGAAAGGTTATGATGTATGAAAATGGTTGATTAAATGAATCACAAACTGTGGCCTTCAAATCTCAACCAGCGCTCTCCTCCACCACCACCTGCATCAAAATATATGGAGAATAAATAATCAGAAAAAAAAAAAATGCCAAGGTGCATTGAAGCTGTTCTGGCAGTACATGGTGACCCACCCAACACCTTACTAAGACACTTAAGGTTGGTTTTTCCTTAGATTTTGTCACCCGTCTGTATGTCTGGTGCCATCTTAGAGATCCCTACAAAGACAGCAGCTTGTTTCACAACCCTTTGGTGTTTTAAATTCGCTTATCTTTATCTTAAAAGCTAAAAGTATTCAGACTTGTTTGTAAGAACTCATAATCTAATGTGTGTGACTCAGCACAGTTTAAATGCCGATGTAGCCATTTTGGATAAACGAACCAAATAAAAAGCCCAGTTGCTTTTGACGTATCTCGTGCAATATCCACTGACCTGGATGATTGAGAATCTTTGCAAATAACTTGTCAAAAACAAAGGTGCCTTCTTGTGACAAGCGTCAAAATCTTTAGTGCTGGCAGTGCAGAACTACTCTCAGCGAGTCTGACAGCTAAAACCCGCTGATGAAATCAGTTCAGTTCCAGTTCAGTTGATTTCTCCCTGATTTGCTATCAACCCTTAAGGCTTAAGATCGAGGCAAGGGAAACTGAATTTATGCTTCTTAATTTCCAGGATTTGCAAAATTGAAATCCACATTGTCAGTCATGTCTGACAGCCTTGCGCTGCACATCTGTCTCCTTGATTTCATGCTGAGTTTAAGAGCCTCTTGAGTGCTGCTCATGCGTCATTTTGATGTTTGCAATAATGTAAGAGCAACAACAAACTATCGCATACATAAAGCTTATCTCCTCTGATGCAGGAGAGCGTTTTCCACACTCAAGATCTATCAGAACCTGAATATGAACAGGATCAAGTACAAGTTCTAGTACGCTGCCATTGTACAGATACAGGTTGTAGAAGTAAGGACTTCCAACATGGCCGCCAGAGACATGTCATAGGTTTTTCTGCGAATGTGTGGTTTAAGACATTAGCTGATGATGTTTCTTGTGTTTCTTTTTTTTTTTTTTTTTTTTTTCCCTCAGTTTTCACATTTTGTAATAAAAATGTTGGGCCCTTGAAAAGATTTAACAGACACCACCAACAGTAGAGGCTTGAAGTATGTAAAACACCTTTGAACCAAAAGTTGTTGAGCACACTACCCTGCAAGAATTTCCCTAATAGCTACAGTATTTCACACAGACAAACAGATTCACATTACCACTTGTAATCTAAGCTTTTGACTCAGTAACACATATTTACAGCAGATGATGCATGTTCTGGGGCTAATCCAGGGCCTCTGTTTTTCCCAGTTACTGTACAGGTGAACTGCACAAGCCTGTTCATAGAGAGATAAAAACAAACGAACAGCAAAACACTTAATCTGAGATTTACATGGCACATTCAGTACAGGCTCACGAGATATCGTTGAATCCAACATCATTACACTCTCATGATTGTGTTTACAGTGCAGATTTCAGAATAAAAGCCTGGAAGTTATTTGTAAGTAAATGTTTCACATACAGTCTACTGTCTTTAAAAAACTAAACCAACACAAAAAACGAAACCTAACTGATAGTTTTAATGTGTGTCACCTGCAGAATTGGCCTTTTTCTATTTGTGTGCAAAACTTGTCTGGTTTCCTTTGTATTATATACATCTCTGTTCTATCTTTAAATAAAAATACTTTTAATGGCAATCGTGAGAAACTGTGCCACTTGGATTCATGTTTTTTAACAGCTTCATAATTAAAGTTGCTAATATTTTAACATTGAATCATTACCTGAATGATAACATTACCATAATAACACTAACAAATAATTGCTTGACATTAGTTTAATTGCTACAAACAAAGTAAACCAATGGCATGACATGTATCGGCAGCATGTTTACATTTTACATTGTGAGCTACTGGTTTGAAGTCATATGTGCTGGATTCCAGGTTCCAAAACCTTCCACATGTCAACTTCAGGGACAGGAAAATGGGCACAAAAATGGTGGCAAGCATGCATGAGACCAGTATCTGTACAGGTTACGACCAGTCGACTCACAGATGCTGGTGGGACAGATATGTCACTGAGAGGGTTGGGGTTGTTTCGCTTTGCCAAAGCCAAACATGAAACTACGAAGACAAACTCGATGTCAGACTGAAGTAATTAGTAAGTAAGTCAGGCTCAGATTGCGTTCAGAGGTAGGTGGGCTCCTGCTTTGAAATCAGTCAGACATACATGAATAAAAAGACTAGATCAATTGCTTCAGTTCATCATTCTTCTGTAAAGGTTTCTTAAGTAAATTGAGTCATTGTTTTACTTTTGAAATCTGCTCTGCAAACATCATAGTACATATGTCTTGATGCATCTTTATACATTTTTATATACAGTTTCATCAGTGCTTTATCAACCAAACCAACCTGATGCATTATGCACTGGACAATGAGAGTTTTGTAGATAACTACAAAACTACAACCTGCTTCCATTTTAAACATGGCACAATATGCGCAACATACATTGTGTGCCTTAAAGGTGATAAATAAAGATTAACAACCAGATAGAGTTCTCTATTTTCAGATTGGTAATTTAAATTTTTAGTCCGTGTATATTTCAGAGGTAAATTGAACTACCTTGCTGTGTTTCATGTTTTTAGGTGGTTCGGGTTCAGTCAATGGGATAAATTACAGCATTACATGTAAATTTTATTTCCAGTTTTGTACTTTTTTTCTTCTTCTGTTGTATTAAAATTGTCTTGGACAAATTACATATAAATGTCAGCTTTTAAAACAAACTATTCATGTGAGCAGGAGAACTCGAGCATGAATGGCGAGGACAATTTTCTTGAAACGTGAACACCTTTGCTTATCACCTTGAAGAATGTGTCTGTCTCCTCAAATAGAAACTGCAGTCACACCCCCACTACTGCAAGATGCCTTTTCCAGGTCCTCCATGACCAAGTCCTGCTGAGCGACATGGTTGGGTCGCCTGGAAGTGCTCTTATCCAGGCTGTTGAGAGAAATAGGCTCCAGAGAGGTTTGTACATTGTTGGCTGGGAGAACAGAGTTTCCCTGCAGCCGGTGCGAGTAGGGTTTCCTCCGCTGTCCGTCCGCCGTGCACAGGCTGAACTTGAACACGGCTCGAAATCCGCTGCGGAAATTCTCGTTGAAGAAACCGTAGATGATGGGGTTGACGCTGCTGTTGAAGAAGGCTAGCCAGTGGGCAAAGGGGTAAATGTAAATGTTGATGATTCTGTACTGTTGCTCAGTCAGGCTGGCATAGTCGCTCAACATCATGAGGGTCCACAGAGGCAGCCAGGAAAGGATGAAAAGCAAAGCAACTATTAGAAGCATTTTAATCACCCTTTGCTTTTTCTTTGACACAGTGTGGCGGTTGTCATGGCCCGGCTTTCCTCCTGTTGGGACAGCTGTTTTGAAAAGCGTGATGCCAATCCGAGCATACATGATCACAATGAGAGAGAGAGGGGCAAGGTAGATATTTGCAAACAGGACAGTGGTATAAATCTTCCTCATCTCCTGGTTGGGCCAGTTCTCTCTGCACCAATAGAACGGGCTCGTTTTGTTGTCGTAGCCCAGTAACACTCGAATGGTTTGCTCTTTGGTCACTTGTAGCATCACCCCAGAGGGACACATGATGGATATGGCCAGAACCCAGATAATGACTATTATCAAGGTGGCTGTGGATATGGTCAGCTTTTGCTTGAAGGGGTAGACAATGCATCTGAATCTGTAAAAGGGTGTTAAAAGAAGAGATTACGTAAGGGAGATGTATAATATGTAAACATGAAGCCTATTTTGAAATAAGCTTTTCCTCTGGAAATTGAATAACAGTGGAGGACATTTATTCCGAATGGCACAACATCATATAGCTGCAGTGGTATTCAGTAGAGCGCATATTGTTGAAGGCCAAACAATCCTGTACAGTTTTGTGAGCTGCTGTGAGCTGTTGTGTGAAACTGACAAAAGAGTTGTTAAGTCATTTAAAAAATGTACACACCAAAATGGATAGATTGATCTTTGGCCAATTCCCCATCCCTCCACTAGGTTTGGTGCAAATCAAGTTAATACTTTTTGCATAAACCTGCAAACAAGTAATGAAACAGACAGTGGAGAGACTATAATCACTTTGGTTGGTTTGGAGTTCATTAGAGATAATGAAACTTATAAAGGGACAAATCCACGCTCTAATCATATGGAGGGGCTGTTGCCAAAAACCTCAGGGTCATAGATATAGAGGATGCACATGCTCAAAGTAGAGGGTCAGTATTATTGAAATAGCTCAGAACAACAGTGAAAACAATTTGAATTGGAAAATGACTTCTGACTGTTGCTCTCTGTGTGACTAATGTTCAGAACATTAGAACATTGTTTGTGCTTAATTTCCTTTCTCTGTGCTCTATAGTGCAATTTGCACTGCAGATCAATGTCCAGACACAAGAGCCAGAATTAACCCACCGCTGAAGCCCTTAAAAACAGTGCGCCTACCGTGCCTCTTCTCACCAAATGTCATGCAAAACACAGGAGGATGTGTGTGTCATTCTGTGCAAACTTTCATACTTAGGCTGATGGAGTTTGAAGCTTGCAGTTATGGAGGCTTCCTGCATGATTCTGAGCTCCGAAGGTTAAGACTAAATCCAGGATGCACAGACACTATTCATCCATCTTTTTATTGTTCGAATTGATAAAAATGAAAAGACATATTTACGTATTCTATGACCCACTCAAGAATTATTTTTATTACTATTGACAATTCATTTAATACTTGAACATTTTAACAGTTCAGGTCGGGTTATTTCTCCCTAACCTAACCAATTGGTGACTCCTAACTGCCCACAGGTGTGAATATGAGTGTGCATGGTTGTTTGTCTCCGTATGTCTCTATATGTCACCCCTTGTGCTACAGGTGGTTTGCAGCAAAGCCACTCAACAGGATTGCTAGCAAACACAGATAGGTGTAAATAATGCAGAATTTAAAATCTTATTTTATTTTTATAAAGGAAATGCATTCAGTACGTTTCCTCAAGAAAACACTCCAGGTGTTTTGAAGAGTGACATTTGAGATGAGTAGTATATTGTGAATTCAAAGAAACATAGCAGGGGAAAATTGGAAGTCATTAGAGCTTTGACAGTAGTGATGTTTGGCAGGAGGTGGATCGACTCTCACTGGGGAAGAATCCCGGGGTTGTTAGTTTGACCACAGGAGTGCAGACGCTCTCAGATCTGAATGATGATCAATTCCTGAATGACTAGTAAGTGATGTTGGGAAAACACTATCAGGTATCAAGTCTCTGTGATGCCACCACACTGTTGTATTTGGATGGTATGATTAATAATGGTGTGATAGCTGCAGGGCTGCATAAAGATAGATGCAGAAATTAGACTGCAGAGCGATCTGTGTGGGAATACGCTGGCTAAAAGGGTACACGAGTTCTTTATCTTTTAACCCCTTCAAAACAAGATGTAAAAGCATTTCAAATTCCCATCTGTCCTTTCCAGAGGCACAGACTCCCTCTAGTGATTTTTTCGAATTTTCAACACACCAGCTCTGTCAAGTTTTACAGCTTGCCATCCTCTCGTCCCCCACAGTGTCCTCTAATGCTACTGCATGTGTCTGACTGCTGGAGTGTTGGCAGCAAACAATTTCCCCACTGTGAGGCCTTCGCCCGTGGTTTATTAATAAATTAATCAAGATGACTGTTGTTGTTTTGATAAACGACAATGAGGCAATGTAGCATGGTTCTTCCAAAGTGAACAAGAACCAGCTCATGTGCCTTTCTTTGTAAGACAACTACATCTAAACTACAGCTGAAACGACACCTCTATAAAACAGCTTCAATAATAACTGAACATTATAATCTTCATGATGGAGGATTTATTTGCAGTTCATTAAATAGCTTTAATTACATCTTTTAGCTACTTGTACCTAATAAAATGCCATATAGGCTATATACATAAGAAAATTAACATACTTTAGGATAAGGCTACGTGGGTCCATTAATATAAACAATTTATGGGAAAATGCAAGTGTGAAAGGTGAATTTTTTATGGCATCCAAATCATGTCCTGACCTTTTTCAGGGACTATTTTCCACTCACTGAAAAAGGCTGTGAGATATGGATGAAAACTGAAAAAAGGTACCAAGTGAACCTTTTAACCCTTAGATTTTATCAAGTATATTAATAGGTTTCTGTCCTAGTCTTTCCTGTTTTCATTTGCATAAGTACTTTTTTGAGGTGCAGTTCAAGTATGAAAGATGCTTGGAAAAGGAAAAGTACTGTGATGCTTCGTGAAGCAGTATTTGTAAAATCCAGCCACTGTACCTGTCAACAGCAATAGCGACCAGAGTGAAGACAGATGCTGACACAGAGATCCCTTGAACCATGCCACTCATTTTGCAGACCAGGCTTCCAAAAGGCCATCCTGTCAACAGGAAAGATGCATTCAGCTGATTTACCCTTGACACATTACGTTCAGACAGTACAGTACATGCAGTCACACTGCTTCAATACTACCAAATAAAGGGATAAAGGGATTTGCCATAATGTCATATCTGAGTGACTTTAGAGGAAACAATCCCTTCTTTAGCAGTACTTAATCAGGGCCGCTGCTGGTGCCTTGTAGCAGAGCTGCTGACAGCGTAGGTGTCTTATCGTAGGTGACTAATCACAGGCTGCCGTAACCTGTACTTGTACCTGACTGCCATATACTTTTATCATAAAGGTGGACTGCTGATGAAAAGCTCTCTGAAGTTCATAGTAGAAATGCATCAGGTCCAGTTTTGCCCAGTTTCTCTCTGGGAAATATAATTGACAGCTACACAAACCTTTTTCTTCAATGGACAGTTCAATTATATCTTGATAATAAATCACTGATTATAAACTGTGAAATAACTAATGACCTAACTAATAACCCTCTCCCTCTCTCTCTCTCTCTCTCTCTCTCTCTCTTTCTCTCTCTCTCTCTCTCATCTCCTCTATAACTGGTAATATAATCAGGGTTGTGTCCTCTGCTTGAGCTTAAGACTTAAGTTTATTTAATAGTAAGCCTCAATCTGGAGGTTGAAAGACAGAAACATTTAAAAGGGGGTTGGGGAGGAAAGATTCAGTTGCAATGCATTATGGGAACTGTAGAATTACCATTTTTAAAGCCTGACCCAAATCAGGAACTTCACATTGTAATGTCTTGGCATCTGTTACTGGGTCCTGCTGCTTCTCTAAAACACAGTTTAAATTGCTAGATTACTCCTTTTTTACTCCATTTTTACTCTTGGTCATGAAGTTTAATAAACATTGAAATGTTTCCCATTTTATACCCTTTTGTGGCCCAATACACTTATTTGCTTTTCCAACTGAAGCAACAGTAAAGAAAGCTATTTTCTTTTTGTTGTTGGTTAGTTGTTTTTCTTCTTTTAGTGGCAGTGCACAGGTTATATAAATATACAGGTGAGGATGTATACAGGTTTATCCTCTTGTTAAAACAAACATGTACGTCCAAATACAGCCCTAGTCAAAATTAACAGCGCTACCCCTGAATTTTTAGAACATAATTAGAATGACTTCAGAATAGATGCAAATAAACCAATTAAATGAAATGTCCAAGGTTACTTAATAAAAGCTTGCATAATAGTGTAACAATAGCCCAAACTCAGTTATTGGCACCCTTTTTATGAACTTAAATTAGTTCTATAAACAAAATAAAACTCTCGCTTGTGCTTAATTTTTAGAGTTGACATGACCCCAATTAACCAACTATGATAGGTTTTACTGCATAGAGAGGAAATTATTGTTTACAGTTTGTTTTTTTAACAACAGTGAAGACGAGAGCTGCAGTATATGTGCTTTTATAAAGAAATATAATTCCAGTGCTTTTTAAGTGTAAACGTTTCCAAAGCTTCAAAATTTTGGGAGTACTTTTAAATTATCCTAAAATAAAACAGTGGTTTGTCTAAATTTTAAAGGGTATATGTGCTGTTCTGGAGGATTTTTTTTTTTTTTTTTGGTGCCGTTTTATACACTAACTTTATACACTAAAAATAACATTAAAGTAAATGAAAAGTCAATTTGATATTTTTGTTTTGAGGAAAATTAATCGTTTAGATGAATCAACTGACCTGTAAAATAGTTAAAAGATAAATCAATGAGGAACTGTTCTCATCAGAGGAAATCCCATTATTCACAATATCTTGTTCAAAACATATTTGTTGAATAGATGTAGACAGTTTTAGGCGACTCTTGCGTGTTCACATCCTCCTCGTGATGCTTCTTTCATGTGATTCACACATCGCAAGGAGCCAATAACCAGTGATGCAGATGATAAAACCCCCTCATTGTCATTGCAGATTGCTAATAAATAAAGGCGGAGGGATGCCCACTTCACAACGTGCAGGGAGGCCGTGGTGTCTAGGAAGACAAAACAAACACCAGTGGGTTTGACGGGTGTCCTGTACACAGCCGAACACTCAGCATCACTCTCCTGTTGGTGTGCTTCACCAGCAGGTCAAATGTCATTGGCTCCCCGAGTGCCCCACACCCGCCGCTGAAGAGCACGGCACAGCATGAGGCTGTCATCACAAAGCCTTAGGGATGTTGGTCAAGGGTGATGAGCCCGGCCCAGGCCCAGTTTGTGATTGACACGGTGCTTTGCTTTACAGCTGAGTGAGCTCAGTTCAGCAACACAAAGTATTTTGCCTCCTGCTTTGAGTCTTTCATGTGCCAACTGCAGCCTGACTTGACTTGACCCCCCCCCCCCCGATGCATCACTTTCTCTGTTTTTCCACTCTGCTCAGATTTGACAAGTCCTGCTCCTGAATGTTGTGACCTTTTTTAATCTATGATCCTTTTCTTCTTCATCTTCATCTCCCTGCATTTGATCAGATGGTTAGCCGTAAGAAAAACTGGAGTATATCCAAATCGAATGAATGCCAGTCAGCTGGAATGACAGTAGTATTTCTTTCTCTTGCTCCCATAGCTTCAGCCTCTCCACAAGGCCACATAAGCCTATAGCCATGGCCTTGTTGTAGTGACTTTATCCAACATTTAGCCCCTACTGGTTGTTAACTGGGAGGTTTGCCAGCCTGACTTGTTCTCCAGAGTAACTTTTTAGTCCATAAACAGATGCTTTATTCTCCAAACTTAAATTTTTACAAAGTAAAATAACATACAAGTGTACATAATTGCTACTTTCTTCTTTTTCTGATGACTGAGTGATATATTTTGCAAAAGGAAAAGTGTGGACAGTCAATATTCTAGAAAAATTGTCCATATTGCAAATTTGCATTTGTGGATTTTCTTGTTAGTACAACTGCAATGTTTTGTAACATGGACACGAACATTTCAGTTTATTCGTGTTAATTATTTGGCTGCTTTTTTTTTTTTTTTTTTTTGGCAGCCACAGTAATGTTGACTGTAAAGTTTCTAATGTGCTGATCTGTTTTGTTGAACTCTGAAGAGATGGAGTAAACACATCAGCACAACACTATCAGCTTGCACCGTGCACCCAAACATAATCGCCTCAGTTTTTAAAAATTTTATTTCTGATCAACACTAAACAAATATATTTTGAGGTTCTTCCTCTTGAAGTGTCTCAACAAGCTGTAGACTCCTCTCCTCGATCGATGCCTCGATCGATGCCTCGATCGAAACTGTCTGATTTTCTGTGGACAGTTTCTGCTCCGACAAGCTCTGGCACCCGTAGGGAACTTAAACAAGGCACCTGCTGTATTTTGATTGGAGTCGTGACCATCAGTTGAATGGGCCACAGTTCAACACCATTCAGTGGAATATGAATGCGTTTTGATACGGTAGACTGACTTTGATGAATTGTTTTGCTGCTGTCGTCTGAATACAAAATGACAAAGCGTCTGAAGTGAATAGCATCTCTCATTCTTATTTACTTCTGGTAGCTGCAAGCTGGCCATCATATTTGAGGGTTTAATTTTGAGTTATGTCATTGCAGCAGGGATTTAATCACAAAGCACTTTGCCAGCTGGATTTCACCAAAGTCCATGTCGGGGTCCCATCTTGTGATGGGATCAAAGCAGCTGTGACGCCTGTTACCACGTTGACAGTCTGATCAGTCAGTATTCATCATGATATGAGCCCTGTTAAACTGGTCAACTTTCCCTAAATAGAACTGAGCTGTAAACCTTGTGATTATATTGTGCTCACTATCGCAGTGTCCACAGACAGACACCTGAACGCCTGCCAAGCTGCACAAAACCACCTCTGTGGTAATTCCTGCTATATTTGGTGTGTTGTTTTTGTAATAAACACACACACAGGCTGGAAATGTTTTTTGGGACTTTGAATATCTTCTCCTGTGAAGAGGCAGTAGGTGGATAAATGGCATATAATTGCCTATTTAATAATAATACCCCAATATTGATAAAATGAATAAAACTCTGGAGGTGAATAAGGAAATTCACGGCAAATCCTTTTGTAGTCAAATTGAAATTCTTATGTTTAACAACAGAGAAATGTTTGCAGGATGATTTTAAGATGTTAGATCATTTCAAAAGCTCTTCTTTATCATCTTTTGAAAAATTGATGGCCTTGATTTTAGATAGTTGAGAGGAAACGTGGATCATCCTGAATTATTATGTCTAGTTTTCGTTGTTTCTGCTTTAACACAGAGTAACTTAACTTAATAAAGCACTGCAGCTATTGTAGACGCTGTGCGTGAAGCATCTGAACTCTCAGCCGCTATCACTTGCCTTGAGAGTCACTCATGTGAGATTTGTGTCATGTAGAGCCAACTGTCAAGTTAAATCAGCACAATGTGTAAAAAGCCCTGGTGGTATTTATGCATGCAGGGAAGACTATCGCCTCCATGATACAGTAAATCACAAATTCAGCCCCTGGACATCTTTATTTTTGACCCAACACAAGCTGTCATGACGTTTACATGGTTCGATCACTCCGATCTGAAAAACAGGAGCAGCCACCGAGTGGATGAAATAATATCAGTGGTTAGAGATTAGGGATCAAGGTTAATCAAAGGATTATCAAGGCAGGCAGCTCTGAGGCTGTAATGCTTCATCAGACGCCAAACAACAACATTATTGTTTGGAGGAAAAATGGAGTGAAAGCTTCACCACATAGATCTTTATCAGTAGTGAAAAAAAACTAAAGATAAGCCTGAGGGTGACACAGTTGTAAGATTTGAAAGGTCTGCCCTCTGTGGAGACGTCTTTAGTATAATCCCCATCCCCCAACATCCTCCCAAAACGCTGACATCGGGCACCAATAAATACATAACAGGCACAGAACAACCTCATTGAGAAAGAAAGGGGGGGGGGGGGGGAGAGTGAATGAGTGACCGTTTTAGAGAATCTCAGCATTTCAGGCTCATTAGCTCATCTTTCAGCAGTCAAAGCTTGACTGTCACGATTACTTAATCCATCAACAATATACCAATTAGTAATTTTACCATGTTAAAATATAGTTTTATAGACATTTTTGGGAAGTGTGAAGCAGATCAATACAACCCTCAGGTCTGGGCAATAAATACTTGTAACTTAAGATAAAGAGTAAAGGGGGAAAAGCAAGTTAAGTATTTCTCTGTCTCTGCAGCAACACTAGTCTGTCAATGTTGACTTTACTTTAAAAAAGGCAAGTCGCTTGTAAGGTTTAAGGGATGGATGATGGAAAAACTAATTTGTTTTAGTGAAATTGATTTAAACATTTACTTAAGCTGCTAGACTAGAATCGGCTACAACAGTCTGGAGTATATAGCCAAATCCCTTAAGCTCAATAATTGTGTCAGGTTTGTTTAATATGAAGAAAAGCTTAAGTATAAAAACGCTTTTCTTGGGAGATGTGTGTCTAAGTAGTTGATTGCTTCTGTTTGTTTCTAGTCATCATGCTAAACCAAGATAACAAGTGAAGCCTTGCAATTACCATACAAAATTGACAATGGTGTTGATCTTCTCATCTAACTCTTGGTAAGAGAGCAAATTTGTGTATTTCCCAAAATGTCAAATTATTATTTTATATGTGTAGCATAATAAAGTTTAGAGTCCAGGACATTCTGTTTGGTTTGTGTCTGCAGAGACTCGAAGGAGGGTTGTTGTTCCACATCAGCATTAACTGTTTGCAACAGGAAATCTGGTATTCAGATGTTTAGAGACAACACCCTGTGTCTCGTTAGCAAGATATGGCGGCCTTAAATGTGAATGCAAATGAGGTTGGCAGGTATTAGGGCAACTATCCTTTGTCTGAAGTTGCTTAATGTGGAAAATTCAAGTTGTTGGTGGGGCTTGATGACAAGTCAGAAGATCATCCCCAGGAGATCATCAATGTCAGAAATCAAATCTCATGGCAATCCATTTAATAGTTGTCGGGATAAAGTCAAAGCTTTATCACATTTCATGGACTTTTATTCAGTAGATAGATAGATCAGAGATATTTCAGTCCATACCACAGTGTTTAACTAACTGACATTGTCCCTACATTCATGCAAACCAATTTGAGTACAGTCACAGTCCCAGTGAAACAAGGCAATGAAAGCATCTAATTACTGGCCTGCTCACCTGTAATTATGTTGTCAAGAAGCGTTGTGGGCATGCAGAAAATCCCAACCAGGAGGTCACTCACAGCAAGATTCAGAATAAATAAGTTGGTGACAGTCCGCATGTTTTTGCTCCTCAGCACAATGAAGCACACCACTCCGTTCCCCACCATGCACACGAGGAAGATGAGCAGGTAGGACACGATGAAGATGGCTGCCGTTGACGGCTGATGCAGGTAAAATCCAACATAGGTGATGTTGTTCCTGGGTATGACGGACTCCACAGAGGAGTTGTAAAATGTCCAGTTGTCATAGGGTTGAGTCAAGTTGGTCTCAAGTCCTTCGTTCATTTTAAACCTGAAAAATGAAAGATAAGCAAATGTGTCATCATGAAAGAGCTTAGTTTCCAGTGCAGTTTCAAAGAATTGAAAGTATTGTTACGTTTTGGACTGAAGTGACACTAGTGCCGCTACTTTTTCATGTAGTTCAGTCAAACAACAAATTTTCTGGTCTACATGTTTGCTGTTTGGCTCCGTGTCCATCCACATGTTCAATCAAGGCTTTAACTTTGACATGTGCATTTTCTCAGCCTGAATATTATGTCCAACCAAAAATACATCAGATGTGAGCTAGACGGGATAGACAAAATGTGCATTAACTGATTTTCTTTTTTTTTAACCCATGGGCCAAGAAACAAACTAAACACACCACTGGTATTGACACATTATCACTTCATACAGTTGAATTGGTAGAAGCATTGGCAAAAAGTGGTCTATTGACACATTCAGCTGTGTAACCTCAGCTTCATTTGGACTCGTGTTTGTGTCCACCTCATGAATTTCAAGTCCAATATTCAATATTCACTCTTAGTGGCTCTTTAGCTTTTAAATTCTCCATTACATTCACCTGCTAGTTGATAACTTTGCCAGTCTGGTGTTTGATTCTGGCCGAGCTGTTTTCAGAGGGTTTATCAGAACATTTTTACTGAAAACAGTTGATTGATATGTCTGAAAATAAAATGGTGATTGTTGCTGGCTGTAAAACCAAAAAACATGAGGTAAAAGATGCTCCAATGAAGAGTAATGCTCATTTATGTGTGAATACCAAGCGGCCACTGCCAGGACTGAAAAATGATGCTATAACATGTGAGAGACTGTGATTCCGCAAACGGCCTCTTGAGACTGACTCCAAAAGTGAATCAATCCCCATAGAGTCATTTTAAAGTTTCAAACTTCACAGCTGACATAAACATGTTTACACCATTTTGTTCTTTATAGCAAACTTCCTCCTTCATGACAACTGTAATTTTTCCATAACCCACCAGTTTGAATTTTATTTTGGGTGTAATTGAGGGGAAGGTGGCTTTGAGTGACGAGTGGCTGCCATCACAGTTACCTAGCGGCTCGGCACTGAGGCGCGAGCTGTCTGCTACATGTCACTTCAGCTAATTCGAGTCATCAAATGATGATGTACTAACAGGTAATAAGGCAGACTGTGCACCTGGTTTTTGAGGTGAATTAAATTCTAGTATCATTTTATATATTTTAGCCCTAATTAGCAGTTATCAGTGTCTGCACTGATCGTACCCAGCTTGTTAGCTTAGCTCGTTAACTAGCTAACCAGACAGTAAATGGATTAGCGTTAGGTTAGCCTTCGAGCAAGACGACACTTGGCTGTGCTGATGATGCCAGCGCCTATTGGTCGTTTTTTGGATTAGCTGGGAGTTCGGCACAGTCAGACGCTGCCAAGAAGGCAATGGAGTGGCAGCCCACTCTGAGCCTCAAAACTGTGATCTTTATTTACAGTCTACGGTGTGAACATGCGCTTGTTGTGCCTACTCATGCGAGCTTGACTCCTCTGTGAGATGTTTCCCTCTTGTTCCAGCTCTGCTTGCATTTTGGGAAGACATAATTATGTTTGTATGTTATGTGAGTATATTGGTTTCAAATTCAGACTTAGACTTATACTTTATATTATTTTTATCTTAAAATCTACTTGTATATATATTGATTAATGTAATAGGAAGGGGGGCACATACAGCTGCTCAGTCTGTCAGACTCCAGTGTCTGAGGGAGACCTAACAGAACTGAGGACACAGCTAATGGTTTATAGAAAGTGACATCGCAGTGAACTCACTTCAGCACAGAGATACATGAAAAATGCTTCAAGCTTTGCACTGTGACGACGTTCAGAAGAGCAACTGAGACAATAAATCGATCTCTCTTTGTTCTGGCAGCAGCCTGTGATGTTCTCTGCATTTCAGATATTTTGCTGCATCCAACAACGGAGCAAGTTAGTGATTTTTTTTTTTTTTCCAAACTTCCTTATATGACTTTGAACAACCCTCAGAGCAGGAGCTTTACCTGCTGCGTACGTGCAGGTGAAGAGGCGGCAGTAACAACAGCAGAGCGAGCTTGTTTTGTTTTTGTTGCCGGAAAACTGCAAGCAATGGAGAGCAATGCTGAAGTCAGCAACAGATCTCCTCCTGTTTATTATTGAGCATCAACAGAAACAGTGAGTTTAGACTCTGATGGTTTGCAACCAAAACCTCATGTTGACTTGAGCTGAAACAAAGAATTACTTTCTTACTTTGCTTGTTTTGTCCAATGATCCTCAGGTTGTTTTATCTTATTGATCAGTTATGATGAAAAAGTAAACAATCTTTACAGTTGAGAAGCCAAAACAAATTTAAATCAACTACGCTCACAAAAATGATTCAAACGATGATAAATGATGAAACCAATTGTTTCATGAACATGAATGAATGAATGAATGAGTCAATATATGTATAATTATATTTTAAGCCTAATTTAAACAGCTGCAACTTTCTGTTTCAGAAATGTGATTTTTTTTTTTCCCCACTCTTTTTCTATGATTTAATGGAAATAATTGTAAGTTGTAAATGAAATACCATTAGTTTATTTTTGACTTGATTAATTGATTCATCAGGAAGTAAATACAAACATTGATCATCTTTTGCTGCCCCAAGTTTAACTTTAAATCCTTTCAGCAGCTATTTCCTTTTCATTCTTTATAAATATTAATTTTCCCGTTTCATTGCCATGAACCACAACCCATTAAACGACTGATGACAGAATTTCTAGCCCAAAAGTTTTGTCAAAGCTCGTTTTGATTGGTTTTCTGTTTATCCCTGGAGTATTCACTGTCAAGCATTCAAAGCTTTCATTACAAACTCAAAATCATGTCCTAATTCCCTTCAGTAATGTAAATTTAAAAATCTGAAAATGTTCTGCACTATTTCTTATTCATTGTATTCTGCGGTACTTGTAGTCATTGTAGCTTTGTCTCTGACAGCTATTTCTCAGGTGTGGAAGTTTTTGGGGTTTTTTTTAAGTGAATTTTTTCTCCAAGTCAAGAGCTAATAAACAGCTGTGACAGGATCAAGTGTGAAACTGTAAAGATCAGATTTGCATCAGATAAGTGTAGCTGTAATGAATCCTGTCCATTGTATCTCATCATAGATGCAACTGTGTGTAATCTCATCGCTTGCATGGTATTTTTAAAGGACAATAGCAACGTTTAGACAAAATGTACTTGTTTCTTTCAGGCTGGCATTCTGGGATTTGCTGAGATTTGTACTGTGAAATTATTTAAAGATCCCTCCTTTGTGACTGATGCCAATGGAAATGTCTCATTTTGGCTCCATGTCATTGGCAGTGATGAACAGTGAAAGCTGGTAAAAAATTGCTTTATAGGGTTACTGACATTTTCTCTGTGTGAATGAGCTGAATAAAAAAGTTAATTTGAATAAAACATGAATGGGCAAATAGAGGGCACGGGCGGCTAAACTGAAGGAGCTGAGCGAGCATGGACTTTAATGTTCAGCCAACTCCACAGTTTTAATGACTTATTTATGAAAACATAGGTGTGTCCTGACAGGCTCTGCAGGATGTTTGATTATGAGTAATAATTGAAGCTGTTTTAGAAGGACTGCAGTGATATTAGACCATTCTGCATAAAATAATACTTTGAGATTTCAGTCAGTTTTTTTTTTTTCTTTAAAACTTCAGTCAACATAATATAAAATCCAGTTTGATTAGACATAATTAGATGGCCTTTGGCAAAAAAGATCTTTTTAGTATCCAAAGTGAAATTGCCACCATAGACTCGCCGAAACGATTTTTGATGCTATTCTGCACAAAAAGTCTAAAGTATTAGAACGTTTGCCAAAAAGAAAGAAAAGGTCATAAATAAGTATCAAGGACAGAAAACAAAAGACCAGTGCCAACCTACAATGTGGTTTGTGATATGTTTGGTCCACAGTGTTCTTCTAGATCAGATGTCTATACCTCAGCCGAGGCCAGAGGCATTATGTTTCTGGGTTTCCTGTCAGACGTGCACCCATTTGTCACTTTCTCATGAAGACGATGTCTCAGCAACACTTTGAGTGACTTTCTTCAAATTCAGCACAAACGTTCACTTTGGACTCAACGATGAACCGATTTGATTGTGGTGGTTTTGGTGGGAATGAACCAGAGCCCATTAAATGACTGAACCTCCTGCGCTGTCGAGCATTCAAAGCTTCCATTGCGAACTCTACTATTGTCTAAAATTAGAGTGTGACTAAATTTAAACATCTGAAAATGTTGTACGTTGTTTCTATAGTCATTTCTTATTCCCAGTTTTCACCTTGAGCAGATTTTCTTCGAGTGCAGCACAAACGGTCACGTGGACTCAAGGCTGAATAATCAAAGTTCAAAAGTTAAGGTCTTATGACATTCATAAGAATTAGATGGATAGATCAGGAATTCTCTTACTTTTGGCAAAAAGTTCAACCTGGAGTCAAGAATGACCTGCTTAGACTTTGGAGGTCAAAGGGCAAGGTCACTGTGACCTCAGAGAAATGTTTATAGCCACAATTCAAGAGTTAATTTGGTAATTTTGGCAAATACAATTAAACCCTTTCACATTGATTAAATTTCCCTGAGGGGGATGAGTAAAGTATCTATCGATCCATCTATCTATATCATCATGTAAAGACTACATATGGCTGTAAACTGGCTGGTGCACAACTATGAGGTGGTGACTAAGAAGTTGGGCAATTCAACCCCAGATTTTCCTTCATCTTTTTCCCACATCTGATATGTCAGATTTGGTGTTGAACCAGAGGTGACATGCTCTCAGATGACGTCTCAGCAGGTATCAGTTTTTAATAATGAATCTTCCGTTGATCCATACACCTGTTTGAATAGGCTTTTTTTTTTTTTTTTGAAAACAGAAAAAGTAGAGTGAGTTTGTTCTTTAGAACAATTTGAAATACGTCAAATCTGATGACGCACTGTGTTGTCGGACACATGTGAATTGTTTTTTTTTTTAATGATTATTGGCAAATGTAGCACCAGATCAGTGCTGTTGGTGTTCAGGAGCTTGGTCCTCCTGTGGCAGTGGACTACATTATTTCTATTTTAATGCCGGCTGTGCACATGGATGTGTAGTAATGATGATGATGATGATGATGTCAAAATCTGTGCATTGATTGCGTTCGTCCTAACTGGTAAAAAGAAGAATCAACTAACTCCTTGTCCATGTTTTTTTCCACTACATTCAGTGAATTGCTTCAGTCAAAGAGGAGATGTAAGGTCCTCTCTCACCCACAGCTAAGATTTTTTATTATTATAGTTATTTGAGCCAGGAGGAATCATTGTTGTGAAGCATTTTTACTCTCCCTTAATATTGGTCATTGCTATTTGGTAAAAATCTGACAGCCCCCGAAAGAACAGTCATCTTCAGTCGTTCTGGTGCGATAATTGAAATCTTTTGTGTCCAGTTGAGATGTAATTGTGGTTTAGGAGGTGGTTTGTGTGTTTTTTTTTTGTTTTTTTTTTTCACTCTGAGAAGATTAAAATTTCTTGAGGGACGTGTTCTAATTCTTCATGCATCAATTGTTCATGCTCAGAATTAAAATATTGGACTTCAGCACCTTTCCTCGTAATGGTTAGATCAGTTGTTCAGATTCAGTTATTGTAGATGATCCCTTTTGTTTTTTGTTTTTTTTTAATCAGTTTGATTCATATGTGGATCAGTTGGTGGAGGAGATGTTGGAGATCACATAATCCTGACGTAATGACTGGGAAATTACATATTGATTCAGAGCTGCAATGGTCTGAATGTTTCCTGGTTTAAGACCTGCTTCAGTCTGACTTCATGAATGAATGAATGATCACAGAGATATGTCAAAATATTGCTGGTTGCCAAGTTAGCAAGCCACCAATTACAGGTTACCAAGCTTTCCGAACATACAAGCAATTCGTTGATCAACAGAAAACACAATCTGCAAAATATTACAAAAAAACAGATTGAAACTCAATAGCAAATTGAAATTTAAGGACTGGGGTTAAGGTAATGTAAGGTTCGTGTACTGTTTTGTCCTGCAGGGGAAACTTGTCTTAAAGCATAGTACAACAATTCATAATTCACATGGCTCGTACGTCCAAAACTATACAAAACGTGCATAGCATCACATGGTGAATGTGAAACAGGTTGATTAAAATGTTTCAACAGTAATAAAACTTGATATAATAATAAATTGTGATCGGTCACAATAGTTCTAATAAAACCAGATATAAATGTAAGAATAAAACACACAGTGGTTGAAATGATAATGCAGATACATCGGGTATTGTGACTCTACTTGTTAATGTCTTAATGGAAGAAATAAAGAATGAGTTCTACTTGTTCAAGCTACAGTTTCCTTCCTGAAGCCTGAGGGCAGTGTCTCGGTTCAGAATCAGCTCTACCCTCCTAAGGACAGATTTTTATTTGGTGACCAACAAATATTAGCCAGTTTAGGACAAACTGAATGGGCTCAAACTAATTATTACCTCATAGTTTAAACTGTCATACCCTTCATTATCAGTCATACCACCTCTGTCCCTGCAGGTCTGAGGGACCTCCCTTCTGACTGCTGTTGACTAATTCATACAATCAAAGCAACGGAGCAGCGGAGGATCTCCCAGCGCCAGCGTCATGCTGTCTCTCTGACATCAGCAGGTTACAGCACCTGCAACAGAACTGGACGCAAAACAATGTCCAGACAAAGCAACGTAACTTTCCTGGTGAGCTTGTTCTGTTGCTGTTCATTTATCCAATAAACCGAAAACACGACTCATCCTCCACACCAGCAAATATTCAGATTTGTTGCACATTGTTGCATCAGAAATTACTTAAACATTTGATTGGTTATGTAAATTCTTCCAGACTGATCATGTGAGAATACTAAGAGTTGTTCACAGCCATGCCAGCTGATATTTAGCAGACATCATTTATCCAGTGGTCATTAGCCAAATGTGGTGCGTTACAATGAAATGTCAAGGGAGTCAGTCTAACAGCAGTGAAGAGACTAAGATGATTTCTTTTGTTCAGTACTGGAAAATAAGGTGTAAAGCTGCTTAGAACAAAAAAAAAGAAGAAAACATCAGAGAAATCCCAGCATTTGCATGTTTAAACCCACTTTGACTCCATTTCATGGTGTGATCGGGTTATTAGGACATTTCACGTTGCTGCATTGAAGAAAATAACCACCTTCTACACCGAACATGTTTGTCAGAGTGAAATATGAGTGAAAAATCATTTTCCCTCTCAACAGCCTGTATGACATGATGAGTAATAGTCAGGAGGACAACTAGATCTCTATCATGTTATATTGAAAACCACCCGAAGATGAGTGTTTCAGTGTTTTGTAAGCACACCCCCCACCCCCCCTCAGCCCAGCCGCACTGTAGCTACGCCCCTGATTTCACCTCAACTGCACTGAGGGGGGGGGGGGGGGGAGGGACACACGCCAACACGAATTTGTTTGGTTGCGACCTCTCCGGGTCCAGGACCAGGCAAGTCGAGGTAAAGACAAAAGAAAGGACGCATAGAAACTGCGCGCCAAATCCGTGCAGCCTTCACAGTCCCCCGCACTTCACACGCGCTTATAAAGCGGGTGGGGGGGTCAATTATTTCTAATTGATCCACCCCCGACTTTGTGCGTCAAAGTGCGTGAGTTTGAGGTGGACGCAGACTTCAGGAGCTGGAAAGAAAAAAAGACCACGCATGACTGACCGCTCCCGGACAAAGAGGTCCCTGTGTCCAAACGCGCATCGGCGCTCCAAAGCGCAGGAAGAGGAGGATGAGGAGGAAGGAGAGGATGGAGAGAAAGGGGAGGATGGGGAGGAGGAAGGGGAGGATGGGGAGGAAGGCAGGCGCGCACCGGGAACACCGTCACTGTGCCCCGGCTGCCTGTTCCAAGCACGGCTCCAACTTTAACAACTCAATTAAGATCAAATTAGTTTTCCTTAATGAATTTCACAGATAAATATTCACCTGCTGTGCCTGATATTTCATGGTCTGTGTGTGTGTGTATATATATATATATATATATATAACATCAGTAAAGTAACTTGTCTTACCTTGGTTTATTTCAAATCAAGCTGACGACGGGCTGTGAGGAAAAGAAAAGTAAAAATGGTCCACTTTCCCCTGAATAAGGCATATGTAGATGAAAGAGAGAGAGACACACAGACAGAGCAGCTTGAGGGGAAAATAAAAATAAAAAGTCAAGTGTGTGACACTGTTCGGGATCAGTCCGGTTTGATGCGCGTCGCCGGGAAGCGCTTCATGTGGCGCAGCACGCGCTCAGCCAGCCGCTCCGAGCGCGAGTGGAGGCTTTCCAGCCGGATCCGTCCGTATTTGACGCGTGACGTCGGGAGCGGAGGGGGTGGGATGAGAGCTCGACGAGCAGGCCAATGGGTGAGTGATATCCCCTCTGATCTCTTCCAGCTGCAGACTGAAATGTCAAGACTAAAAAGTCTGATGCGATGGCCGGAGTGCAGGTCACCCCCCCCCCCCCCGCTGCTGTTCGTTGTGAGTGTAAACAAGCGGAATAAACGTCCACTGTAACACCACATGGAGCTGGGGGCTGTTCTCCCAGCCCAACGTCCAACGCGTTGACGCCAAAATCCCAAGACTCCAATTCAATTCCTAAATGAGCAATGCAATTCAGCCAATTTGACACAACTATTGTTGGTATTGAACTTACATTAATTAAAATACATGAATATAAAGTTTAGTCTACAGCAAATGAGAAATCGTCTTAGATTTAACATCATTTGACACTTGTTTAATGAGTTACAGTGTGATATATTTCTCATTTCTAGGTGAGAGAATGAGTCTTTAGCTCTTGGATGACCTTGAGCAATTAAATTCATTAAATTAAATTGATGGCTCAAAGGGAAAGAGTTCATTTTTGAGCAGGATTGTAGCTAAATGCTGCTTTAACTAACTCGCTGTCCTCAAACTTTGTTCTCTAAAGCTTTACAACAGGATTAATTAAGCAAGAATTAGGGCTAATACCAAGTCTTACACCCTCTCACATCTAAAGACAATCTGTTTTAATCTCACTTTGTAAAGACTTGCAGGGTCACTATCTGCACTATCCAGATTCCTTTGAAATTATTTCCCATCATGCTCCTTTTTTTTGCCATTTGATGCCTTTGTTATTTGATAGGACAGTGTAGACAGAGGGATTTTTGTCCTAACTACCTCATCCTGACCTGGGAATGTTTAACTAATGATGTGGCTCGTAAACCCAGGAGAATTTCCAGTTCAGTACAAGAACATACAGGAGCTAAATTTAGGATTCAGCGAGGAAGGGAACATGCTACAATGCGGACAGGATTCAAACGGACATCCTCGTGAACTGATCTTGGTTCAATGAGAGTTGTTGTAAAGACTTAATGTAGAAGTTCACTACCTCCACCTCGGTTAGTAAACTCTGTAGTTTGCAGGTCAGTACACAAACTTGCATCAAAGTGTAAGGAGCTCCGACGAGGATGGGATTCGAACCCACGCGTGCAGAGCACAATGGATTAGCAGTCCATCGCCTTAACCACTCGGCCACCTCGTCCTGTCCTTGGCTTGTTTGATGATGTGGTTGGTAAACCCAGGAAAATTTCTGGGTCAGTCAAATCACATACAGGAGCTAAACTTACACCTTTGTGTTCAGAGAGGAAGAGAACATTTGTGATAGAGCAAGCCATGATGGGGATGGGATTTGAACCCACACACTTGTGAATGAGAGTTGTTGTAAGGATGGGACTTTTCAGTTAGTGAACTTTCCCACGCATGCAGAGAACAATGGATTAAGAGAAAAATATTGGAGAAACCTCGCCACCTCGTCCTCAGGTCACCCAGTGGTTGCATATTTATTTTTTTATCCCACTATTTTTCCACAATGCCTTGTCATCAGGAACAGAAATTAAAGTCTCCTACAGAATGTGGGAAACAAACTCAAACTGGACTTCATGGGCCACATTTCATTGTATCATTAGTTAAAACCCTCACTTATCTTGGGGAATTGAGCTCATTATGTCTCTCACATGCTGAATGGATAGTGTACAACTTAGTCACTCACTTTGTCTTTTGGCATATGAATGAAAGCTTGTGACAGGGAGAGTTGTTATGATGGAGCAAGCTGTCTTGTTGACATGGCAGAGCTTGCAAAGCAATTGTATCTCGACGAGGATGGGATTCGAACCCACGCGTGCAGAGCACAATGGATTAGCAGTCCATCGCCTTAACCAGGCCAGCTGCTAAGGTTTCACATTCATGAGCTAAATTTAACCCTTACACCCGGGAAAGTGACAGATGTACTATAAACCTCTGAGCAGTATTCATGAACCTGACGAGGCTTCAAGAAAACTCATGGTAACTTGTTCACAGAGCATCACAGACCTTGAGAGGGTTGTGGGACATTATGCCTGACAAATGATTTAGCAAAGGTTTCGTTCTCCTCTGAATTACTTTGCTGTTGTTGAAATCTTGAGAAAAAGTGAAGTGGACAATTGAGGTCCAAGTCCTGCCTCTGCTGGCTTTGTGTTATATCACAGAAGGAGTAGTTAGACGTGTTTGCTGAACAAGCAACTGAACAGCTCTCAAAACACCTTCCCCCTTAGGGGCAGGAGCTAAACCTACACCTTTGTATTCAGTGAGGAAGAGAACATTTGTGATAGAACAAGCTAAGAAGGGGATGGGATTCAAACCCACACGCTTGTGAACTGAGCTTGGTTCAATGAGAGTTGTTATAGAGATGGGACTTGACCCTAAATGTGGGAATCCACTACCTTGGTATTTTTTGGTTAGTGAACTCTGGAGAATTTCCAGGTCAGTACTTAGCTTCAATATAGTGTATCAAGCTACGACGAGGATGGGATTCGAACCCATGCGTGCAGAGCACAATGGATTAGCAGTCCATCGCCTTAACCACTCGGCCACCTCGTCCTTTTTTTCAGGTGTTTTGAGAGGAAAAACACAGAGTTTTAGGAACACACAGGTGCTAAATTTAGCAATTACATGGATGTAGAACTTCATACCTATTAACTCTGAGTCAAACTGAACTTCCAGGATCATTTTCCATTCATCACACTGGTACCTGAGTTAAAGCGCCAGTTGATTTGTCCAAGGGACTAACGGAGACTCACAGTCTCTGCAAATATGGTTTCGACCAAATTACAATCAGGAGCTGCTGACAAGACAAGCAGATACTTCTAAAGAGATGCACTGTTTTTAAGAAGAGCACTTAGCTTGACCTTCAGCTCTGTTTCATGTTGCATTTCAATGGACTTGAAAACACATACGTGGTTCACACACAGTGTACTGGAGTAAAAATAGCAGCCTCTGTCTATATCATTTAAATTTCCTGCAAATTAAATATCAGTTCTGAATGAAAAGTTGAACCAAAGACTCCATCTCATCTCATCACAGCTCACAATCCTGTCAGTTCATTACTCAATCATCCCTTTGTCTTTCTGCCCGAACATCTGCACCACATGTTTCAACCATGTGAAAGTCTTGACAATACTGTACATCTAGTTGAGAACTGTTATATATACATAACGCTTAATTTTCATGTTTAACTGCTGGCATAAGAGTAGAACCACTCGATTTTCTGTAGAACGAGACCAGAATCAAATGATAATAAAATGCTTGTACATATTTGCTTCACTTAAAAATTGACTTGTTAAGTGTTGAGTTTCATGAGGACATTAAAAGATTTCTGCCCTAAGACAGCACTTTGGAAAAAAAGGTAATGATCGCTTTTGATCTCTGCTTTAAAATGTGAAAAACTTGGTCATAGGGTGAAATAACAGCTTTTTTCCCAGATATTTGCAAAAATAAATTTCTTTACCTGTAAGGACCTGGAGACTTTTTTATATATTTTAATTTCTTAACGCTTTCAATGACTTGTTATGATGGGCGGTCATCCCTGTCCCACCTACAGAATCTGTCACAATTATATAGTCACAATTTACTTTACTAGAATTACCTTGTCAGATTGATTAAGCAGTTTTCTTCATTTCTAGTAATTCCATATATTATTAAGTCAGTCGTTGGCACTATGACACTGTCACTTGTCACTTTTCTGAATTGTTCTAGTACCACAATGACTGGACAGCAGGGAAGCTTTGTAAAAGCAGTAAATTCAGAGGAGACATCATAGACAATGGGGACAACAAAATTAATTACATACTTGATAAACACACAGAGCAAAGCAAACAACATCTACCAGCCTCTACAGCACATTCCTGATATAGTCAGCTTTGCTTTTTAATCTACATTGTGTCAGATATGATCAGATGAATTAAAATGTTTCTTAGGGATTATTCCTTGGGGAATATCTTCCTCGGATTAGGTGCACGCTAATGTCATATCCCCAGCACATTTTAAGAGACTTGTTGACAGTGCAAATGGTTTTTCCCTACAAACTGTGGCTTTACTTCAGATGGTAATCAGTCCTTCACTAGGGCGGCACTGGGGGGCGGCGGACAGACCAGTGACACGCAGGTCAATTGGTGAACCGTACGTGTGAATGTCAGCATGAACGGTTGTTTGTCAAACCTGTGATAAACTGTAAACTTCCTAATGTCGGCTGGGTTTAGCATCTGTGACCCCAAGGGGTAAGCAATGTAGTTAATATGATTCCTTTATCCAGTCGTGACAGTAGGCATCGTGATCCAGGGAGGTCAGCTGGAAAGTCAATTTACTCACATATATAGTTTAAGGCTATATATGTGTGTGTGTGTGTGTGTGTGTGTGTGTGTGTGTGTGTGTGTGTACTGTGCAAATGTCTTGGGCCACCCTTAGATTTGTTGCTTTATCAATGCTATCATGACCATTTATAAGATTTCTTGGTCTTTTTATTAGAATACAAGCAGAAAATACAGGAAATGTGTGGCAGTATTTAAAAAAAAAAAAACTGCTTCTATAGAAGAAAGTACCAAGTATTCAGCGTGACCTCCCCTTATACTTGAGCAATAGCAGGAACGTGGCTCTTGGCACGAATTAACCCTAATTAATGTCTTTGCTAATACCTGTATTTGTCGACTATTTCGTGTCAAAATGATGTTGTGAAAAAGGTCCATTACACCAGGTTTGACCAGGACCTGCTTGAGCATCACATCCACATGTTGTATGAGGTTGACTCATTGGAAGCAGCTAATATGTATAAGACCGACTTTCAACCGCATCGTTCCATTCAAAACGCCAAAGATCACAGAATCTGACAGACATAAAATCATAATTTAGCATCAGCGAGGCCACTGTCAAAGGGAAATCAGCAAACAAACTGTAGCCTCACATACTTTATCAATCTGAATGACCAAGACGTTTGCTATTCTGTGATTGGACTATTGTTGTAAGGGGGAAAAGGGTTTATCAAATGGTCAATTGTTCGAATTATCTGTTTCAATCAGCTGTATATTAACAATTCATGTGCTCTCAAAACTTTTACAACCTGTAATGGAAAATATCAACATCTTTGCCATTTGCTAAAGGAAACAACTGCATAAAAAATGCTGCATGTGTGTCTGTCTGTCTGCTTTTAGTCAGATTTGTGTCTTCAAGACCTTAAAGTGACTAAGAAGCGTTAATTCGTTCCTCCTTCTCTCATTTTTGGTGCTTCTGAGATTGGATTTCTGCCTTTTGAACAAGCAGAGGGTTTTGTTGATTGGTTTCAGGAGGTAATTTGAAGGGTTTTGTACGTTTTTGTTAAAAAAAAAAACATCCAGTCATCTCTCACAGGAACATTGAGGAAGACTGAAGGCACATTTTTTTCCTGGGGTTGAGACTCTTTTCCCACTCGGCAGGATGTTCTCTCCAGCGTCAGAGCAGTCAGGAAGCTAATCACAGTGACTGCTTTACCCCGTGGGGTCACTTCGCTGGTGTGGAGTATTTCGACTGGCTGAGGGATTGACTCAAAGACCCTCTGGTCTTTTGTTGGATCGTGTCAAGACAAATCCTCTGAGCTGGTGGATTCACAAACGTTTTAAATGTCAGGCTGCAAAAGTTCACAGACAGAAAAGATTTTAACTTTTTCAGTTGCACTGTTGCATGACAGAGGCTGTCAGCAGCAGCAGAAGACTGTCACGGCGCTAAAGCTAAAAAAAAAAAACATAACTGTGGCCCATTACACCAAAATTTCAATATCCAAGCTTCAATCCAGAGCATGAGTTTAGGGTTAGGGTTTTTTTTATTAGAGTTTTCTTTTCTTTTTCTTCTACTCTTGCTCAATTCGACATGTGTCACTAATCAAAACAAACTGGCACAAATTTGGTAGGAATCAAAAGATTCATCTGCCGCAATCCTTTGTGAAATGTGACGCTGCTACCATTTTTGAACTAAGCAGGCACCAATTTTCCACAGGAAATTGTCTTCAGTTCACAAAGACATATCTTTTGTGAGATCCAATCCTGATATTTGGTGATAAAACCAGGCCATTAATCCACTTTCCAGAGGATCAGTTGTTGAGGTCAGCGCTTTGTGCAGACTAATCAAATTCTTCCACACCAAACTGGGAACACCACGTCTTTGTGGACTTGGCTTTGTGTGCAGAGGCCTTGTTGTGTTGAAAAGGGAAAGAATCGAACACAGTGTTGAACAGTATTAAACATTAGGACTTCCACTCAAGAGGAGTATGTATCTGCACAAATCCACTGTATGAAGCCAAATAATAGTCACCAACATCAACAGCTCTAAGAGTCAATATTGACATTGAAGGCAAAACATAAAAGAAAAACAAAACAGAGCAGATCTTTCAATTTCAATTTTGCATTTGAAAGTCAGAGTGAAACAGCAGTTAGAGCATCTTTTATTTTTTTCTTAAAGAATATGTGGAATAGAGAATGAAATGTTTTTGACTATCAGCTTTTCTAATGTGCAGCAGATTTGGTGTCCCATCAGCACCAACCTCCCCCGTGCTAACAGATTCACAGGAGGAAGATGATGGAGAGATGAATAAATCAGAGCCCAAACTCACTCTTTAGGGTGTCTTTTAAACACATTCCTCCCCTGACCCTGTGCGATAATATTTCTAATAAGTGACATATATGGCAACATAGCTCCTGATATAGAGGCATAGACTGATGTCATATATGGCCTTTCTTTATGTTCATAGCTTTACTTCTTGCCTTGACCTCATATAAGTCACCTTTTTTTTATTCTAAAAAGCAACTAAACCTCCACTTCATGTAACTCTGGGGGATGGGTGCTCTTCTGGTTGTGGGATAAATGCACCGTGGGGTTACTAGAAGGGCACTGCTGGGGTAAAGCTTGGATCCTGATTGGAACGGACATTAGAGTCGAGCTCAGCCGACACCAACTGAAAAGTTTGCCTCCCGACACCCGAACGGCAGCGAAGCTCGAGGCCGCAGGTTCATCAGCATCGCAAATTTTGGTTCTATCTATATCAGCTCGTGCACGTTTTTGAGCACGTACAAACAAGCTGTGACTGTTTCACAGGGCTGATGATCGACTGATCAATAGTTGTCTTTTATATAAAAAAAAAAAAAAGAAAAAAAAGAAAAGCCACTGTTGTTCACTTTTACTAAAAATGAAAAACATACTTTTCAACCTTGGCTTGTTTGCCCTTTTTTTTTTGTTTAGTCTTTAACTGACTGAATGTTTCAGCATCAAAAAAAAAATCTGTTCCCTCAGAAATTATTCTTATATTTAGGGATATTCCTATTAAAATATTAATTTAATTGTTGATTAAGCTCTCACTAATTATTTTAGTTTGGTCCATGAAATAATGATGACAAAGAAAAGCAGTAAATTTATGAAGAGTAAAAAAAATCTTTATTTTAGTTTATTTAGTTTTGTTGTAATATCTGTATAAAATGCTCTAAAAATAATTTACCTGCTTTCTCACTTTTTTTTTTTAAAGGATGACTATTACTAAATATTTTCCATATTTCCATTTCTCAACACTCAACCCAGCCTGAAGGCTGCTGAGACCAGACCTAAATTATTTACATTTTCTTTTACTAAAACAGGAAATAGTGCTTCTGTTAATACACATTTGGGGGCTGTGGTGGGTGTCTCTGGCAGCAGGAGAGTGTATCTGGGATTAAGTCAAAAGAAACTCCAGTGGCTGTTTTCCTGGTAATGAAAAAACATGTCATCCACCCACTATACTTCAGTGACGTCCAAAAACTATTAAAACCACAACAATGTAGCTTTAAGGCTCAGGGGAATAAGATATATTGAGCTTCATGAACAATACTTGACACGAGGATCAATTCCCTGTTTGTTATTTCTCTTTTCATGGTATTTGTAATAAGAAAAATACAGAAAATCACCAGACCTTCTCTTTAAAAACAGGAATAGAAGTGTCACGACTTTTTGGCAGTAACAGGGACCCTGCTTAAGAAGTTTTCAGTGTGCTCTCAAGCTTAAAAAGACAAAATATACAATCACCTGAGAGTTGACTCTGACAGACGCTCTCACATTGCCATCTGCTACAGGGATATTTCCTGTGAGGTAAAGCTCACATGATGCCGAAAGGAAATTACACTCAGTTTAAATCACGTGTTACATCAGCACATGAATTTCAATGTCAAAAGGGACTGTGGCTTTATGAATAGAATATCACGATAAAGGCTTTTATTTCCCCATATAATCATAAAATGCAGGTAATGTAGAGCAACACAATGGGGTCTGTTATTACACTTTTCTCAGATCTTGACAATCTTCTATGGAAAAGGAAGAACTCCAAATAGCTCCATGCTATTGTTAATGTAAGGTACGGAAGTAAAGTATACTACTACAGGTTGTTTGCACAGCTGCTGTCTTTGCATCTGACACAATAATAAAACCAACACAGGCTCATTTTTCATCCAGAACCGAACTGGAGGAGCGAAGGAATGAAGTAGTCGCAGATTTAATGGCTGCACCGTTTCAATTCAGGTGATCTCACAGTTTATCCAGCGGGTCTATACCTTTGAAATGCAAATATCAATATAAAAACCAGGAGGCCAATTAATAAGTAAGGGTTGACAGGAAGCCCACTCTCCCCACTTTTTTCCTTATATCTGCTCTCACCTCTGATCCCTGCAGGAGGGTTATTCATCAGTGTCTCCTTCAGGGTGCAGCCTGGATTTAGACCAGCACACATGTTCAAAATAATAAGAAGAAACAAGCTTTTTTATGTCAGTTTTCAAAGCCATTTCACAAATTGCTGCTATATTAAAACTCTCATTTTATTTTGGAAATAATGAAACTGTCATTCTTGAATAAAGCTGGTTACGTAAGAAAAGGAGAGTAAAAAAAATAAAAGACAAAAGCTGTGAACAGTTCAAAAAATGTCACTTCTAATAAGCATGTTGTTCCATTTTGAAGAAGTCTGAGTGGCAAAGTCATGTCCACCTTCTGATTTTCGGTCTAGACTTTTGGGACAACCAACGTGTCATTGCATGAGGATTTAAGAGCCAAGAGACAGGTCACATTCCCTGGATGTGTTCGTTTCTGAATCCATGTTCTCAGGCGCTGACCGTGACCTCAGATTGTGTAAATTTAGCCAAAAGTCACAGAGAGGCAGATTTTAGTGCAGCACAGACAGTCAAGTTCAGCCTTGACCCAAAAAACGGAGGAGAACAAGGCAAAAAAAAGGAGCTGTAGCCAAAACATTATGACCACTGACAGGTGACGTCAATAACACCGGTCACCTGGTTACCATGGCTCCTGTCAGTGGTGGATATATGAGGCAGCAGCTGAACATTTAGTCCTGAGGTTGATGTGTTGAAGCAGGAAAAATGGTCAAGTGTGAGGATGTGAGGGACTTTGAGAAGGACCAAACTGTGATGTGACGACTGAGTCAGAGCTTCTCCAACACTGCAGCTCTGTGGGATGTTCCCGGGCTGCAGTGGTCAAACAGCAAACAGAAGAGCTACTGAAGTTCAAACTCAAGAAGAAGTCCATGCTGGTTCTGATAGAAAGGTGTCGGGACACACAGAGCATCACAGTTTGTTGTGTATGGGGCTCTGTAGCTTTGGACAGTGTTCGGCTGGGAAACCTTGGGTCCATTCATGTGGATGTTCCTTTGACTCGTCCCACCTCCTTAAACATGGCTCAGACCAAGTCCCCCCCCTTCATGGAAACAGTCTTCCCTAATGGCAGTGGCCTCTTTCAGCAGGATAATGCTCCCTGTCACTGCAACAATGGTTCAGGAGCTTTGAGGAACAACAACCAGTTCAAGGTGTTGACTTGGCTCCAAATCCCCCAGATCTCAGTCCAATCCAGCATCTGTGGGATGAGCTGGACCATAAGGTCTGATCCATGGAGGCTCCACCTCACAGCTTCAGGACTTACCACAGCTCAACTTCAGAGGTCCAGAGGACTTTGTGATGAAGGAGCCAGATAAAACGATGATGAAACTAATTTTCATTCCTGTGGCACTTTGTTTTTACAAAATATATTTACTCCTTTACTCCTGGCTGAAAAAAAAAATGGCCATAAACAAGACAAAACTTCAGGGCCCATGAATCCCTGGGAGGGAGTTTGACATCAGTCAGTGGGAGAAGCACACTAGCAATTAACAAAATGGCTGATGGTTGACTTCCATGTGGCTGCTTCAGTCTCATTGCCACGACGCATTGCGACTCTTGAATAGATGAATCGTAATTCTCCTTTAATGACAAGTTAAAATGTGTGCTGTGACTGAGGGCCTGTTGGTGAGTGGCTCGTTGGACCACAACTGTGACACTGAACAGATGTGATGAGCAAAACAGATGTAACTTAATTAACTGAATAAATGCAGTGTGACAGAAACCCGTGTTTTCTCTCGTGAGCTACATGAGACAAAACGAGCCGCAATCTCTCGAGCTGCTTCTTGTGCATTCATTCAACCTCTGTGGGTAATTAGGTTTCATCCGGATTAATGATTTACATGTGTCGATGTCATTGGTTCACCTCTATGGTGTTTTTGTGGATCACTGAAAACCTACGAAGGAATACAAATAATACAGATTTAAACTAAATTATGAGCCAATATACTCGGCCTAAATGTATTATATCTGTCACTGCCCGACACAGCACTTAAGTGTAACGACACAGTTGATTCAACAAGGCAGATTTTCTGTAAAACAAACTTTTGTGAAAAAAAAAGACTTATATGAGCATTTGTTTGATATTCATGGCTGCAACTGGGAAGGTGACCCCTCATGTAAACAGGAGAAATAAGTAAATTAATGAATGAATAAATAAAGGCAAAAAAAAAAAAAAAACAAGAAGCAGGTGGCAAACCAAAGCCATGTGCTGGGAGGTGAATGACAGAGTAGCTATTATCGCATAATCCAATGCAAAGTCATGTTTTACCTGATGTTCACTTTTAAGTTCATTCTTCTGCAGCTCCGTCTGCAGAGTTTCCTCTGTCTTTCCTTTTCCTTAAATTAGCAATGTTGAGGTAGCTCAGAAGACACTGAACCAAAGCTGCAGAGGCACAAACATGGAAGAAATATAAAGAGTTTCTTTGGCTTAAAAACAGAATATAAGATTCATAGTAAAAGGTCTTGTTTTTGGCGCCATGGCCACAAGCCTGAACCGACTCTCTGTCAGCACGTTTGCAGTGATGTGTGAGATCCTAAAATGCTTTGCACAGACAGAATCAGGAGACGTAGAGCTGTCATGGAGTGATTTGTCAAAGTTGTGTGAAAACTGAGCCCAGTACAGACTGGAAAACAGCTACTGCACCATCAAGGCCAGAGCGTCCCTCATGTGGAACAGTGGATTTTAAAAGGAATAAGAAGTTTGTTGCATCCAAACAGGAAGTTCTGCAAATTAGGTCGATATAATTAACAACTTAATCCTGTGTGGCATTAAAGAAGTGTTAAAGTCTTAATTTAATTAATTTAATTAATTAATTAATTGTAACAAATATGGTGAAATATGAAAAAAAAAAAAAAGCATCTGTAGAAAATCTGAATATCCTCTTTTATAAGTCATTATGATTTTTGATCAGGCTGAAAAATCCTGCTGTAAAATAAGAGCGACAGCAGCTGCAGCGACATTTTTCATCCTAATAGTAAAGCAGCTGAGAGTCATAGATGAATTTAAACACAAGCTGTGCAGGAAGGAAATGAGGCATGACATGAGGCAGCGTCTTTAAGTTTGGCATAAAAATTCACTTGGTCTCAAAGATGAACTCATTAGATTTTGGTGGTGAACGGTTAAAGGTCAAGGTCACAATGGCGTCACACGCATGTGAATCCAATACATTAGAGTTTCATTAAATCTGGCACAAATGTGCAGTTGGACTTGAGGATGAACTAATTAAAATTTGGTGGTCAAAGGTCACTGACCTCACAATGCACGTTTTTGGCCATAACTGAATTCACACACTAATTATGACGCAATTTACCACAAATATCTATCAGGAAAAAAGGAAGCAATGACATTTTATGTCCAAAAAGGTCAAGAGGTTGTGACATCATAATGTTCTGCAGAAACACTTCTGGCCATTATTTCCTGTTACATGGCTGGTTAGGAGGAGCATAAAGCTGGTATGGCTGTGGACGGAGGGGCAGATTGCCCTGAGTTATTTCCTGTTGGTATCACAGCTCCCCATCACAGACCCAGAGGGTTTGGAGTTGTTGTTGAGGGAGGTGACATCGTGTGAAAACCTGGTGTCAGAAGAAGCCTCGTAGAGCTAAGGAACTGCTTGTGTCTCTCCTTCCAAATAAACCACGGCTGCCTGTGCGAGAAACATAAAGCCCTTCGGTTTGTGCGAACCACAGATTCCTGGAACATTTCTCACACAAAGACAAATCTAACACACAATGTGTCTGAAAAGAGGCACAAAAGCGTTCATGAACCATCTGTAGGTTGGGTCACCGCTTAGCAGCTACAAAACAATTTTTAAAAAGGTAGTGCATACAGATGATGAATGTAAACTATAAATTCAATCCCTCTTTCCCCTCAATTATTCTATAAATTGTCTTTTTATTGAAAGCAGCTCTGATGCTGATGAATGAACATGGAGAGAGTCCTGCATCCTCCTCTTGATCCACTTTCGCTTTCACAACGTGTCTTCTTCCTGCAGCAAAGTACAATTTATATCAAGTTATTTCATTTTAATTAAAGCAATTGTTTAATCTGTCTCATTACAAGCCAGCCTTTGTCACAGCCACAACTGGCTGTGAAAGATTGGGCCGACCACTAGCGGTTTTTACGCAACGTGGGTTCTCATACAGTCCCAGTGCTTTAAACATAAAGCTTTCAATGCCTTCAGTGTCACCGTTTTATTCATTAAAGAATTAGAAAGGGTAAATGCAGGTTTGGTTTGTGATGTACTGTCAGTCACCGTTTGTCACGTTAAAGCTAATAAAGGCAATTATTTAATTTTAGACTGAGTATTGGATTGAATTTAAACCAGCTCCAGTTTCTACCTGGAGCAGAGAGGAAGGTAGGTAGAAAGGTATGAAAGAAGTAGGTAGATAGTTAGGTGGGTAGGAAGGTGTGAAGGTAGCATGTAGGTATGTAAGTAGGTAGGAGATAATAAAATGACATGATTCAACCTAAATGCTAAACCACTATATTTACACTGTTGTTTTCTGGAGCCTTCATGAACAACTTCAACCTTCAACAACTATGAAATCATACGCTGCCTTTAGACACTGAGCGTTTACAGCACGACATCTGTATTTTAAAGGTACAGAACAACTTCCCCCTGCAGCCTCCACCCACTTACTCTAATCGCATCACAGCGACAACAACAGTGTTGTAGCTTAAAATAGAGATGATTGATGATTAATATAGTAAGTTTAGGGGCTCTTGTCTGCTCCCACAGTCAAAAAGCCGTCGTTTGGCTGCAGAGCCTTTTCCCATCAGGCTCCTCTGCTCTGTAACAACCTCCCGCTCACATCAGACTATCTGACTCTATTCAGGCCTTTAAATCCAAACATATTTTCATGCCTTAACGTTCACTTAGCTTCATACGCTTTCATAACGTCAGGTGTTGAACCTGTTGGGCCTCAGTAAATAAATCATTCAAACCCAGGACTGTAAACTTCCTGAAATCACTGCATCATAATGGATGGATGGATAATTAATGTACTTTAATAGATTACTAATATTACTGTACTATAATTAATAATAACAACTAATACTGTTACCAGCATAATTTTACTGTGTTGATATATGTAGTAACATCACCATTAACATGTTGTTGCTGTTATTTCTATAACTGCATGTGATCTGTCTCACCCTCTCTCTCTCTCTCTCTCTCTCTCTCTCTCTCTCTCTCTGTCTCTCTCTCTGTCTCAACCCCCGTCTCACCCTCTCTCTCCCTCTGTTCAAGGTTAAAAGAAAATATTTCCCCTTAATTTGTCTGTAAATAATTTCAGGTCAGGTTAAGTCCTGCTCTGTTTGGAAAGCACCTTGAGATAACTTCTGCTGTGAGCTGGTGTTATATGAATAAAATTGACTTGAATTGACTCAAGCAAGCTAATTGTACATATTGATCATTGGCCCAAACTTTTTTTCTGTCCACTGATGCATTTGTTTACACTCAGTGAAGCTGGACGTCAGTAAAATCGGCTCCTGCTTTGCCACGTAGAGTAAAAAGCTGCAGCGTTTCCAGAAAATCAAATTGCAAATGAATGTTAGTTTCCATCCACTGCTTTTATATAATTTATTAGCAAATGGTGTGTCAAAATAAGAAAATTCTCCTGTTGGTGCTATTAAACCACTGCAGGAAGCAGAGGTTACAACGAGAGGATGTAATTAAAAGACCTCCACTACATGAGCCTCATGATTTATTCACTTTTTCTCTCATTGCCACTGTGGCACATTTTGCTTTTATCAATACAGCAACACCGTAAAGTGCAAAGACGCTTCAGTGATATTAACACATCTTTCTAAATTTTCATTATGTTGTTTTGTTTTTTTTTTCTTTTGATATGTGCGAAAGTTAAATGTACATAAAATCAGGTGGATGGAAACTCACACGCTCACATTGTTGACCTCTTACCTCACAGTATTTAAAATGTAATGATTGAAATTCCCCAGCTGCATAAAACTCTAACAAAAGGAAAATAAAGGCATTATAACCCGCAGTGAAGACCACCACTCACTTCATGCATTTCACACCAGATTCCTCTGAATGAATCAGGCGTGACGACGAGCTGCAGGAGAACAGGGAAGTGACATGTTGTCTTCATCGCTGCCAACAAGATGAACGGGCCGACGAGGTCGAATCAATTAGCTATAAATGTCCCCACACACGACGAACATGCACAGACATTCACTGTCGCCTGTCACGTTGCTGCTGAGCGAATAGCTTCTTTTTCTTTTCTTTTTTTATAGATCACTAATCGCTAAATCACATGTATGAGTTTCTTGACAGTTTTGAAAAGTCCACGTTGCACAACATTAATTGTAATATTAATTCCTCCTATAAAGTGAAGTGATGCCAGATATTTATTGCAGGAATACAGACAATTTTGCGTTTGCTTTCAAGGCGTGTCAGAAGAGCAAGGATTTCAATAAGACCCTCAGAGGAAGATGAACAGCACATAGCATGGAGAGAAGCTTCCCTTCACTAAAAGACTTTACTCCGGATTTGATAATATTGTCAATAACACGTTTGAATGCATCGGGAGAGCAGCACCATTTCAAGGCAAAATTGCTGAAAAATGGATTTCTTTTTTTTTAGTGGCACACAGATATGAAAGCTTTAGCTAAATGGAATTGAAAGACCGAGCAGTTCATCTCATAAATGAGACAACAGTGATTCTCCAAAGGCCAAAGTGTTATCAGCTGGTCGGTTTCCTCCAAAGCCACATCCAGCTCTTGAGACGTCCTTAAAAGCCAACGTTTAGAGGGAAGTATTGACCCTCGCCTGGTTTAGAGAGAGAAACGATTGTTACATAAAAGTGAGTTTCACCCCTTGTTTGCATAGACTGAGCTGAGTACCATGAAGATGCCAACTCCTCGCCTATAAACAAGGTTGATGTTTTTTTCCCTCCCAGGAGAGCGGTGAGGTTCAGCTCTGTGTGTGAAGGGTCATAAAGCGGTAGTTGCACATCTGCAGCACTTTAAATATTTCACACACTCTACGTGAGGGCAGCGCTTCCTCTGCTCCACAGGAGTCTGAACAGGTTGCTGAGGTTTGTGTAGACAGAAAGTCATGAAATACACAGTTGATTCCTCCAACACAGTCGAGTTTAACCACCAATGGTTTGGTTTCACTGTGGGTTCGAGCAGCTTTGAGTGACTGTGAAGCTAAAGATTAAGATTCAAGAAAAAAAACAGTGTTTGCTCTGGTGAATCAGTCACATAGGCTGTAAATAAAAGTGGATGTCGTCTCCAAAGGTCGTGATACTTTGAGCCTTTCTTTGAATTTTCTGCAGGTCACTTCAGTACCTGTGCTGAAAAAAAAAAACTGTACTTCTATCTTTCAAGCTTCAGTTAAAAGCTCCATTTTGTTGACAGTGTTTCATGACGTTGTCAAACGTGATGACCCGATCACCTTAAAGCTCACAGAGCATTTCTGATATACTGCCAAAGATCTTCCTTCTCTGGAGCAACAAGAAGAAGAAGAATACAAGATCAATGAATTAGCTTTTCTCCTTTTCTTTGCTTTACCAACACATTCTTAGAAGTATATCATCTTCAGGATTTTACATTCATGATATGATCCAATATGAAAATATAAAAATATAAAAGAAATGACACAGTGCAGCATTGATAATAATTTCAGTCTGACTTTAAAGCATAAAGACAATTTAAACAGGTCTTTACATTGGTCATGAAAAGGTATAAACACATAAAATAAAATAAAATACAAACCAATTGAAATTTATAATGAAACTGGAACATAATAGACAGGTTCGATTTTATAGTCGGGTTTTGTTTCAATTACTGTGTGGAGAAGTGTTTTTCTTTTCTTTTTTTTTTTTTTCAGAATAACAACAGGCAGATCAACCTCCAGACACCTAAAGTGCTTTATGGTATTATATAACAGAAGGTGATAAGTGATGCATTTTACACCAGGTAGACATGTAATGGAGTCTTAATATCAGTCAGTTGACTCACACTCATCGGAAAAGTGGAGTAATGTGGTTTGTTTTTTAGTCAGAGCTCGATCAGCCCTGAGCTGCATCGACTACAGAAATGTGTGATGAAGCCATAACAGCTGAAATAACAGTGTTGCTCTGGTAATGACAGGTCGGGACAACGCCCTCCCAGCAGATGTGACTTTGAAATCTTCCCCCTTCATTGTAACTTGGGCAGCTACACGTGTGTGCTGCAGCTGAGGATATTTTTAAATTGTGTCAAAAGCCCTCACGCTCATTCATTCTCATTCAGATCCAATTTGACTGGGACTAGATGCTACGTGTGTGAGTCAGGCAGTAAACGCAGCCCATTGGGATGAAGCACTCAGAAGCAGATAGGTCGGCCATAGCCACACAATCAGGTTTCATGTGTGTCAACTCAGAAAACTGCAATTATTACAAAATGCTTGCAAGTGCTTATTTTTGGAGACCACAAGGATTTAATTTTCAAAGTTTATGTGAGTCAAACTCATTACTGTTGCGTTGTGACCCTTTAAATTCATCATATTGCAATAAATGTTTGCTATGTATTTAATATATACCAGTGGGAGACACTAGTAGAAGTGTTTCAGGGTGGAAATTAGGAATATTCTTCAGATGTTACAAACCACAGCTTATTCTGAAAGGGCTTCCCCTGGAACCAAGTGGAATCCAGGAAAAAGACTTTATTTTTAGGACTAATGAGACAAACGCTCTGTGAACCGCTCCATTATGGCTTAAGAGTCTGGTGTTTTAACAAACACAGACACACAATAACACAGTGAAGGTATGGAGACACCAGGGTGAACATGTCTTTGGACTGTGGGAGGAAGTTGAGTAGCCAAAGGGAACCACACAGGCACAGGGGAAATATACACTGCACCACCGTGCCGCCCAGCAGAGCAAACATCTTCTGGCAACTTGAGGCTGCAAACACTTTTCAGCCATTCAGGTTAATCACAGGTGGCACAGTGGTGGTACAGTGGTTTGCAACCACTGTACCACCACGGGTTTGGACCTCGGACCCTGGAGCCTTTCTGTTTGCTTCATCTCATAATTATAAGTGGTAACACTTCCTTTTACTTTACCTTTACCTGCCGTGACATCACTACCAGGTGTGTAGCCAGAGAGACATCATGGCGAGGAGCGTGGCAGCAGCTTCAGCTGGAGCTGAGCTCTGTCTTTCAGTTTGTCTGAATATGAAATCACAATATTTCTTCCAGATTAGTAAATAAACACTTGTTTTTGCTAATGTTAGCTATGTAGCAATAGCAAAACATATGACATAAAACAAACAGCTCCTTTAAAACTGGAGGGAAAATGCAGCTGCTGAACTACAGTGGAGTAGTAGAAATATAAAACAGCATAAAGTGGAATTACTCAACGTTAAGTACAAGTAGCTAAGAACTGGCGTGTCTTTCAGTTAGTCAGTCCAACATGTACATATATACATTCATGGTCCCCGGAGGATGAGCTTTTCCTCTTGCACAATTTCAAGTTTTTGGCCTGGAGGAAAATGTCTCAACAAAAACATGATGGGATGAATCCCACTAACTTTAGTCTTCCCCTGATTTTTAATCCGAGTGATTTCTTCACTGAAATATCTCAACACATACTTTGTGAAATCAGCTCCAGACTTTCATGGTCCCCTAAAATTAATTGTAATAACCTTGGTGATCCCCTGATTTGTCATGGGAGCAGACAGCGAAGGTGCTGCTACTCTGCTAATGTGGCTACGCCTCCTAATCAGACATGGTGTTCGTCTCGTCGATCTGTGAGGAGCAAGAAACCGCAGAAACAAACAACTTTATCCACTTTGAATCTGAACTGGAAAATAAAGAACAGAATAAATGAGGCTTCACTGCTTTCTCATCTTGTCCCTTAGCCTTTTCATCTTTGTTATTATTATCTTTTGTTATCCCTTTGACTTCTCTGCTTATTCTTCATCTACAGGCTGAGGGTTGTGCAGCAGTGAACTGCAGCCAGAGAGGCAGTAAACAGAGGAGGATGAAGATGAAGATGGTGCATCACATACAGTATGAGGGGGAGGGGGAGGCCGAGCAATTCCTTGGTTTGTTGTGTTGTTTTGACAATGACCTAGAATAACAACAAGCAACAAGCACAATTCTGAGCATATCACAGCACGAGGATTGGTAATAAAACATCATGTGGATCCCCTCTCCCTCGTCCTCAGAGCCCCATCTGGGTTCAATGGACGAGGTGAATATCTGTGCACCCAGCCAGGCTCGAGTCCTGTGACAACGTGCTCGGACGCTGTCACGGCCATGAGGGTATATGAGCAGCGTAATGGCTCGTGTCGTGCTTCAAGAAGAGCTGTGACGCAGGCAAAAGTGGTTGTTTCACTGAGGCGGTGGTGAAGGGATCAGGAGCAGTGAGCGGTTTCTTCACAGGTGAGCAGACAAACTGCACAGCCTCAGCTCTCCCATCTGTCCCAGATATCACACACACACATACTTTATCAGCTGGGATGTGACTATTGTGTTTACCTGAGCACATTAGGTGTGAAGTCACATAACATTTCTCATGGGCAGAGCTGGATCCAGTCCGGATCAGTGGAATTAAATAGTAGTAGAGCTGAAGAAACATAATACTCTCAGGATGTTGATTATCACCAGTTTAAAGTCACAGGAAGCTGCTTGTTGATCCAGTCAGTCAGTTTGGTGGCTGCTGGTTTGTAGCTTTAAATGCTGGCTCCACCTTAAATTTCTCTTTTGAGCCTTTTGGGCTTCGAGCTTCTTTCACTCATGTAAAAAAAGAAATTAATTTGTGCTGAGGTCTATGGGAAAATGTCCCTACTTCTCACTTTTTTACTTATTACCTCCGTAAATGTTTTCCTAATGAGTTTATGGTCTTGGTCTCTAGTTTTAAGTCTTGTTCAACACAAGATGATGATTTTTTAAATTATGGTCCCATTTAGAGTAAAAATAGACCATGAAGCAAGGTGACATCAAGGGAGGTTGACACGTGTCTGGTGAGTATACTAGAAATAGTATTGAGGTAAAAGTGCCCATGAGGCTGAATAAAAGATATTATATTATTGGATTATAATTATTCGTGTATTCATACATATCACTTTAATACCTCAGCTGGCAAAGGTGAGACTGGTTTTAATTACTTTACAAACAGCAGGGAAGTTTAATGAATAATCGTACACGCTTTGTTTGTTTGTTATGTTTTATATCAATAATTTGAACTTGCAAAGTGCTGTATCTGAAACTTTAAAGGGCCTATTTGTAAGTTTTCTCTGCTCCTGAATGTGTTTTCTTGCTGGTAGCTGGTGTTGATGGAGCTTCAGCCATTGTTATAATTGTTAATACAACAGGTTAAAATACATCCTCTGAGCAGTGCTACGTCTTCAGGGCAGATTGGAGTCTGCAGTGAGTCGCTATCAGACAGGGGCTAGCAAGCTAAATTCAATAGAAGAAAATATGAGATCGAGACGAGTTAACAATGATGTTACTTTCCACCACTGGAGACAGATGTTGGTGAGTAAAGGAATGCAGATTGATGCTGAATTCACAGGACTCCTTGAGGAGTGGTATGCTGTTAATGCTAATATTAGCTATGTAGCAATAACAATACTCACAAATAGCTATTTAATTTAATAATGGTGGAGAAAAATGCAGTGATTGCTGCTGAACTACAGTGGAGTAGTACAAATAATAAACAGCATAAAGTGGAATTACTCAGGTAAAGTACAAGTGGCTAAGAACTGTCATTATGTACAGTGATTTAATAAATGTATGTGCTGACTTTGCACACAGACATTTAGATGTTGTTTCTCCAGCACTGAAAAACTTCCTGCTCTAGTGTGTGTCTAGTGTTGCAAGTGGGCAGACAGATCATTTGTCAAACTACAATTATACATTGATGGATGGATGGAATAGACATTAAGAATGTTTGATCATTATTAAAATAAAAGGTGCTCTGAGAAGGCACCATCTGGCTTCTGTATAGTTACGAGGTCGGATTTGTTTTATGGTCTATTTTCCTCTAAATGGGACAATAATTTAAAAAATGAACATCATGTTGTATTAAATACTTGAAACTAGAGACTGAGACCATAAACACATTAACAAAACATTTACTGAGCTAATAAATCAAGTGAGAAGTAGGGACATTTTCCCATAGACTTCAATACAAATTAACTTATTTTTCCAACCAGTGGATTTTTAGCATTGGCTTCACTTTTCAGCCACAAAGTCGATGTCCACTTTTACATACAGTCTATGGATGTGGACCATGAGTACTGAGTATTTCTGTCAGCAGCATGGTGTCAAAATAAAGTACTTATCATTTGTATTGTGTGTGTGTTCATGGTTACAAAGGAACACATCACTCGGTGTTGCTCAGTGACGTGTTTGCAATAGTTTTCGGACAATATTGGGGCTCTGTTTCACAGATCAATGAGGCTTTGGATTCACACACACTAAAGGGATTTGACGATAAAAAAAAATATATAAAAATAAAAAATAAAAAATCAACTGCCAGTTTTTTGACAGTCTACTTTAATATGCAGCAGGTCTAACTCACATCCACTTGTAGTAAATCTTATTTTATTATGTATCCTGAGGCTTTGAAAAAACTAATTTTTCAACTCACATGTAACAAGGACGTCTTTTACTAACTTGGCAGTTTTCATGGTAGAAAAATCTCCCGAGATCTGCTGCTCCGCTGTCCATCTGTACGCTCAGTATGTTTCTACAACTCATATTTCAGCTAAAATATGGCAGTAATATGTTTCTGACTCAGTCCTATGAGTCTGCCAAGTTCTTCTGCTCTTATGTGTTTTCTCTCTGAGTTGAAAACTTTTTACTCTGCACTATTTATGTGTTAGCGAGGACCCTGTAAATTCTTTGTTATAATGTAAATGATTTATTCTACTGTTAAAGTTGTTTGCATATTTGCCTGGAGCTGAGGTTATTTGATTATTTGTTTTCTTCTTAGTTGCTGCTTATTAGTCAGCTAATGCTGTGCACATGGCATGCAGGCTGTTATTTGTCTGTGAACATTAATTGCGACCCACTTTATATTTGTGTTTGTTTATAATGCTGCACATTAAGTGAGGCATTAGTGTAAAAAATGAGCATTAAAATCTGCAAACTCTAAACTTGTTTGAGTTTTAAGTGGTTTGCTTGTTTGTTGTGATCATTGTTTTATAGCTTGTTGAAGCCTTTTGTGTAACAGTAGCACTGAGGAGCAGCTTAAGTACCATTTTTGGGGTACTTGTACAGTGGCCATAAGAGCTCAGTGCACTGCATCTAAATAAAACATGTGCAAACAGATCAAACACAAATTCATTGCAAATACACAACACAAGTAAATACACAAACATGCTGCAGTTAATTCCAATAAATTTGTGAGTCAATAAGTAAATTAATTTAAATTAGAAGTTCAAACAACTTATAGAACAGAACAAGAGGCCATACAGCTTTTTTTTAAACTTTGTGTATTGTATTTTATAAGCTATTTTTAATGTAAAATCCAAATACCAGGAATAGAAGCTATTGGATAAATGCAGTGACATAAAATGAAATGAAAACACCAGAGTCAAGAACAAGTATCATACACTGTACATAAACACTAGAGAGAAAATATTGAGTTTACTTTTCACTGCTGGAAAATATTAAGCTGAAACAATTAATCAGTTGATCTATCGACTGATCAACAGACAATCTCCAACTATTAATAAAAGCATTTATTGTTAATATTATATTCTCTGGCTCCAGTTTCTCTATTTAATAGACTAAACCATATTTACTGAGAAAGTCATTCTGTCAATTAGCAGATTAATAGATAATAATCAGTAATTGTAGCCCTGGTCATATAGTAAATGAACAATTATCCTGACTGTAAGCTCCCAGTTCGATGTGATCACTCTGACGCAAAAGACATCCACAACCAAAGTAAGTAATGTGAAGTAGGTCTTTAAATCAGTGCACAGCCTTTAGAAATATATTAAATTGGTAAAAAAAAAAAAAAAAAAAAAACATTAGTGGCGTAAATTTAGCGAATAAAAAAAATAACTACATGATTAACTTGATGTTTCCAGAATAGACCTGAACTAATTCTTGCTAATTCTATCAGGGTCTCTTGTGTTCTTTGTCCTTCAACGCTGTAATAAGCTAAATGTCGACTGGTGAAGCCCCATATTTTGTGTTGCACATTGTTCAGGCATTGAAGAGGCAGAGCAGAGAGGGAGGAAGATAAAGGAAACAAAGCTGCTTTCAAAACAGCAGCTGAATCATCATGACAGAAATATACATTTAAAAAAAACAACGAACTTTTCCTTTACTTTTTATCTACACTGTTAGTAAAATGGTGTTCAATCTGGACATGAGGTTGTTTTTATGAGCTGAAAAAGTCATATTTGTTTGAAACAACAAACTGTGGCCGACAAACGTGACCTCGTTGTCCTGGAAACGAAGGTTCCAACCTATCCCGGAAACAATGAAAATAATATTTAAAAAAAAAAAAAAAAAAAAAAAAAAAAAAAGAGCCTGAAGATTACACTTTTAAATATAAGTATTGTGTTTCAGCTAACGGTGCAACTGTTAAAACCAAGGCTCCTAAAAATCTCTGGTTTTCGTGAATAAAAATTTACGTGCTGTCGAGGTTGCTAGGCAACAGGAGCCGCCGCTGAGCGACGCAACGGTAACGGCGGGAGCAGCTGATGACGCAAAGCGACCGGACCAACGGCTAAAAAGGGCCGCACTTTGATTTAGCCCCTGGTTTAGGACACAGCTAATACCTATTAAACAGCTTTGCTGCTGCTGCATAGCCAACGTTAGCATTACTAGCTGTTCGCGTAGCAGTCTTAGCAAGAGCTTTAGCTTCTGTTGCGTTTGCAATACACGTAGTTATATTACATCATCTGAGCAGCTAGGAGATGGGCTAACCGGGCTAGAGCTAGCTGGTTAGCATGCTAACTTCAGTAGAAGATATATATGGAATATGGAAGAAATGGAAGTAAAACAAGATGGTTTATTTCCACCTCTGGCGACAGCGCTTGGTGAGTAAAGGAACTGAAGAAGAACTGAACGTTTCTTCTACATTGGTGAGTAAACAGCTGCTAATGCTAATGCTAATGTTAGCTGTGTGCGGGGTAGCAAAACTTACAAAAAGGTCCTTTGTATCATTGTAATATTTATGTTATCATGTGAGATTTCCTTAGTTTTACTGGTTTTCACTCTTTATTTTCACTAGAGATCATTTTCAGTGGCACTAGTGAGACTTTTGCTTCGTTTCGTATATTTACATTATATTTATATAAGATTTCATAAAGCTCACAATTTACAGTACATTACTTTGGCCCAATGCAAACTATTAGACTGAGAGAGAATGAGCGTTTAATCTTATCTTTGATTACATGATTAGCCCATTAATCCACCAATTACAAAATTGTTCAATCAATTATATTATATTAGTACTATAAATTAAAATAGAAAGACTGTCATTGGAGCAAAAGAAAAATGTTTTTGCAACCTTGTGTAGAGGACCTTACTGTTTTTATGCTCTTCATAATGATAATGACTAAATTAGATCAATCAGTAATGAAAATAATCACTGGTATCCAGTAGTATAATTGATTTTGTTTTTAAAACCATACAGAGTAGGAGCTGTTGTTTTACTCTGTCACTAAACAGATAATCAAATCAAGGCTGTAATGTGGATTTCTAGTAAAGTAAACATTTTACCTTATAAAAGAAAAAAGGAATAAAACCTTTCTTGTTTGCTTTGTGAGCAGAGCTGCCTGTGAAATGAACAGAGCATCATTCTGCACATTTCCCTCGGAGTGAATTGCGTTGAAAATAACAAAATAAAAAAAAACAAGATAGCACACAACAATAAGGTAATGTACAGCAGTGATGCTGCATGATGTCAGGAGGCGAACACACAATGTTTAAGATGACGTGGATCACAGCTGCAGCACTGTGATTACTTACTGTTTTTCTCCGGAGCATAGACACAACAGCTTAATGACACGGTTTATATCTGTGGAGTTTATATTTATCCTGTCAAAGGGAACACCTCTCCGTTGTATTGCCTCACACTCTCTTCTTTCCTGTCGTTTATAATTATTATTATTATTATCTTTTATTTTCATTCTTTTTTTCATTCATCAACCCAGGCCTCCTCTGTGACTCCTGCAGCCTGTCCAGTTATCCTACACTTCTGAGGACTTTCATTAATAAAATACACTTAGTTCAGACCAAGTTCATCACAGCAGTTAAATTTTACCTACACCTGCAAACCTGTATTTTTTTTAACCTTTTTTTGACAAGTGGAACTTGAAGAAGATGAAGTTGTCACCAGTTCAACCAGAGGGTGATTAGTTCTAATAATCCACAGCATAAATAAAAGATTAGAGCGAGTTTTAGCTGCTATTACTTATAAATTATAAGGATATTTACAAGGCAGGCCTATGCAGTTTGGTACTAGGGAAATGGAAAGAGTTAGTTTTAATTTATTAAGTGCTCACCTACTTTACTGGTACTGACCTTTCTTGGAAGCTTATAAAAGATAATTAACAGTTAAATACTATCCATTTTTTTAGGAAATTATAATAAGAACACTACAAAATAAAGGGATACAGATATGATAACGGAAATGATTTACTTTGTTTGCTGTCATGGTGGCAGTACACTGTTGTGTTGTGTTGGCATCAGTAATAGTAGTGGTAGGGTTAATAGTACAGGTCTAGTCTAATTGTTCATAGTGGTACAGGTAGTATTGGTGGTTGTTGAAGATGATAAAAGTAAGTCTGTAGTAGGAGTTAAAAATAGTAATGGAAGTACTACAGGTTGTGGTGGTAATAACAGTGGTGGTGCTGCTGGTAGTAGTAATACCTGAAAGTGAAGTTGTAGCAGCAATGGTAGACGTGAAATGTAGTCGTGGGAGGTTTCGTAGTTGTACAGGTGGTGAAAGTGGTTGTAATAGTAATTCAATTTGTGGTAGTGGAAGCAGAAACAATAGTCACGGTGATGGTGGTACAAGTGTAGAAGAAGACTCAAGAAAATGCATTACACTAAAATGGATCAGAGACCACACACACACACACAGTTGGTCTCCATGACATCATATTGATGTACATTGATTTCCTGGAGACTTACTCTATTACCCTGACTCTGACCCTGACTTTAAAACACATCTTAAAATTTAATGACTTACATTATGGGGACTTTTTGTCCCCTGAAGGAAGATGAATCTCCATAATGTAAGTCACACTCACACAGACACACACACACACACACACACACAGTGTCTCTCTTCCACGGCTCTATTATGACCTCTAGTGGAAACACAGATGGTTTTCTTCTCTTTGTCTTTCATGAATTTTATAATTTTGTTTAGATACTGGCACAGGGGTGAAATAATATCAACCTGTTTCCATCAATGCTTTGACTAGTTTTAAAATAAAATAAAATAATTTACTCAACTTTGTTCCATTTGAGCATATGACTGAGCTACTGACAAACAGAAATACACACAGTAACTCCTGTCAATTGTACTTGACCTTTGTTGATGTGATTATTAAAGCGCTTTAACCCTGAACTGACCTGAGGAGGAGGAGCAGTAGTAGAAGTAAAGGTGGTAAGTGTTTGTAGTAAGTGGTACTGGAAGTAGATTTGTGGTAGTATGTGAACTAGTAGTAGTAGTTGTAGTAATAGTGGTGGTTGTAATAGTATTAATAATAGTCCGCTGGTGGTTGTAGCAGTTCACTGAACCTCCCGTCTGCAGGTTGTGATGCTGTTGGTCTGACACTAGAGGGAGCTGCAGACTCATCATGAGGTAACATCATCTGTGATGAGCTGTGTGTGGTAATATTTTCCTCTGTCCACAGAATAATGGAGATAAACAATACAATAGTAATAAAATATGACAATAGATGACATCTTTGCAATCAGGATTTTGGAGTCAGTGATGTTGTAGAGAATTGCGGTGCAACTAACTAGTATTTACGTTGTTCATTGATTTGTCTGTAAAACATTGAAATCTCAGGAAAAAATGCCCAAAGTGACATTTTATATTTTGTTTTGTTGCAAAAACCTTAAGGATATTCAGTTAACTTTAATATGAATCTGAGAAAAGTAGAAACTCTTCATTCATATAATTCACCTTCTTCATTTTACATTTGTGAAGCTGAAACCAATGAATTTTACTTTGGTAAATGAAATATCAAAATACATTCTTAATATTCAATCTGTTATTCAGCTAATTATTGTTTTTTTTTATCAATAAATGTGACAATCTGATTATTTCATGGAAAAATCATAATAAAATGTTAATAAAATAGTAAATAATTTATTAAAGTCCAGAAAACTAAAAATGTGTTTACTTTAACTAAAGTAAACTTAGGATTGTTTTGAATTTTTGATTGAATGATGAGTTATATGATTGACTTAGAATTGTTTCTCTATTATAATACGTTATTATACTGAATATCTAGCAGTTTATATAGTTGACACAGTGACAGTGAAATCTAATTATATGGGGAACAGCATAATAAAATGAGAACCGTTTCTGAAAACATAGAATTTTCTTTTATTGTGATTTAAAATGTAGCAAACAATGTTGACGCAAGGTTTTTAAGCCCTTCATCTTAGTGTTTATTTCATATTTGGTAACAGTTTAGCATTTATAAATTACCTGAATTTCTCCTAGTGAATAAATAAAGTCTATAAAAATCTATATAAAATCTATAAACAGAATATTTTTATAATACATTGTAATGTAATTGGAAGTTAACTAATGCACAATATCACATAGATATTAGCTTTGTGTTAGACAGAAAAAGCAGCACACCATCACTGTCTGATATTTGTTTATTTTCAATATACATTTCATTTGAAAAATATAAATTCTAAAATAAACAATTTCACCTGTTCTAAAAAGTCACAAAAAGTAAAGTTAATCAAAAAAAAAAAAAAAAAGTATCAGTATTCTGTACTATAATTAACAAGTTTTTGATTTCATGTTGCAGATTTTTGTCCGACATGCTGACACAGTATGACACACTTTAGACTAACAACTCCCCACATCACATGACCCAGACATTAAGTCACACTTGTTTCTAATTTCAGCTGTTGACGGCTAAAAACACTGATGTACAAAGTTACTTCGGCTGATGGACTGAAACAAAAACAGACGAAAACAAATGAGACACACTGACCAGCGATGGTACAAAGTAACTGGTTGCGTTTTGGTTTGAGCCGACATGCCTTTATGTACACGATTTACAGAGGAGGAAGGCGGCTCGTTCATCACACAGTTTAATGTCATTTCTACAGCGGTGCTGAGGACAGCGTGGACTTGAGTTTCAAATCTAACCTGTGAGCAACTAAAAATCAAAGTGAGAAAGTGCTTCATCGTGCCCTTCAGAGAAACAGTGATACAGTGATGTGAACAATGTCTAAGAAGCCATTCAGGCATTTTCTTCTCTAGATAATACTGTCCAATAACAGTCAAGCTGTCAGATCTGAGGGGCTTTATTTTTCCATATGTGACTGTGGACTCACTGGCCACTCTGTGGGGGATACTGTGAAGCAGAAACATGCCTCACTTTAATAACAACTGCTTCAACAAGTCTTTCACATGATATGTATGTTGGGTAAATCACTCTTATCATCACCTCCTGTCCATACTGGCCATGAAACGGTCCCTTCTTGGTGTGAATACACTGTAAAAGACAGGGGACACAATGCTAAACTCAGCTAAAGCTAATATGAGTGGGAATCTCCCCCAAAGTCACATCTTTGTAGTTACATGTCACTGCTAAGATTTTGTGTGTTCTCTAAAGTGAGTTGGTGATTTGAAATAAACTTGTCTTTTATTGTTTGTCACAGTAACAAGTCCTCAAGACGTAAAAAGTGCAGGTTTATTTACAATTAGCTGGATTATGACTTGTGATCAGGACTTACGATATGAATCTTAAACATTAACTCATTTTAGAAATACAAATGACATTCGTATTTCTCCATGAATTTACAACATCATCAGTAATATCTACTGTATTTTATTGTGATTTAATTATTCAGTTTAATTTAGAAAAATATTAGCAAAAGAAATTTTTGGGCGGCATGTCAGCCAATCATGTGGAGCTCTTCGTGTTGTCTTCAAAATAAGAGCGCACTGTTCAAAATAGCTTTATCCTGATCCAACAAATCAAACCTCCAAATAAAAACAATTATCTGGACATATATTAACAGGATCGTTTAATAATAAATAATCCAGACAAATATGTTAAGTTTAAAGATCTGAATCAGGACAAAGATATTTACTAACAGACAACTTCTTTCGTAGAACTTTAAAATGCATTTTTCTACAGAACAAGCACAGATTTTAACCCAGTATCTGATTTTTAAGGCCTTTAAAAGCTATATATTTTTCCAATACTTTATAATTTTAACATAAACACAACATCTTGATATAGATTTCTAAGGTTTTGTTATGGGGTTTGTCTTGTGTCTTGGTTATAATTTAAAAGCAGAGGAGCCACTGTGTCCAAATGTCCTCAGATATAGTTATATCTGTCCTGCACAAGTCTGTCACTGTTCTTATATATAAATGTAGTGAGTTATATCACTGATATCATTCTGTCCCCATGTCTGACACTGGAGTCCCACTCCAAAGGGCTGCTTGCTTTGCCAGGAGGAATAATGACAGTGACCAATCACTCCCTCAATGTACATACAGGAAGATAGACTTGAAAAAAAAAATCCAAATCTGTCCTTTAAATACACAAAACAAAAATAAACTTGTTTCCATTTTCACATCTGATAAATCCGTCAGCAGCTGAGACAAAAAGGCATGAACCCATCCCACTGCATGGAGGTTTACATGGATTTAATTCCCTTCTCATAATCCTTTCATATTGTTACTTTAAGAATTTCAGTCTGGATCAATCTCTTATAAGTCACTTAGGTAAAGCACAAGCAATAATATGATATTCACTCCTAATTAGAGTTTAAGTTTGGCTGAGGAAAATCGGATGATTTATGTATCGCTGAACTGTTTTCTACCCACAGAGAAAAAAATAAAAAAAAAATAATGAATGACATAAGAAAAGGTTACCAACATACACACAACATAATCATTAAAAAAGAAGAAGAAAGACGTTTGATTTAATTTAAACAAGTAACAAAAGTTTTGAAGTGAACATGTGAAAGAAAGACTCAAATTAGAAAGAGAAGGTGAAGCAATCAAAACTGCATCAAAAAGTGATAAAAATATTCATCTCATCTGCACATACAAATATGCACTGTTAATTAACTGTTAATTTACTTAAAATATCTATTTGAACACATTTCCTTCACAAGCTATAATACAGTGAATCTCTTGAGTCATTTCATCTCTGCGACAGGACAGAGAGAAAATATCAAAACCCCATGCTGCGTCAAAAATCAACATGTTGCATTTCTTCGTAAGCATTGAATCTAAAACGAGAGGTAGAGCTATAAAAACATATTTTTCCTGCTACAGGAAAATGTTATTAGAGTAATTCAATTTATATAAAAATTCAGACAGATGATATTTATATATATATATTTATATAAAAAGAGCAGGGAGGGCACCACATGCATGGTCAGAGAGCTGCAGCATTTTACTGTTGATATGAGGGAGGAGTTGCATAGAGGAGTAGTAAGGAGTTACATGGATCTGTGTTCAAGTCAGACAAAGACTTTACTGTGGAGAAGAGAAATGGTTCTTTAAATAGAAAAAAAAAAGAAGTTTTCTTCAGTCTATCTGTTGTGTTAAACTGGTTTTTTTTTTAATCTTTTTTTCTTTAACACTTAGTCTTGAAATCATGAAGCAGATTTTGAGTTGAAAAGAATAATTGTAAGTCAGTAAAAGAGAGAGAGCTGAACGGTGGTTCAGTCCTCTACAGAGACGTTTCCGATCCTCTGCTCCTCCAGTAGAATGAATTATCGTCGTCTGGGTCCATGTCTATTCTAATCTGAGGCACAGACTTCCGCGGACTCATCTCAGGGCTGAAACACAAACACATCTACTGTTAGGATGTGGTGCAGCAAGTGGTGGGGGAGATATTCAGACTCTTTAAGCAAGTTAAACAGAATCAATCACACAGGATATACTATATTTACTACAAGTAAAAGTCCTGTGTTCAAGATGTACTTCAACATTAAAGGAAAACTACCCATTGTGTTGATTGGACCTTTCTCAGATTTGTATTACAGCTCACTGCTACACTTCTAACATTAAAAATATAAACAAACCTCTGCTGGTGACACGTTAGTGCACCTTTATGTACTGTGGATCATTTACACTACACCGTTATTGATGCATGACAGAGTAAACATCATCTATTTAAAAACTGATCGCGTTTCCTGTTAAAGCAGCATTACATGGAAATACTAGAGTAAAGTACAAGTACCTCTTAATTATTCTAAAGTAAAACGCTTTAGTAAATGTCTGAAATTAAATGGATAGTTTGATGTTTCTCGAAAGAGACTTTTCCGGTCGAGAGTTAGACGAAGAGATTGATACCACTGTCGTGTCTGAAGTTGGAGCCAACAGCCAGATAGTTTAGCTTATCTTAGCATAAAGACTGGAAACTGTGGCTCAGTTAGTCCTGCTCTGTCCATCCACTTTATATGTCAGGTTACAGGCAGTTTATGTGCCACCCAGTGGAAAATACATCAGCTATCAGATATTCCAGTGGGACACTTTCTTCTACACACTTTTATCCAACTGAAGATGGCAAAACAATTTATATGAGCCTCCTTTACATCAACATGAGATCAAAAGTATCACTGGTTAATCTTTTAGAGAAACTAGTGTGGATAAATGAGACCCAAACAGTTATCGATTTATCTGCCTATTGTTTTGTTTATGAATCGATTGCTTTGTCTCCAAAATGTCAGGACAGAGAAACTAAAACGATAATTAAACTATGACTAATTAATTTTGTGACTGATTATAGCAGCTGTACTCTAACAACGCTGTAGTTTTTTAAATACAACCACTCATCATAGGTTGATGGTTGCTGAGGTTATTTGAGCTCAAAGCAATTTGGCTTCAGTCTTAGTGGGACAGGATTATTTTTTTTAGGGGGGGTGGGGTAAGTTTTTCTTTTTTTTTTTAATTTGCATTTCCTGTCAGGAGAGAAGCGAGTGCAGACACATAAAGCTCTTGTCAATATTAGGCAGAAGAAATTAAATTCAGTTTCTCAGAGTGTGACCAGCTGAACACACGTTTTCCATTAAGTGCGATTAGCCTGAAACACTGTAAACAAAATGTTTTTCCTTTATTTATCTGAAGACCAATTATACGAAAAAAAACAAAACTTGTTTGCTGACATCACAGATGTGCTGTGATCACAGCTGCTTTTCACACATTGTCCCAAACATTAATCCTCTTTGGTCGTCACTGTTACGACAATCGAAGAGCAGACGAGGTCACACGGAAACAAAACGTGACCCTGTGTGTGGACGTGGGCCGTGGATGCTGGTCATCCTGAGAAGCCCTGGACACGATGGAGAGACATAATCTGTTCCTCAGCTGTAAATATTTGCCCAATAAAAGCGGCTTGTTCTGCCCCTTTAAGACTGATTGTTTCCTCCAAAGCTCATTTCAGTGACGCACAGGGTGTTTGTGTGTCACACAGCGTAGTCGAGTATACACTCAGATTTTCAGACCGTTATTACTACGCTGAAGGCTGTTTTTACCCTGAGCAGGTCACAGTGGGCTTCTGGAGCTTCTTCTCTGTTGTGGCCAAAAACTACCCCATGACAGTGATTGAGACAAGTGAACGATGAGCTGAGACTCACGATGAGGAGGCGAATGTTTAGGATCAAATCCCAGCCATTACTGTCCCTTTCTATGACGCGCTATCAGAAAGAAGTGCAAGTGTAAATAAGTGTCGGTTCTTTAACGTCATCATTTGTGACGTTAAATATATCTATAATTTATGTTGTATGACCTTTCTTCTGACTGTATCTAAACATTTCATCGGAAAATAAAACTGGCATTCAGCTGGGAGCATTTGATAGATGCGATCCCCCCTTTCTCTCGCTCCGTGTCCCCTCACTTCCTGTCACATTCAGGGAAATCAAACAAACGTCCACATCCCTGGATTCAAAACTCGGCTCATTGATCCTGTTAAACTTGACTTTGTGAAGCAAAAGAACAAGTTTGTCTGGTTGAGCAACAAATTCAGAGAGAGAAGTAGAACATAAGGGAATAGACATCTGAGCTGAAACATGGCGTCTCTGCAAGCCACAGAAAAAGAAAAAAAAAGCAGTTTAACCATAGGTAAGCTAATTAGCTTATCCGACCTTTAAAGTTCAGACTTGCATTATACGTTAACTCGCCTACTGACCTTCTGTGACCTTTGAGTCTACAGTCATGAATAAATGTAACAAGAAATCAGTGTCAGTTGTATTTGAGGCCGTCAGCCTCCAGTCGGCACATTACACCTGTTTCCCTTATGTTGTCTCACACACACACACACACACACACACACACACACACACACACACCTGGACAAGCAGTTGGCCTGGTAGTAGCGAAGCTGCTCAGCACGATGTGTGTCGTTCAAGGAATGAAGGGGACTTCTCTCCTGTGGAAGACAACAAAAAAAAAACCAGACATTTAAAGGTAATCAGGGGTCATCAGAGGTCATTAGAGGTCGTCAGGGGTCATCACAGCTCCTCTCTGACTCAGTAACATGCACAACGTTAGGTTTTTGACAGTGTCTCTTGTAAAAGGATGTTGTCAGTAGTAACTAGATATCAAAGCCCACTGTGTCCCACGGTTGGGGTAAATAATTGTATTCAGATATATTTGAATTTTACACTTTTTATTTTTATTTTCTAAAACATGAACCACTGTGAATGTTTGGTGTAATATTCCTAAAAGTCAACATGCTGCTCCAAAATATTATCACTTCTCACTGGTTAGATTTTACTGTGTGCAGTAATAAAGCAGACTAGAGTTGATCTAATGTAATAAATGGGAAACAGTTGTTAGTGTTTACTGTTATGTACACAACATAATTTCACATTAATGAAGTTTTTTTTTTTTTTTTTACAACAGACATCATCAAGATAAGAGACAATAAAAAGACAATAAATGAAATAGAAAAAAAGAGATAAGAACACTAAAAGGTTTGACATCAGTTTGATATAAAGCTGAAATGAACCTTAAGACAAATACAACCTCCAGTTGTATTTGTGCCTTAAACAATCTCAACAAGGTAGAAATCGACCAAAACCACAAAAGAAACAGGTGAATTTAAATCAGGAACTGAAGAGACAGTAGACTGAGAACAAATCATTCAACTGGTTCAAAGAGAAAAGCAAAGATTAGGCCAGAAAGAAAGGGTTAATTTCATGCAGGTTTTAGAAAATGACAAACGACGTAAAGAGAGAAACAAACGGGAGGAAAAAAAACGTTAGTATCTTGCAGGTAAAACCAAGCCAGGACTAAAAGAAGCAAACATGCAGCAGTGTCGACTCTTTAACGACAAAGTCATCGGAGAGACTGGATGAGGAAGCAGAGTGGGAGTCAGGCAGGAGGAAGAGGAGTTTTTCCTCCAGCTCAGCAGGTGGTTTGCGTCTACTCACTGTCAGAGGCATTAGCACCTAAGAAGGGCTCCTGCTCCATCATGTCCATGGGGATTTTAATGCTGGGAACATTCTCATTGTAATGATAGTCAGACTGTTGGAGAGAGGAAAAACATCCTGAGACTGGACAACCAGGAAAACCCACCAGCTCTTCTTCAGACATTTCTGATTAATTATCCAGGCCCAGCAACTGATGTAATGTCATTTATGGGTAATTTAATTCTTCTTATTATTTGTTGGGTTACAGAGTTGATAGTCCATTATTATCTGAACTGCTCCAGACAGTTCCCTGATCTGTCTAGTTTCCAAAGGGAGGCTGTCTTGAGTCAGAAATCATGGACCCAGATCCTTTACCACGTTTCTAAAGAGTTCACCAAGTTTAAGACTTTTAAGCCTTTTAATGCAACAGAGAATCAGATTTACACAATCACACAGAGCACAGTATGATGGGAACCAGTACAGACACTGTGGTCTAGGATTATTTGTTATTAACTCACATTTTCCAGTAAATCATAAAGAAAAAGAATAATCTCTAATGATTTCACTAATTAGATGAATGAGACGACTGAGCTTCCAAGCTGCTGTAGCAGTGAGTCTCCTGCAACACAACCCACAACTGAGACAATCACACTTTCACAGTTTACAGCCTGTAAACAAACACAAAAACATTTGACCTAACATCACTCTGCACAGTGGGCAAGAGAAAATATTGAACTTTTTAATACCTTTAAAGCCTTTTTTATTCAGCACTTTAAGACTTTCCCAGACACAGTTCCCATAAAAATTCATTGGATCCAAACACACACAGGAGGAGAAAACAAACAGACAGCTGTGTAATGAGCCACAACATGTCTGCACCATGTCACACACACACACACACTCAAACACACAAAACAATCAAACTGTTCCCATTAGACCAAACAGAATTGGACCAGGCCCGACTCAGGTCTCCGGTTGAGAGTCTACTTCCAGACTCAATCACTTAAAAACTCAAGCTGTGGCACCAGAGAAAGTGTCAACCCACCATGACCTCACCCATCGGCTGCACACAGTCACACAGTAGCCACGCCCCCTAATTCATCCCCTGCTTTATGGTCTATTTTCCTCTAAATGAACCATCATATAAAAAAAATCATGAACATCATGTTGTATTGAAGACTTGAAACTAGAGACTGAGACCATAAACTCATTAGGAAAACGTTTACTGAGCTAATAAATCAAGGGAGAAGTAGGGACATTTTCCCATAGACTTCAATACAATCACCCCCTGATGGTCCTTAGACAGAAGGCAGGTTTAAGACACTTCAGCATTGGCTTCACTTTTCAGTCCCCTTTTACAAACAGTCTAATCATGAAGTTTCCTCCAGAGTGAGGGCGAGCTCACGTTGGACCATGTGACCTTCTCATCTTCAACCTGCGTTACAACAACTGGAAATGAGGGAAACACAACTGCATCACAGCAACATGAGAGAAGCTGAAACTCTGGGGACCTGGATACTGTTTAGCCAGTGGAGAAACCCTCAATGGATGCAAGAAGACCAGGGGGGGGGGGTGTTGGGAACAGGACTGGAGGGTGTTGGTGTAGTTGACAGGCTTGGGGAGGGGTCGTCAACACGTGAGAAGAACTGAAGACAAATACGGTGTTTGCTTGTTACGGTGGCTTGGTGGAGACACTTCGGGTGAATTACTAATGGGGGAGTTGAAAACTACGACTCAAAACACTCACGTCTTCAGCGTCGCTGTCGATGCTGCCGCGTTTTTTCTTCTTCTTCTTCTCATCCTCCTTCTTCTTCTTGTCCTTCTCGGGGATGACATCGTCCAGGAAGCTGAGGTCGTGCTGGGAGAACATGTAGTCCATGGCTTTTCTGACGGCGACCAGAGCGAGGATCTGAAAGTTCATGTTAAATTTAGGTTTAATATCCAGTGTTAAAGCAGCTCCTCATTCTCAGTCAGATCCTCTGGACATTGTCGCTCTTTGTCAAAGCTTTTCCCTCTAATTTATTACTTTATTTAGGATAGTTTGATGTTTTACATGGATGTGATGTGAATCTCAACTGGACATTATTGACACTTTTTATTTAAGCCTGTTTATGACTGTGTTGTATGTTTGTGTTTGTACAGTAACACAGTTTTAAAGCTGCCCTCACTGTTGACATGGACACGTTTAAGACTCTGACCTACTCTTTACACAAAAGTTACAGATTTAAAAAAAAAAAATTCAAAACGTAAATTATCAAGAGGTTTTTATAGTTTGGAAGATTCAAACTGATTAAGATGAAGCTGTGTAGCTAAAGCTATAACCACCTTAAGTAGATGAGTCATGAGTTTACATTTCTTATTGTTTCAAAACTGTCTTTAAATATGAAGTAAAAAAAATAGTCTATAACTAAATACGTTAAATTCCTTCCCAGTTATTCAAAGGGAATAAAATACATAATAAAGTCCTGAATGCTGCATCACTGAGCTGTGTAAAAAAACTATAACAGTGATCTCAGGTTCATCAGTTATACAGTCATGATGAGTCTCATCTGCATCAGTGTGAATGGTCTTAATTCACTGATTTCATGTCGTGTTGGAGCTCTGCATTTTTGGGGGAATTTTGCCGTTTCTCAAACTTTAGTGTATAAAGTCAGTGGGCCCCCGGTTCGATTCCCAGCCGTGGCGTACTCTTTCCTGTGCGACATTCCCCTTCTCTCTGTCCCACTTCCCGTCTCTCTACACTCAAATCATTTTAAAATCTTAAAAACTTTTGGAGAAGGAACGTATAGAAGATACAAGTTTGAGCTCTGGCCCCTGCACAGACAGTTGATTATTCCCAAAAATCAAATGATGGAATAATCAGTAGTTAAAATAATCAGATGAAACCTCGGTAGATTTGAGGTGTGTCCCTCACCATGACGGGGAATATGATGGCGGCCACAGTGGACTTGAGGATCCAGAGCAGAGCCAGGCAAAGGACCTGGATGAAGGTGAAGAGGTGGACCTTCCTGAGGGGGACGTGTCGCAGGTAAACCAGGTCCGGCTGGTGTTTTGCTGGCATCAGAAGCAGCTTGAGACGATCCATGAACTGCAGGTACAGACAGACACGATACGCAGGTTTTACTGTTTTTTTTTTTTTCCCCACCACTCACTTTTCCTACAGTGAGAATTAAAAAAAAGCAGCATTTACCTGCACACCATTGAGAGAGGCGACTCCCATGTACAGGAAGACTCCATATAACACAGGCATGGGGATGAACTGGGTGAGAGCAGAGAAATTCACAAATTAACACTTATTAACATGTTACTAAAACACAAACAATAAGTTAAGATGTAGACTAAAAAAAACAGTTTCAGTCAATCTGTCAATTATTTAAAATGTTTTCAACATTGAGAAGATTTATTACTGTTAAAAACAATACACAAGATGATAATTACCTTTAAAATTGGAGACATAAAAACAGACAGTCCTGTCAGGATGAACACAAACACACCAGTGACCCTCTGCTCTCTGCAAAAAAAAAAAAAAGAAAAAAAAATATTATTGTCAGGAGAACAAAACTTGAGAATCTGCTTAGTCTAATTTCATGATCTTTCACCTTCAGCAATTAAGTCAAAAGAAAACAAGTGGTGAATTAAGACATCAGTCATTTCCCCGAATCTCATTCAGTTCCTCCAAAGTCAAGCCAGCGTGATCAGGAAGTTTAGCGCTGGTGTAGGTGTTTCAGTGTCTTTGTTAGTTCAGCTTACAGCTGACACATCAGGAGGCTCTGGAGGATTTTACCAAACAACAACAACAAAAAAACCCTCCAAAAACAGGAAGAGACGTCTCTTCGTCTATTAACGACCAAAAACGGCAAAAACCTGCCACATGTATGTAAACAGAACATTTTAATATTGACATTTGTTGGTTAATACTTCTCTCATGTAATGGAGGCGATGGCAGAGTAAAAATCACATTAATCTACTGTATAAATTACAAACTAATCAGACTATTACACTTCAGTTCTTTACTTTTAATAGGTTGTTTTATGTTTGGTGATTTTGAGATGTTCTGCTAACGAAATGAGTAAAAACTTAAGGAGAGGTGAAGTCTGGCCCCACAAACAGAGAAAGTAAATAAATATCATTTCTTTGTTAATCTCTGTATTTCTGTGTAATTAAACACCTTAAAACCTAAAAGCCTGAGTCTCGGTCTCATTTATGAGCCTTTTAATGTTTTGGCCTCTGAATAATTTTATCACACACATTTCTTATGAATAAAATAATAAATATTTATTTCAGTGATCATCTAATTTGGTTTATTAAGTACCTAAAAGTTGTACTGTTTTCTGTTAGCATTGTTTACAACAACAGGCACGCAACAACAACACAATGTGCGTATTGTCTGGATCCAGGTGCAGATTGAAATTTTGAGTTAATAAAATAATTTCCGGTTTCCTAATATTGCGTCCGTCTTACCTCACACCCAGGAACTTTGGCTGCTCTCCCGGAGCCGACGTTTCCGTCTCCATCTTCAAACTGTCGATGTGAGCGATGGAGATGACGGTGGCGGCCACGTACCACGGCAGGCCCATGAAGGAGCAGATCACCAGCAGAACAGCCACCCAGAACAGATCCAGATGGTAACCTGCCCCTTTCTGGTGCAGAGGGTTAACAGAAGGTCAAAAGGTCATGTACGTCATGAGAGACAGTGAGCAGAGCATGGCTGTAAACACAGGGATAGTTACATCCTGGTAAACAGCTGTAAATGATAAAATAGTGTCCGGTGCCCTTAATGACCTTAACGGGTTCACATTAGAGATGCGCCTTTATTTTGACTTTCCCTGCTCCTAACTCAACACTTCCTCCATGTTTACCTGCAGTCAGTTTCCACAGTACTAAGCAGTACAGCCTGCATCACATCAGACCTTTCCACTTCCCCCAAAACAACACTAAAGGATAATTACAGCTGACTTCAACCTGGAATATTTCCCATAAATGTGATTATTGTGGTTCTGCTGTTTCTGTCGTCTCCGCCTCCTCTGAAGAGACTCAAAGGAACACAGACTCATGCAGCGTCAGCCTCCTGCAGTTTTACAAATAAACATGATTTTTACACGAATCATGTGACACGTTGGTCTCCAACGCCGACACAGAAAGACCTTCTGTCATGTTTTTCAGTCGTCTGACAGAACAGACCTGATCCTGTTTTTAAAATCAGTCCAGCTGCCTACACAGGACACACAACTCCAGTTACTGTTGGTACACACCTGTAAACACATTGTAAACACATTACTACACTTCACACTATTTTCACTGATACAGTGCGATCGTGACTGAAATTAAACAGAGTTGACAACTAGAGCTGCTATTTTCTAACTCAGTGGTTCCCAACCTTTTCCAACTCATGGCCACTTAAAAATATCAAAATGCTGGCAGCCCACATTGGACCCCATAATTATACAAGTACACGATGTGGTCCAGAGGCAAAGTGGTGCAACCAGCAACAACTTCCTGTTGTTGACTCGTCACGGTGACATGAAAAAAAACAAAACAAAAACTTGTTTTGTGTTTCTATAACTACATTTTTTTTTTCCCTGAACAGTTTTGCAAACAATTTGTCAGGGCTCTTCCTCTGACCCCTGGAGCCCACCACAGGGCCACAGCCCACAGGTTGGGAACCACTGTCCTAACTTATAGAGTTCTATATCCAGAGCAGTTAAGTGTGTGAAAACATTATTTATGTTAAAAAGAGAAACTGGGAGCAGCCGAGGAAATGAATTGGACATATTACTAACTTAACCTGAACCTGGACTTTATTTTAATACCAGCTTTTATATGACAATTTACTGCAATATGTCGACAACAACCGTGCCAGAGTTACTGAAACCTTCTGCCTAGAGGGACGAGACGTCACGTCGCTGAAACCAAAGAATAGTTGCTCAACTTTAGCCGTGACTGTGAACATTTCAAGTGGCTGCTTTTTGAACTAAACTGTGTTCAGTCACTCCCATGAAACATCTCTCACTCCCATGAGAGGAATGACGGCCATATTTAGCTACAGTGTGAAGGCAGCCTGTGTCCTGCACAGTCGGTCCTGACTTCACATAAATCAGGTGGGAGAAAAAGACAGAAGGAGAAAAGCTCGCTGTTGTATTTCAATAAAAACACACAAGTTGTAACGCACATCCTCCCATGTCTGGTTCAAGCGTGTGAGCTCTGCAGGGATTTACATTCAGCACAGCTACATTCAGTCCAGTGCGGTTTCTTCTGTACCTTCAGCTTGTGCTCCTTCCTGTTGACGATCACAGCAGTAATCTGCTGGTCCATGAAGACCAGTATGGTGACCAGCAGGGCAGGAAGAGCTGACGCCAGGTAAACCCACCAGGGGTTTCCCCCGAACGGGGGCACAAACCAGCCCCGGTCAGGACTTGTTGGCTTTGAGGGAGGAAAACAGAAATGTCATACATGGGTCAACTAGACAAAAGGCCAATTGTGCTCATTCTTATTGATATATATGTTATAAACTAAATGACTTTACTTTTCCCATACACGTTTAATTGATTTGCTTTATATTATAATTATTTCCCCCCTCAGGACCCCTGGGGACCTTGGACTCCACTTGTCAAAGGTTTCTGTCCAAAGCAGCTTAACATTTCATGTGGAGGATCTACATTTTACTGCCCATTCCCTTCACAGCCTAAACTGTTGTTGCCACTTCCTGTCTTAAAAACAGCCACTCGGTTAATTTCACTGTGTATGTAAATGTAAAACCATCATAGCAAAAAAATTCTCTTTTAAATGCAAAAAGGTGACCTTCAGGACAAGTTTACTGGAGTCTTATCATGTTTTCTGAAGCCATACATAGACAGAAAATGCCCCTGGGTGAAGCTAAATTGTGTGTTCTGCATGAACACTTATAGTGGAGGGCGGGCGAGGGAGGGGGCCACTCACCTTGAATTCACTTGGCACAATGAGTTTGGGAGTATCGACTCCTACGAGCATGTCGACTCCGCAGAAGATGAGGATGGCCAGGATGATGGCAAAGTCACTGATGAGTTTCCTCACCTGAAAGTAAAACACAGCGCTTTCTGTACTCTGTACTCTACCGTCCCAGAAACAGGCGGGAAACATCCCGAAAGCTAATTTATTCTCTTTCCAGGTGACTTGTCGGGTTCAATTATCTCAGCATATCAGTGACTCACAGTGGTGGGGAAGAACGGGCTGGTCTTGAACTTCTTCAGACACATGGAGCAGGTGTAAGTGCCGAAGAACAGGATGAAGGACATGAGGGTGATGTCGGGGACAAACTCGCAGGCTTTTCCCACCAGCTCCCCTTTGTACTTCAAACAGTCCGTCTTCGTGAGGGACGACCAGGTGGCGTTCATCGGCTGCACAGGGGAAACAAAGAGCAATCGTGATTATAAAGAATCAATTATTGATGCAAATCAGTCTCCAACCAAAGCTGTAACAGGTCAATAGAGGTATTTCAGGTGCAGCACTGTAACTAACAGCTCCTGTATCAAAGCAGCTGACTGATAACTGTCTCAGACTTTCATTGTTTTGGAGTAAAGAGAGATAAAGACAACTTGTCACAGTAACCTCCAACTGGAAACAAATCTGCTTATCTTATCAGACGATCCACTTTTCCTTGTGACATTGTTGAACTTACAAACAACTGTTTCAATCTTTATCTCTCCGTTTGTGTTTGTCATGAGATGTGTGACCCAACTCCAATGAGTCTTAACAATGGTAGAACATGTCCAGCGCCCTACGGTACACTGTGTCCGAGCCGTTGTTGAGGCAGCAAACAGCAGCACAGATGATGTATCACACAAACATCAATTAGTCCAAGAGAAAAGTAAAGATGTTCGGTGCAACAGTGAAACAGGAAACACTTACCAGGTCGGTGTTGTTCCAAAACCAGACTGCGGTACCTTCTAAAGAATCACCAGCGATGTCTGTGCTGTTCTCTGCACAAACACAAGAAAGCACAACCTCAGTACAAGTTTTTAACACAATATTTATGTGTGTACACTCAGCAGGTGTACTACACTCTGTTAGACTGTTGTTAGACAGTGTGGTCAGTCCTGGCCTGAACTTTAAAGTCTTGGTATTTCTACCAGCTGCCACATTGCGGCTGGTGTCGTTTTCACCTTGTGAGTCTGTGTTTGTGTGTCAAACGTTGTGGTCCTACTGTAGCAAGAACTACCACAGAGGTGGTTTTGAACACTTCTTTGTGTGTCTGTGTCGCTGCAATGGTGCCAAAACGTGCAACATACAGTCATGAAACTTTCCAAGTGTGTAGTTGACTTCAACATGAAGACTGAGTTCAAAGATGGGTCTGGATCAGCCTGTATGACAGCAGAGTACTCGTGGGTCAATGTGATCACATCAAAACATAGCCTCTAATTTTATTTTTTCCCCATGTTGTTGTGCACAACATCGGGATAAAAATTTCTCTGATTGGTATAAAAACTACTCATTTGTTTACAATTTGTCTTCAGGAAAAGAATCAGGATTTGCAAACTTGGCCTGTTACTGTGTGACTTTTCACATGTTCTATTATTTCTTTATCAACTAAAATGTGGGACTGACCAACTAGCCACAGTCTCCCCAGGAGTAAACAGCCAGAGTTTCCGACTTGCTGCCTGTGTTGCACCACTGTATTTCAATGATTTGTCAGCTGCTCACTCATCACAAGTAAACATCTGCCTCCCTGGTATGCACGGCGCTCTGAGTGGACGGGCATAGATGCAAGCATATTTCTGTGTGTGTGTGTGTGTGTCTGGTGTGTGTGTGTGTGTGTGTGGGAGATTTTTCACAGCAGCATAGGATTACCAGAAACTCAGGACAGTCTCCTCCATCAGAGAAGACAATGAAAGAGGCCGTGTGGTATTAAAGTCTGACCGACGACTCTAAATATGTGGTCATTTACAAAACAAGACAGAGAGTTGCAGTTCAAAAAACTATAATTTCTCCCTCCACAAAACAGGGAAGGTGAAGAACTGTGATCCTTAGAACTGCACACACATTAAAAATAAGACCATGACGTAGGTGGCCCTAACCAGGTGGTTATGGTCTGCATACAGACACCAGACGAACCCCTGGTTTCAGACTTTTCCCTGTGTGTCATCCCCCTTCTCTTTGTCCCATTTTCTGTCTTATCTCATAATAAAAGGCATAAAATGTCCAAAAAACATTATTTACAAACTTCACACAGCCTCTTCTTTAACTTCTCTGATCATACGTTTAAACATGACATTAAACTTGAGGCAAAGCGCAGTTTTAGTGAGACCTACACTTTGAACTTTTTTTTAGAGAGCAGTGATAGTGATATATCAGCATCTGTAGGTGAAACACTGTCTGCTCCTTCATTGTCTGGATAACTAAACGCCTCAGTGTTACACAGGACCTCACCTAGAACAGCAGGGGCCATACAGAGGCAGTCGTACTGCGTGATGTAGTCCAGCTTGAATTCAGCGTTGATGGGGTAGTGGTGAGCCAGCTTCAGCATCTTCTTGAAGGCATCATAGATGAAGATGAAGCTGATGAGGCAGGAGAAGCCCTCCTCAGTGAACCGCGTGAAGTACTGAACCAAGAAGCTGGCGTCAGTGGCCACGAGCACAAGGCAGAAGAACGCCGACCACAGACCGATCCACAGCCGGAACTCCAGGTAGTTGAAGTCATTATCTCTGTCATGGAAATATCAGGGCCACCGTTAGGAGGAACAACTTCTGAGAATACAGATGTTATAACTATTATTATTATTATTCCATAAAACCATGAGAGTAAAGTTGAGGAGAAAACAAAACTTCACTATAGTGCAACAACAGTCCTAATATTGCAATTTTATTCTCATATTTACTCGAAATATTACCATTTTGTCATAATCTGACTTTTTCCCCTCTCAAATGCACATTTTTTGAAATACGACAACTCAAAATCTCTTTAACCTCAAAATCTTATCACTTTTCCTTCACTGGGACATAAACAAAACAAAACACATGCACACAAACAAACCAAAATAAAATTACAGTTGAGTTATCCAGAAATATTTAATAGTCATATAACTATTTTAAATCATCATTAATCAGGTCAGTTGTGTCACATAAAAATGTTAATTTTTTCCAGTTCTTCTTAAATATATCCTTTTCCATGACAGTTCCCAGCCATCGTTCTTGACTTGGAGCATGTGCTGTGTTTTTTTTTAACCTCTGCACTGATATAAAAATAAAAATCAGTTAATATGGTACAAACTTTGGGGAAAATTCTAACCAAGCATGTGATCTGTGATTAGTATCTGAGCCACTGGCAAAATGAGAAAATGGATATTTAACCTGCTGAAGTTGAAGAGCAGCCGTTCAAACACCAGCACAGGACCGGTGCTGCTGAGGATGGTGAGAGGCTGACCAGCCAGCAGACAGAAGACCCCGCCAGAGATCGCCGTGCCCAGAAAACTCTCCAACACGCCCTGAACACATGAACACAAACATTCAAGAGATTATTCAGAGCAAAGATGGTTCACAACCTACTAATTGCTAACGGTTCACATCTCAGTCTGACCTGCATGTTGTCTGTAGCGTCCCCCAGCAGACCACCGAAGGTGATGGCGTTTGTCACAGTCCCCAGGTAAATAAACAAAATGGCCGACAGGGCCTGAATGTGAATTGCATCGGTGAAGTCACTGACGAAGAAAGGCGCTTTTCTTTTGATGTCAAGTATGAGACCCCCACAAAACCTGAGACCACGGAGACAAAAGGCGTCATTTTCCAGAACATGGACGACCAGAGAAGCAGCTTCAGGTTGTTGGGCAAATGAGTGTAACTGTCCATTCTCATATAAAAACTAAAAACTGTATTTTTGCTGATGATTTCGTACCTTCCAGTCTTCTGCAGCTCTTCTCCTATAGCATGGCCCCCTCCTCCGTGACCTCCATCATGAGGCATGTCTCCGTTCATCTGAGAGTCTCCTCCTGCGTACATGTTTTTCCTAAAACACCCAACACAGCTCTGTTCAGGCCAACCTCTCAATCACTTCAGCACCTCAAATATCTACCTGCAGTTTTTTTTTTTTGTTTGTTTGTTTTAAATTTAAGCTGCCATGAAAATAAAGCATGGTGTCGTGGTCTCTTGTCAAATGTCGTCAATCATGCAAATAAATAGACTGATTGATAAATGTTCACATTAACGATTGAAACACTCCTGAGTAAAACTGCAGCTTTAAGTAAAACCCACTGCTGCTCTTCCATAATTGAACACTCTGCTGTACGCCTGAATGCACTTCAGTGATTTTGCAACTACTGCGTTTCTATAAGCTGATGTAGTTACTGCTCACACAGCATCCACAGATCTGTAGTGTCCTACATGTTTAATGCACTTGTTCTTGAACATACTCACACTGATTATTTGTGTTTCTAAAGTTTTATTAAAGTTGCCTTTGAAGCTTGACGCTCATTCACCCGTCACATGACGCATTTCATTAAATGCGTTGTGTCAGAACTTGTGTCAGCTAATGAATGTGTGTCTATTAGGCAGGGCTGCCTTTGTGTGTGTGGAAATGGGTTTAATAAATGACTATCGGACTAAACATACAGCCTGAGGTCCTTGTCGAATCAGTGAGCACTTGTAGTTTCAGATAAGATCACAACAAGGAAATCTGGTAGATAACCAGACGAGGAGTTACCTCCGGGCACTATGACTTTTTATAAACCTCTGAAAGGTTTTTTTAAATGATTTGACGTGAATGTACAGGAGAAAGTAAGGAGTCAATTTCACACAATGAAAAAGACTCTAGACAGACCTTTTGTCAGAGGAGGGGAGGGATTTTGGAGGCTCTATCCTGATGGTGGGGTCCCACTCTCCAGGAGGAAGCACAATCACCTCATCCAGGAACTCGTCGATACCGGCCAGCAGGTCCTGTCTGTCCTTGGCTTTATACGCAATGTCATGGAAGACCTGAACAGACAGGAGAGGGGACGAGGCATTCAAGTGTGAAAGAGACCTGTTCAGGCATGCAGTGCCACCAGGCAGCAAACTGGAAGATCAGATCCAAGGGACAGAAAGTGAGATCATACACACACAGCACAATATTCGGGTATAAAAAGGCACCAATGAAGCAATGCCCTGCAGTGTCTCTTCACTTTAAATGTTCTTTATGAGCCACTGATCTGACTTTATTTATAGCACTAGTCCACCTTCCCCATTCACTTAAATGAGAAAAATATTTTATCTTCCATAAAATATCTGACAAAAATATTTTGGATAAACAATCCCCCTTTAATATATATAGGATTAAAAATGCTGATCCAAGTATTCCTGATCATTTACAACAACTTTAACATATCTATGTATGGTTTATTATTATTATTATTATTATTTTACAATGTAAACTGAGATAAATATTGCCACTAAAAGTGCTGAATCAATCACGTATTAATTATTAATGCCAGCCTAACCTCATCTGACATCAGCGTGGCGATCGCTCTGCCAATCTCGTGGTACGACTTGGCTTTGCCTTTGGGTCCAAGCAAGATGAATAAAAACCTGCAGACGAAAACAATGTTTATATTAAAACCATAGAGAAGCTGCAGATGAAGTCGAACTTGTGTTTGTGCTAAAACTCACATAAACATGATATAATTCACTGCTTTTTATACAAAACAGCTGGTTTTGTACAAAAAGCATTAAATTAATTTACATTGAGGCAGCATTTGTTTAGAAGTTTGGTCACAATGTTTGGAGAATTACTTCATCTCTTCTTATTTCTCTCTCTCTCTTCTTATCTGTTTTTTTTTTGTTCTTATTTTTTTCCAAAATGTAATAAATAATAATAATTAATAAAACAGCATCTTGAACTTCATATACACAACACTGTGTAATCCATTAACAAAGCTTACAACTTTATTACAACCATAAAACATTAAAGGCTGATATTTACAGTGACTACTGCCGTGATAGTGATGCAGTAGATACCTCGCCACAGCTGAGTAAATTCCTGAAGAACATTGTTTTATGCAACATTTACTTGGAAGTTTCCTCCATGAATTTCTTATGGCTCCTTGGTTTCAACAACAACACTGTAGAAACCAGTTCACTGTTGTACCCTGCAGCTTTAGGACCAATATTCAGAGCACAAAGAGTAAATGGACATAATAAAAAAATATGTTCTTACAAACCTATCCAACCTTTTTTTTTTTTGTGTGTGGTTTTTTTTTTTTTTTTTTGCATCGATGCATCCCACATTAGACGTAAACTCTCGTCTATGAATTTAATGAATCTCAGCCACCTTGTGGGAACGGGAACCTCCGTCAGGGCTCCCAGCATCACAGCTTGCTGCAGGCGAACAAACGCCACAAATGGCGAGTCCAGGAAGTCCACCTCCCCCACCAGCACGTTGGAGGCCTCTGCGTCTCTCGGCAACTTCTTCATGAACTTGTTCCTCAGCTGAAAAGTACAAAAGACAGAAAACAGGAGGAGCCATTAAATGTTAAGCTCACACCAGCAAGGTGTCCAGCAGAGTGTACACACTAAATTAAGCAACCTATATCAAAACAAGACAATCCCATTCAGCTTAAATACCAAACCAGAAGGCTCCCGTCGTATCTAAAGAATGAACAAGCAGTAACATGCGGCCGGTCTTTCTTTCCGTCATGGCGATGTATGAAGACGGAGGTCAGACACATGCTGAGCTCCACAGGTTCAACATTTTACCTCTAAAACACATTAAAGTCCTCCAGTTGTGAATTTGTGTAACTGTTTGTCAGAGAGAACTCGTTTTGTGTTAACACTGTCTTTTTACAGCTGCTGTCAAGTTGAATGTTGCAGCCCAGTGTTTTTACACATTTTAGCTACTGAACTATGAATGAATGGTGGATTTTCCAGAGCACAAGCTACTTTTTTTTGGTTTCTGTTTTCAGTTTCTTCTCCTGGTGATTCTGTGATGGATTTACCACATTTATCACAGGATCCTTAAGATGTGGTTTTTCTGTGTGTAATGTTTTCTTTTGTGTGTCGTGTTGGCAGATCCAGTTAATTACAGAAACTATATTGAACACTGCTTGTCCTCTACATAACTGATTAAAAACTGGTCGTTGTGCATGTGTATGAAGTAAAAAAATGGAGTGAGAAGACTGAAGTGCAGGAGAGATTTTATGTCCAAAGCCCCTGACACAGTGAGGGTTAACATATTTTCTGCATGATAATGTTCGCTAGTATTTTATTTGCCATTTTTAGTAAAAGCTTTCCACCAGCGGGACAGCTCGTGGCGAGTAAAGGAATGGCATTTGATGCTAAACTTAGGTTCTGATTCAAATGTTTGCTATGTAACACTAGCAAAACATTTAATGTAAATTTTTAAATTGAAACTCAAACTCCTGGACACCTGCAGCTGAGCATAGTGCCCAGAGAAAACTACACTCCCCAGCATGACGGCTAAACTACTCAACATCATAATTACAGAATTTCAAGGTTCATATTTCATGTAATAAAAAGCTGTTCAGATCAGCAACAAAGCCCTTTTGACTTTGCTGTGGTTCCACCCCAGTAGCTGTTATCCTTCACTTTCAAACACATTACATTTCATCCCACAATCACATTTGTTCCCCTTGATAAAAAAGTGACATACTTAGGGGCAGATTGAGATCATTAATAAATAAAACTTCAAAGACAATGAATCATAAATATTCAGATAAGATTATCATGGAAAACTACTGTGTTATAAATTCACTTCAAAGCTTCAGAGAGCAGACAGGAAACATATACTACCACACAGCCGGTGATAATCCATAGGATCTCTGAGGCCTGGAAGTAAAATCTTCACAATAACAGATTCACTTCAGTTTGAATTGATCGACTAACAAAATCACACAGGTGAAATGTTTGTGTTGTTATTGTACCGTATTTGACAACATCAATAAATGGATTCTCCCCCCAAATCATCATCACCTTCTCAATGTAACATTTATTTCTGGAAATTAACAATAAAAATGAATTTGTTAGAGTAAATCTGATGACAGAGCAATAATGACAACTAGAAAGATCAAGGTAAAAGTGTCTGAAGGTCATATTTTGTATTATATTTGTGACACAAAGTACAACTAGGGAAATAAATCAAAGATACCAAGTGACCTGTCTGCCACTCATCATGCCTACCATATTCAGATTATGTACTTGTAGGATCACTATCATCAACCTCTGAGGATTCAAATCCCATAAACTTGTGACCGCTGGTGAGATCCAAACACATCCAATCAGAGGCTGCTGAGCCTTCCTGGCAAAGAGTTTGTCTGTAAATGATTGAGTGGAGGTTAAACCTGCGTAACTGTGCACGCTGACCTGTGTCCAATCACCACTAATCCACAGCACACTGCCCTCGTAAACTACCTAGACCTCAATCTAGTGTTTTCCGAGTTTATTCCAAACTTGCATGAGGCACAAATTCACTAAAACACCCCTCCTTTTTTTGTTCAAAAAGCAGCTAAGACCATAAAACCAAAAGCTGCTTCACCTAAAACATTTCAGTTGAGGTCTGAAAGTTTAGGTCACCGGACATGTACAGGTTCTCTGCAGCAATGGAAGTAATCTGAAGACCAAAAACCTCGATTTGGAACAAAAATGAACTGGACAGAATGTGAAAGATCGCAACTACAAGTAGAAAATAAACTGCAGCAGTGTTGGGATGAGCTTTCTGCGTAATATTTGTTATTTCTATTGTTCCACTAAAGTTAAACTACGTACACAATAAAGTCTGGAAACTGTCAAAGTTAAGTTAAAGTTAACCACTGCTGTATGGAAAGAAAACACGTTTAAAGTGATTTCCTTGTTAGTCTATACATGACTTCAGCATACACTGATAAAAACACCATCTGTAAGATCATATCCGGTCTTTGAACCATCTCATCTGTGTCATCAAGCTCAAAGTCATCAGGCATGTGGCAGTGAGGAAAAAAAGATCACACACATGCACATGCACAAAAGTGCATATTGTCCCACAGAGAAAACTTCTGAATGGTATTAACAGACTGAGTGGGTGTGGAAGAGCTTCAGTTTAGGAGACCTGCTTCCTGTCCAGTTGTCCCATTGCTACTCTATCTGTCCCCCAGGACGACTTGGTGGGTTGGTTTGACCCAATTCTCTCCTCCCAGAGGACTCAGATGAGACCATATGAACAAATATCTGCTGCGAACTGTGGTAATCTAACTGTTCGTGTTTAAATGGGGTTTACAGTATGATGTAATTATGCTGAAAAACACTAATGCAGAGAGAATGATGGTCATCTGTAGTTATTTCAGTAATATAATGATCTGTAAATTAATTTGTTTTGCTGCTGGTCCAGTTTTGTGATGTCAATCCAAAATGATCCAAGGTCCACGTGTTTCAACATCATATACTGAAGAAGTCTGAGGTCTGAGCCTGTGACTACGGCTTCGTATCAAATCTACACATCTTACATTTTCTTTCTGAAACATAGAAAATATTTAAGGAGCTTCCGTGTTTTCGCCTGCTATGCTTGTGGCTTAAACGATGCAGGCATATTCTTCGTGAGCAGGACAGATAAGACGTGATAAAGTGTGAACAATACGAACACCAGAGGGCAAAGGAGAGATCAACATGTTGCAAATGATGGAAATGAATTGATAATTAACACTCTGGGTGTGACTGATAATCCGAGACACAGTGTATTGGAAAGTTGTAGTGGAAGTGGACTGAAGAGTGCAGGTGTGTTTGGGTGTGTGTGTCTCCACTGTGACTTAATCATTGATTTTTTTTCTCTCTCTTTCTCTTTCTGTTATTCATTATACCAAAGATTCTTGCCCTAAGCATCATCCTCACTGCAGGCCCTTCTTGTTACAATCTCCACACTGACCATGAAAGGAAAAGTTTATTTAGTTAATCCACACACTCAATAAACTGCTAAGTAGATGCATTACATAAGCAAGTTGAATATAGTTTTACAGACTTGGCTGCAGCAGGTTGGGAGCAGCTGCAGCAGGCTGCGTGGTGACGACACTGTGTGGAACAATGTACTTTAGACGGTGTTGTCTCTGCTCTGAACCGCCAGCCTCAGTCTGCTCTGACTGGTTTCTGCAGCTCTGCAATGGATGAAGCTACATCCGGCTAAAGAGTTAGCGCTCAACAAACTCAGCCTGCGATTCTGTCATTGGGGTTTAGTCGCTTTTAAGTTGGCTGTTATATAAATAACTGACATGTCTCACTGTTACTGACCTTTTTCTGCACCCGACTGGACTGAATTGCACCAACACAAATTATCCTAAAAGTCAGTTTAAGGATAACAGGCCAACGCAGCGACTGAATCAAGTCTAGTTTTACATCTACGTCACCTGGGCTTGATAATTGTTGCTGAGGAACAACCCCCACTTAGCTGGCACCATTGAAGGCAACTTAATTAAAATAAAACCTGGAGATTTTTGGCGGCAAATCATGGCACAACCCCTATAACTCACTAATTTAGCCCGTGCATTTCTGATCATTAAGTTTCACACTTAAATCTCAAGGAGAGAGAACGCATAAAAATAGCCAAATGGTTAGGGCACATACCACCTGGGCAGAAATGCTCTGAGCAGGCGAGTCCCCGGTTTGATTCCCAACCGGCCGGACTCTTTGCTTCATGTCATTCCTCTATTTCTCTAATGTCCCTTTTCCTGTCCCAAAAAAAACAGCCAAAATGCTGGAGATATGGTCCCTACCTCCCTTCCTCATTGAAAAATGAAAAAAATGAAAAAATACCTACAAGTGTTTTATGCAGAACATTTTGATGAGAGAATGAAGTTGACCTTTGAACTTGTAGGTATGAAATGCCATCACTTCATCATTTTATCTTACTAGACATTTGTGTTAAATTGTGCCATAATTACTGTATGAATTATGGCCAAAAATATGTTTCGTGAGGTGACAGTTCATCCTCGAGTCCTCATGAATGTTTGAGTCATTAAAATGACCTCGGGTGTTATGTGTTTTGTGAGGTTACCATAAGGGGATATTTGTGCCAAATTTGGAGGATTTCTCTTTAGGAATTTGGAAGGATATTAAAGTCACAAGGCCAAAACCAGGTCACAGGGACAATTGACCACCAAAATCTATCATAGGGTCACGTCTGCCACCGATAGGGAGGAATTAAAAAAACAAGCTCATTAATATCCATGAGATAAAAACACAGCTGCCAACAAGAGTTTGACTGTTTTTCTACAAACACTGTTAAAGAATCAGGAGCAAAAACTAGTTGCAGACAAATTGATTTCCACCAGTAAAATCACTAGGTTGACTCACCTGATCTTTTTCTGGTTTGTCAGAAATGTCGTTCAGGCTGCTGGAGGTCAGGTTCCGGTGAGTTGTGGTGGGACTATCTGTTGAAATACAGCAAACCTGAGCAGTTAGACCAGCTTCACCTTCACCTGGATGTAAGAACTGAGCAGAAAGGAAGACGGCAGAGACCCAAGAAAAGACAGTGGCCCAGACAGTTTGCTTTTTCCATGCAGCACCATAAGGAATCACAAAGACAGCGCCAATACTCATGCAAACCATAGACAGACACAATCGCCACTGACAATCGCATCGTATGTTATAGATTTTGGAGCAAACCAGAGGACAAATTCATAGATATAAACTTTTAAAGCAGCAAGGTTTTGGCTGGATATTGCTCACACTGGATCTTCTGAAAATCTTCACTCGGTGCCTTTTGCTGTCAATGACTGTGGGCAACTCTTAGTCCTATAACACTATTCAAATAGATGTGCTCTCAAAATATTCACTGTTTAACACACAGGGTTCGTAGTACAGTATTTATATTAATTTCCATTTTCAGTTCATGACATTGTCAAGCTAACATGACGTTGACTCCTCTACTTGGATTTCCAATTCAAAAGGGTCATTACCCTGAATTAGGCCATTATTATTCTGTAAGAATCCTTCTCCAGCATTACAGTTTTCAGCTTGTGCAGAAAGAGCTTGGATCTAATTGTCTTAACATCCGTGTTTTTGTCATGTGAGGCAGGTGAACAAAGGACTGACTGATGCTCTGCTGACTTTAGATTTCAGCTTCTCATCTGCACCACCAGGGGTTTGACAGCAGAACGTGACCTGACTTTAGTCACAGATAAAAGACGGTGTCCTGGGGAGGACAAACAAGTGCAAATTCTGGTGCCACTGTAGCTTTTCATTACATCTGCCCCCTGAGCATTGTGGGTAATAACATGGTTGTCAGTATGATGCAGCCAGTAAAAATGATAAAAACTGAGGATAAAAAAAACAGGAGGGATCAAATAAAGTTTTAGCCAAATATAGCTGAAAAATCCCTTTAAATAAAGAAGCCTAAACTGACAGTGAAGGTATGTATGTGACGCTAAGAGAGAAAACTATTCATACGTTACGACTAAATGAAGCTACTGGACTAGAGCTCAAGATTTATGCTACATTTTAGTCTTGACTACGTTCAAACTGCAGCTGAAAGTTTTCCAGTTCTGACTGTTTTTACTCCCACGTGACACAAATCTGTTCCTGATTCAACAACAAAACATTTTCCCATTTCTCTCTGGATCAGATATGGGCTACAAAACTATATAGTTGTGTTGGGAGATTGGCAGAGGGAGAATTATAAGGAAGTCGGTGAGATAAGTACTACTTCGACTTTTTAAAAAGATGTCTCAGTCTTTGAAGCCTTAGGTCATCGTTTCTGTTCCTAAAACACGAGCGGTGAGGCTGCAGTGTGAACGTAGACTCGGTCCAGTGAACTTACTAAGCCAGTCCATGCTGGTACTCCTTTGGGTCTGCAAGTCCTCCATTGAAATGCGACCCGACAGGCAAGTCAGAGAGTTCTCAAGAGGACTACGAGCTTTTAGTAGCAACAGCACCAGCACCAGCAGCAGCAGCAGCAGCAGGTTATCAAACCCAGTCCAGGGAAGCAGAGAAAGGGCGGAAAAAGAGGGTTGACAGACAAGCCCACTGAGCCAAAGCATGAGATTTGTTAGGAAAAACAAAATCAAATGGCTGTTAAAGATCTGTAAAACATGATTCATCTGTATTTTATAAGATGTGAAGATAAACTGTGGAGTGAGAGTAGTGGTGTCATTAAATGAGGCGGCCATGGGTCGATGGACTGAAGAACATGGGTCAAACTTTATTTTAATAAATCAGTAGATGTACTTTATCCTTGTGCAGTTGGAATCAATTAATGATTATCAGGGAAGCTCTTTATCTCAGAACTGTGAACTAGATAAGAGACTCAGGCTTTCATGTGCTGATTTTTCCATTTGACAACTGCAACAAAGCAGAATCATCAACACAAGGAGTTTTTTTTTTTTCTCCTCTTTTGATCGAGTCATAGACCAGATTCATAAATCTAGGTCATAAATAACTTCACTTTCCAAAGACCGATGGCCGGTAACAGATTAATTACATTGTCAACACAATGAAATATCAATGTGTTACAGTCAAAGCAATCGTACATGCACGTGTTGTTAACATCATAGACATCAATGTATGTTCGGAGCCATCACTTTCCTTACGACAGAAACTTTACTTTCAATTTCACTAATTCAGAGGATGAATGAATATTCTGTTCGCTGCTGTTTAACAAGGTTTTTACTTGCAGCTCATTAGTCTTGACAAATATTCATTAGTTCTTCTTTTCATTAACAGAATGAATTTGAGTGAGACACACCAGATGGACATTAATTCCACTTCATACAGCGAATAAAATCCTATTAAAAAGACCAATTAAGCCAATTTCATCTAATTTATTGTTTTACTTTTGTACATTTTCTGCACAAATCTGAATTCAGTTCATTCTGTAACTTTCAGTGAAGCAAAGTGGCAGTCCGGCCTTTATGACGTTATTTTGCTCTATACATGACACATTATTACAATAAAATGAGGTGAGAATTATTTGAACAGAGATTAATCAGATTCAGAGATGCTGTGAATGATCCTCCCTCCATTAGTCACATATTATCAAAACAATGAGGCCGTTTTATGATTTGCAATTGGCCTTGGACTTTTCTCACCAGTGTCATAAACACGGGCACAAAGTGCTGAAATTTACAGCTGGACCAAATTTAAAATGAGCTCCACCTGCTCTTACAGGTTCTGACCAGTTTTGATTCTGATCAGTTATATCAGTTAGTACAATAGTACAACAGCAGTGAGTACATTAAAAGGTTGCGTTTTGAATTAGCAAAAGGCATCAAGAAACTTTAGTTTCACTAGTTTAATGATGGGTTTAGTGAAAAAGAAGTAGTAGTTGATAAGGTCTCCAATAAAAAAAAATTTTTTCAGCATCTCTGAAGACGACACTGGAACTTATTTATGGCTATTTACTCTTTTATCACACACTTTGGCACTTTTCACCGCCCTCAGAAATCACTATACACCTCAGTTCTTAAGCTGAGGTGAAATGTAAATCAAAATTAAATTAAAGTAAAATTTATCATAAAGTTTTTTTTGTTTTTTTTTTTCAAATCAATAACTAAAAAACAAAGAAAAGAAAAGAAGACTGCACCAAACTGGCATCAGTATTACCGTTTTCCGGGTTGGAAAACAGCCTACTTGCACTGGAGACCGTCTTGCCGATGTCAGCCAGCGAGCGCAGGTTGGACTTCTTGGTCTGGTGGCGATGTTTCCGTAGCAACGTGTACATCACTTTGTCCTTTAGGTCTGCCTTCAGCTGCCCGATCTCTATCTGGTTGTCAGTGATCAGCTCTGAGGATGAAGAGCGAGGAGAGACGAGGACAAATAATTTCATCAGACAGTGAGCTCGTCAGCCACAGTTTAAGAACATTTAATTAAAGACACAACAAAATACACGATTGCACCCACTGCTATATAATTACCCTCTTTTTTTTGTAAAAGTAATAAAATGTTAAGCGTTTACGTGAAAGTTACCAGAACCCAAACTGATGCTTTACATTTGCTTGTTTTGTCTGACCAAATGTTGAAAAACTAAAAGTAATAAGGCCACAGAACCTCAGTGCCAACAAACTTCAGTCAATAAATATTATATTTTTCAAAAACCATTTAATGAAATCATCACAACTGTCGCTAATTAATTCTCATGTTAAAGCTCTTATACACTGTAACATAAACTCATCAACCTTCTTGAGACCAAACCTCTTTTTCAAACATTATGAAAAAGGCTAACAAAAAAAAAAAAAAACAACTTTTGTGCAACTTTTCACATTTGTCAAAGTCAACTCTGCTCTACTTTCAAATTGTTTTCATTTTGGGTCTACTTTTTCTTTCTATGCAGCATCTTATCCAACAGCTTCACTCAAAGTAAATAAACCTAGTCACCATAAAAAGTCTCTTCATACTTGTAAGGACTCAATTAGTGCCTCCCAGACTGTAATGCTCCTGTATGAGAGGCTTCGTGGCATCATGAAATGGCTCAATCAAAAGGTCTAGCCTATTTTTAAAAAGAGGGTCAGAAGCCTGAATGCTGACAGATAGCAGCCTCGGGGAGTTTCTCTTCTTGTGGAGGGGTAGTACTGTTAATGGTCCATCAGTCAAGTCGGCTGGCCTCAAAGCAAGAGGCCCAGCTACAGCTCAGCCTGTGCAGCCCATGCAGCACAGTCAATTACTTCACATTAATCACTCCAAGTGGTAACTCTTCCTCCTGCTCCCTCATGCAGACAAAACATTGGGGTGGTGGCATGAGATGGGAGGATAGAGAGACATGATCATCTCAAAGCAACTGAAGAGGGCTCACTGTCCTCAAATTAGGAAGTTTTTGTGTTGCCGTTTACAAACTACTGTTGGAGTCCAACATTGTTCCAATATAAAGTACAGTATAGCCTGGAGCTCTGGCCTTTTGCTACTCTTAAAAATGAAAGAGGGGAAGAAAGAAAGAAAGATCTCAGTCTCTTGTGCGTGAGCTGCGCATCAATCCATAAAGCTGCACGCAACGCTGCAGACCAGCTCTGCTGCTTAAACATCACAGAGCAGATCAAAACAAACTGGACTACAGACAGGATCTTGTATCACAGGCAGGAAGATGCTGCCCTTCATCAATGTCACTGTGTGACAACAACAACAAAAAAAACAAAGCACATATACCATATATTTCTCTCATATATTGGTTAATATATTCAGGGGGAAGGACAATGTTCTTTAGCAATAAGATGAGCACACATCTGACTTAAGGTTGCCATTGTTATGATTAGTCACTTCATGATTATGACCATGTTAAAGTACTTTTAGGGTGACGAAACACTTGATTAAAAGGTGAAAGGTCACTTGTTCAGCCACTGTGTCAAGTTACATAATGGCTCTGGGGAGACGACTAATTTCTAACAAAAAGGCCACGTTACAAAAAGTGACGCTGTGAAAAAAAGAAGCCATAAAGTTGAATTACTGGAAGTGAAGGATCCAGGAGTTTTGAAGCGTTGACCATTTTCTAAATGTATGGAAGTGAAATACTAACCCATTGAAATGCTCTTTTCATTATTATAGTCTTGGTCAATTATAAAAAAAAAAAACTTATTCATTCATACACCTAATGACAAACACTGTCAAAGTGTTTCCTGAATTGTACCAAAACGTAACCACCACACGTTAGCCAATGAGAATTGACGGTGCCTGAGCGTGATGCTGTGTATCTTGTTGCCTGGTAATGTGAGGTCAACTTACCAACAACCTGAGGCAGAGTGGACGCTTCCATGTCCAGCATGATGGTGCCTTTCTCTATGCACGTGCGCAGTTCAAACAGGCTGTGTAAGGACAGCGTGGCCACGTGAGGTTTACTCCACCTTTCACCACCTTTCTCTACCTTCTCCTCAAACTTGATCCACCTGAAGGAGGATGAAAAGGTGAGAAAAAGACAGTAACAACACAACAGGTTTGCTTTTAATCTTGGGTGTTCATTTATCAAACTAATGTATAGGAGATTAAGGTATCTACAAAAGGCACAAATTAGAGGATGTTGTGGATAGAGAGCAGGAAAAGGCTTGTTTTCAACATAACAGAAAAATGTAAATTATTCCGTTATGTAGATGGAAAAACATACAGGTCTTTCGAAAAGGAATAAATCAACATAATCTCCATCATCATCCACAAAGAATTCCCTGTACAACGATGTATATTCTAGTTTTTATTCTACAAGCTTTGGCCTTGTATTGCTCAAAATTGGAAAAGCGTTTATGGTCCACTTTGGATTAATGAACTTTCTTCTTGCATAGTGATTGAAAGGGTCATAAAAGTCCAAAAAATATAAATTAATTAATTAATTAATTAATTAAAAAATTTGAAAATTTAAAAATAAATTTTGGAATCAACACCTGATAACATAACTTCTTAAATTTTACAGAGTGAAACTGCATCATTGCCTCTTTTTTCTCTCCTTTGATATGTAGGTTTACATATAATATTGGTATACAAGTAACTTGCTTATCATCATTTTGGAGGTTTTGGAGGGAGAGAGGTTGTTTCAACATAGTCTGGTCAGATAACACTAAACCATGGAACGGTGATGTATAATATTCAAAAACAAACTGATTAATTAAACAGAGATACGAGACACAAAAAATGAACCTACAAATAGTGACATAAAGCCACATCACTTCAGATCAGGGTAGATGGAGCTGATGCAAATGTTACCAGGAAACTCAGCACCTTTCAAATTCAGTGCACAAATACAATGCACAACGTATGTGTCGTTTATGTCGATATATTTTAGCCATTTTTAGCTGCATCACAAACCTCACGTTACCTCACACAACATCAGATTATGCAACAACCTCCTGTTGGTGATCATTAAAATATTTGGCACTGTGGGAATTAGGTGAGTAAAAACACTTTTGTCATGTATTTAATGGCGTTTATAGTTGGTTTGCAGGTGCAAATCAACTTTTATGATCAGGTGTTAGACTGACATGCAGCTTCATCATTTCTACTTCTTTCAAGTATTTATTTAATCACCCCCCCCCACACCCCCTCCACCCCCCCCTCCTCCCTGTGTGTCAGAGGGATGAGAAACTGAACTGGTACTGAGCAGTTGTTTCTATAGCCGGGTTTTATTTGGCTGCCAAACTTGCACTTGGCGTACAGCCAGCACTACCCAGCACTTGTGAGATCTTTTATTCATTTTGAGCCCCCCAAGTGCACTCAATGAAACATTGCACTGTGCCTTAATCTCTGCAGTTATTTGCAGAACATTTGACATTATGGATTCAAGATTGATTCATTTCACTTCATTTAAAGTAAAAAAAAAAAAAGAATAAGTAACAGACACTTTTTGAAGGATTTGGAGCAGCAGTTCGCTTTTAACCTCTTTAACCCTGCTGATCCTCTTGTGTTGGTTTCTTATTTGTACCATTTTACATATTTTTTTGTTTAAATCTGCAGCAAAATCTCTCTGAGAAAAAAATGTTTTACCATCACTGAACTTCTATCCTATTGCCAATGCACTTGTTTAATGTCTCTATATTGAATATTGAGAGACTGATTATGAATTTGACCCGAAAACTCATTGAACCCAGGTAGTTTGGTCTGTTTATGATCATTGAGTGTTTTTCCAGATGGTTCAAGTGACATGTTCAGAAACATAACTCCCACGTCCACAGTGTTAAATGCCATAATACACATACATAATTTCATTTGCATTTCAACTGGCGTGTTTTTGGTCCAATCCAGGTTAAAGTAGGATCTAATGGTGCCTCCCAACAGGTAGGTTTCTGCAGAACTGACAAGCCTCATTGTCTCAATTTGAATATTGACTTAATGATTCAGTTTATAGAAATTGGTAGAAAAAGACAGACAGAATTTTTTTTTTCTTTTTTAGACAATTTCCTCTGCAAATCATATAACAAACAGTGAGCCGAAATGTGACTTCTCTCTGTGGTACAATTGGTCAGAGGTTAGGATAAAAAAAAAGAAAACTAATTTGGAGCCTCAAACAGCAGCCCCAGGATCCAGTTTCCCCCTGAGAGAGCTTCACTCATCCAACGCTAATGATGTATAAACAATCATCCCATCTCTGTCCTATTCCATCCCACTAGTGGGCCACACAGGAGAAACCTGTGAAGCCCTGTGTGCTCGCTTTTTATGCTACTCCAACTGCAATGCACACACCAAATTCCCTACAGTTAGAAGAACTGAGCTTAAACTGAAGTGTTTGTTCAGTTTTTGTTTTTTTTTTTTGGTCTGAAGCACTAAAGCAGTGGATAAAGTCTGAGAGTGAGGTTCTTACCTGGCCGTCTCCTTCCACTCCATCTCCTGTCCATCCACCGACAGCAGCTCATCCAACTCAGTGAAGAGCTGTGGAGGTGCCGGGCCATCGTCCTCCTCCCCGAGGATGAAGCGGATCCTCTCGGCTGCTGGTGAGACTGTGGAGAGAGGAAAAATACTGCGGTTCATAGGCTGGCAATGTTGCCCATTGGGCAAAGGTTTGGGCACCGGCTTCCCCTCCTCAGCTGGACCCTTTGCGTTGACCTCAGGAGGAGGTGGAGGTGGTGGGATTTTCACCATGACCTCCTCTCCTTTCTCCTCCGCGTCCTCTTCCTTTTCCTCTTGGTTATTGTTGTTATTAGACATCTTTAAAAACTCAGGGACCCCCGTTTGCTCTCCAAATTAGGTGACCCAGGGTTTTGCTCTTCAGATAGTAGCCGGAAAACAACACAAGATCACCAGGGTCCCAAAGCAGCAGCTAGACCCTCATTAAAGTCTTGGGTGGAAGTGACAGCCTGCTCTCAGCTGCTCCAGCACTGTGAACCAGGTAGGAGGGGGCTGATGGGGTTTAGGGGTCCCCTCAGTGACAGTGTCCCCACAGCTAACCCCTTCTCCCTCTCTGTCCCCCCCTCCCCCTTCACTGTTCAAACAGGCCTTCGCCATTGGCCCTCCAGCTTTGGCAGGCTACCCTAGAGCCCCTCATTAACAATTAGGAAATGGTTCACAAACTGGTCTATTCTTTAGCAGAGGCTTGGCTTTCCTTCCCCTTGTATTCTCATTTGAATATTTATAGAGCAACACCAAACAGCAGTCAAATAGAATTTCAATAGGATAGATATAATAATAATATTATCTTCAGTGCTATTCAAACATGTCGACACCATGACATCTTGTTCCAACGTTATTTGAACTGTAAACGAGAGCCAACAATGTATCACTCTCCCTTTCACAAAAGCCTGCCCATGCAAGTATTTCATGCAATTATAAAATTAGCAAATAAACCACACAAGACCAGTGCATGGTACATCACAGCTTGTTTACAGAGAAACTGACATTAATGAAACAATGACACCTCAGCCGCAAACTGTTCATCAGATCAATATGAAATCAGCCCTGAAACACGGTAATCTTTTATCTTATTGATCATATCGGTGGCTTTCTTGCTATAACATGTCAAAATGTCTTGAAAATGGCCAATTCTTTGCTGTGTCATGTCAGTCAGGCAGATGCTGCATAATATATTAGACACAGCTACTATGAGCCAACTCTGAGTGGATGTTAATCAGTTCGTTTTCATCTTGTGCAAACAGGCAGCCCTGAATCCCAGATAGAGATGCCATTACTGTCACAGTCGTCGGCTGTCATGCAAAGATGACTCAGTACCGCAACTACTGAGAAAAGAAGTTCAAAATGTTAATCAGTCGAAATGTGGTTCAGGGTTGGATTGAATAGGAAGACTCTCTTTTAAACCTCAGTACTGCGTTTGGCCTGAAAACAGCAGCTAAATGATGTGATGTGAGAATTTGCTTCCCTGTATAAAAGGAACCTGTTAACACTTGATTTTGGTTTTTATTCTGGGAAGACTCTGGACTCACCTTGTAATGTGAATGTGTTGGCTGGATCGCATCTGGGTCTTTTTCTCTTTTTCTGAGCCCACGAAAATAGACTCTACTCTAACACCAAAAACAAATTAAATGTTGTAATGCGACCGTTACTCAACAACAATACAACATTTTGAAGCCGCTTGACAACAATTTTCATGGCAACAGCAAATGTACATATAAACTGAATATAATCAGTTCCTTTAAAATAATGTCCGTAACATTTCGCCTTGAGGGTTAATGTTGGGTTAAAGTTTACACAAGAGTATGGGCATGTAGTTGTGACAGTTAGTCATGGTTAAGGAATGCAGGATCCACACAAGCACAACAATACCAACATGTGTGTGTGTGTGTGTGTATGTATTTGAATGACAATAGCTAAACTGTCTGATGTGATTACATAACAGTTTGCTAATACTGTGACACCAGTGTTGACTATAGATACTGTCTAGATTGAAATTTATGAATGTTTATTCTCCAAAATGCAGATATTGAAGGTTTTAACTTGTCTACAAAGTGTGGACACAGAAACTGCCCTGGTAGAGAGACCACCCACCTTTGTAATGGTAAGAAGAGAAATTATGTTATATTCTGAAAGTGAAAGTAATAAAGCAACCAGCATCTCAGAGGATGGACAATAATCTGAACTAACCTGAGCGTTGTGTTTTTAGTTGGACTTTTCTTTGCAGGTGAAGTTAAGACATTTCCAAACACACCGCTCTTAACATTATCAGCCGAATCTACACCGAGTCATTCAGTCAGTCTGATTTCAGTCAACCTGTAAATGAGATGAACGCTTGAAGTTTCACCTCATTGTGTTTTTTTTTTTTTTTTTCCTTTCTGTGGCACAATAACAACAGCAGGTACGAGCCAGACAAGCAGCTGTCAGATTACTAGGTGGAGGATAAACTGTCTGCTGGCACACACTCACACACAGACACACACTTCTACAAGCTGCAACTAGCTTAAGTCACTGCAACCTGTTTAATAACACCTTAGGTGGAATAATTTACATGTGCGTTTCACACATTCAGCTGACATTCATATCCACAGTGATTTACACTGATTACAGTAAACATCTAAAACAAGCTTTAAATACCTATATGGCCAAATTGCATGGAAACAATAGGCAGCAGTGCAAGGTGAGAGTCGAAGCCTCAATCATGTATGTTCACACTGAGCATCCACTGCTGTGTTTCTTAAATGTGCAGACAGTTAATAAAAAGGTGGTAAAGAAATATAAGAGTAAGGTGTTAAACTACTTACTAAAAAAAAAAAAAAAAAAAAAAAAAAAAAAAAAAAAACCACATAATAAAACAATACACAAATCCATGTACCATGACATAAAATGTAACAACGTCCTGCCGAGGGAAATGTTAGAAATAAATGTTGGAAAAAGATTAGGAAAGGCTACCTCAAATGCAGATTACCTATATACTTTAATTAAAAAGGTACTACTAGTTAGATTAGAGATTTGGCATTCACATGTTTTGATAACAGGGGAACAAACAAAGAAGGAGTTGAAAAAAGACAAAAATTAAACATGTAAATTTGAAATTATTTTACACTCATGCTTAAAAAAAAATTTTAAATTAAAATTTCTTCTGAAGATCCTTCTAATTAGTAGCTGGCATCAAAAACTGGTTTCTCTTAAGATTGTAAGTGTCCAAGAGAGATTTCTAATTATGAGAGACTGATGCTGCCTATCCATACTATTCAGGGAAAACCTGATAACAAACACAGTGTTGGTGTCAATGCAATACTGTCCCACTTGAGCAGTTGCTAAGAGAGAGTCGGGAGGGTGGGTGAGGAGAGTTGGGAAGGGTTGGGGGGTGAGACTCAGTGCAGAGTGAAAGCAAAGAGGGGTGAGAGCAAGCACGAAAAGGAGGGATAGAAATGAAAATCCCATCGTTCAAACGCAATTTCAAAGCTGTGTGCTCTAGCCAAGAGCCATGGGCATACAAAGAGGACTTTGTCCCAGCAGCAGAGGCTCATGGGATAGGGGATGGAGGAAGAATGCCCGCTGCCCAGTAGAAAGCTTAGTGTGACTGCCACTAAAGGCCTGTTTAGTCCCACTCTTGACATGCATCCTACACAAATACCTTCCATCCCCTCTGACCTTTTTGAAAAACTCTGCACAGTAAAAGGCTACATGGGATCTAATAGCAGGTTCATTGTTTGTGACTGTACATGCAATGATAACGCAACTCCCCGTCACCTCATTCAAAGGGAAGAGAGAATCACCGAGAGTACAGGAAATGTTTTCCATGCCACAAAGTCTGACATTCAGTATGCAGGGCAGCTAGCACACGGGCAGCGATCAGGGATTGGGCTGAATGCAGAGTGACACCCTGAGGGTGATCCATTGAGAGCACAGTATTTATGGCCAGACCATCAAGCTCTGGCATTTTGTTGTGATAGCTGAGGTGAGCAGGTTCTGATGAGAATGTAACAAATACCAGCTGGGGGTTAAGAGCCTGAAATGAAATGGTCAATGTGCTGTCTGCAGGTATGCTGAAGCACATTTTCTGTATCTTTTCACTGTGGCACAATACAAACCATAACAACAGGGTCAAGTTCATGTTTATCCCAAATTTGTCTACAAAAGGGGATAATGCACACCAGGAAGGCTCAACAACATTACCAGTATTTACAGGTATGTCTTACTTTATCCCTTTTACCTTTCACTGTGGCACTCAATGCCACAATCTTTTAACAAGGCATGTGTGTTTATGTGTTAGTTTACTTTAGTGATTATTTATTTATTTATTATTTATGTTATCCTTTTGTTATTTTTATTATTATTATTATTAATAAAATCCCTCCCTGTATTTCCCTTGCTGTGTTTGTATGCACATTTGCGTGTAGCTTTCCAATTTAGCTTCGATTCATATGTCAAAGCACTTTGTTTTTAAAAAGGTGCTGTATAAACAAAGCTATTATAATTATTATATTATTATCAATGTCAGTTACTCACACACTGCGGCTAAGATAAGCCACAGATCATACAGAAAAGGTCCAACTACATTAGTAAAAACCCTGAGTGTAATGGACTGAGGAGGGACAGGATTTGTTGCTTATAAATAGTAAATGATAACTGGACTGCACTTTCTGTAACAATAAAATGTGCCAGGATGTTTACATCATCAGGGACGTAAACTAAAAGGTAGCATGACCACAACTCTGACTGCAGCCATGCAACGAAAAAACAGTAGTGGTCCCGAGTTGGAGACCTGAGGAACACCACAACCCATTAAGGCACTTATGTTTAAATGTATTCGAAGGTGATAGATGAATATGGCATGAATTATGGCAGTAAAGGACGATGACAAAGGTTTAAGTACACAATGTGTTCATACAGTAAAATAACTTATTCAAAAAAAAAATCTACCAAGTGTTTTGCTGTTTTTTCAGATTAACTCGCAGTTCTGCCAAAAACAATTCAGAAATAGCAGAACTGTTAACATCGTCTTCTGGGTTCTCAATCTTCTTAAGGCGTAACACACCATAAAATCACCTTTAACTGATGCTAACAAACTCATGTCCACACATGTCCACTGTCTGACTAATGCTGAAAGTCATCATGGAAAGTTAGTCATCATTTACTAGTAAGCAGCAAGTACAGTAGATGAGGCAAGTGAATTGGAAATGGGTGCAATGAAACAGCAAAGTCTGGAGCTGGTTGCATATCTCCTGTAAGCTACTATGTGATAATGCACAGTCTAACATCTTCATGCTGGTCCATTTTCATCCAATATACTGTCTAGAATGTAAAATATTCCTTGCTTGTCAGTGTTTTGTTGGTTGTTTGTTTGTTTGTAGCAGAACATTAAGTTAACGGTACAATTACAGATACACTAACACAAGGACAGAGGGATAACGTCAGGCTGTGGATGTGTGGGGGATGGGAAATATTTTTGATCCAAGCAACAATCAATGAAGATTAACTCAACAGGCTGCCCAGACAGAAACAAATTAAAACAACAGGGATGGCATTTTAAACATTTAAGTCATTTAAAAAAAAAAAAAATCAATATCCACAGACCTTTTCTATCGATATTTTATTTTGCTGTGACACTGAACAATATCTCTTGTTCTGTGGGTAGTTTAAAACTCAACTTATTTCTACACAGTTGTCAGCTTGCCAGAGTAGAAGAAAAGGTTTTAAATCATTGCCGTCACTTTGTGGACTGTTCGAGTTTCTTGAATTAACCATATTAGGCCAATGAGTCTTAGAGGGAAGGCACGCATTTTTATAACATCTTCTGTCTCCTGAGGTAATCAATAGTCACATTAGAATTTCTGATATCAGACGAGATCCTCAACAACAGTATCACTGTCAGGCCATAGTTTCTCACTACGAACTCTTAAGTGTGGGTCCTTCCTCATTATACTCAAGGATGTGTGAAAATATTTGGCACCAAGTAAAATTTATCTAGAATTCAATCATCGTTTTTTGGGAAAAACATGGTTTGCTATCAGATTGGTGGTGGTTTCCATGTGAAACTGGGTAGCTACAAAATGTCACCTTTTCAGGAGGGTGAAGGAAAACACCCCAGTTTTTTACCGCAACCTTTTTATTTATCTGATCAACTTTGAAAGTCTTCGTAATTCCAACAGGACTGTACTTTAAATTGTAAGAGGAGCAGGTCATCCTAGTGAGGCATGAACATAAAAGCAGATGTGCTAAAAAAAAAAAAAAAAAAAAATAGATAAATAAAATAATAATAATACATTACAGCAGTTGTAGCTTGCACTCCACGACACTGGGAAATTAAACCCATTTGTATAAAAACCAACTTTCTTAGTAATCTTTGTAATCCACTTTGACAGAACATTTGATCCTAGTAGAACAAGATGGGAAAATGCTTAGGGGGGGAGAAAAAAAAACAAAACAAAAAAACAGACTCATCAACATGAGCAGGGGTCAAATAACTCTGCAGTGGACACACATGCAACCAGGAGATGTACTCGCGGTCCCTGCAGCGTCCATCTGACCAAACAAGAGGATTTCAGTCCATATGACAGACAAGGGCCTTCCCCTGGGGCCGGCCCTGTTTCCCAGAGAGAGTAACACGGAGGGCAGTGAATAACAGTAGGACATTAGCGACACTGCATGCCTGTCAGTTTCTGCATGCCTGACAGCTGCCTGCAGATTTGAGTCTTGAGCTGTAAAAACATTTCTTAAAAAAGGCAGAGCTGCTCAACTGTCACGAATGATGTTCGCTAATTGGAAAAACTTGATTTAGAAAAGAAATTATTTCATTCTGTGACACTGGAAGGTCAGAGTGCTAGCTCACTAGCATTTCCATATAGCTAGCGGTCAGCCAATATGCCTTGTTTGACTCTAGAAGTTCAGCTAAGCCACGAGATACAGAGGCTATGGAAGTTTTTACTTTTGACTCTCATTAACTAAAATTGCTGATATATTTGGTTCCTGACAACCATCCGGCATGTAAATTACAGTTACATTCTTCATCATTTATCAGGCTAGTGGCGTGAAGTAAAATGAGTCCCTGCTCATACATGTATATCAGGACTCCTATCCAGTGCATGCAGCACATTGAAAGTCTTTGAGTTTTGAGATACTTTTCTATTCCATTTCCAAAAAAGCCACAAATTCAATAATAAGAACACTGACATTTTAATTTGACATGCATATTGTATTAAGCTTGGCTGTGACATAATCAGTAAATAACTTTAAAAAGAGTGGCGAGTTTCAAACGTGGCGAGTTTCAAACCAAATGGAACGTGAAATGAACAAAAGTCTGCTTACATACAATAAAACAATTGAAGGATTCACTGTACAACAATACCAATTGTACTGTATGCTCTCTGTTGTGTGTTGTGCCATTTCACTGCACACCTTGATTCCATCACAGAATTTTTACGTAACATCAAGAGCATTTATTCTATTTCACCCTTATGGACCAGAAGTCTGCCACAGTGTTGACTGATAACACAACGTCAATGCTCACATTCTCCTGCCAACACAGTCGCATTTTCCATGAATGGAGAATAACCACTGTTGCTGTAAACAAGCCGACGTGTGTAGGGTTTCAGATGTTGCGTCATTACAGTCTGACTTCACAGGGTTTTTTTTTTTGTTTTGTTTTGTTTTTTGTTTTTCTTTTGGAACAAAGAATGGCTGCCTTCCCCTTTCACACACATTTACATACATCATGACAGTCTCTGGTTTCTGGTTTCTTCAGCTATGGCCTCCACACTAAGTTCTCATAACAAATGGAAATCCACTACTCAAAAACTTTGTCCAGACTGCGATGCATCTTATCTCTAACTGTTAAAAAAAAAAAAAAAAAAAGAAAAAAAAAAAGAAAAGGCTAATCTTAAGTTAAACCAAGTGTGAGCAAATGAACCAGTAAGTCCGAAGAGTAACTGCACCAATGTCCACACAGACACAATGGGCTGAAATAGTTAGCCCACCCAAATGCAGCCATCATCACCCCACGGACAAAATGCATTAGTTTGGCAAGTACAGCTGCATCCCTGCCAGACTGCCAGTCCAAAGGCTAAATAACCAGACTATTTGGTAAAGGGTTAGGCATTGAGGAGGGAATGAAAAGGAAATACAGACAGCCACTCTACAATTACATGCTGCAAAGACACATCTTCAGGGTCATTCAGACAGACTGGCCTCACCAGAACACAAACATAAATATATGAACATAGAACTTTAAACCATTTCATCTGTCCTGTCCTGTTTACAAAATGATGTATTTTTAATAACATTAACAACCTTAAAACTGTGGGAAGGGGTGAAATTAGGGTACTGCTTTGCTACAAAAGGGCACAGGCCAATAAGGTTGGGGTCCAATGTACTACGATGCCAGTCAGGGTTGGATCTAATGCAGTGAGACTACAAGAAAAGCTCAAAAAAAAAAAATCCATAGAACGCAACATTTTTGCTAAATATGCATCATCACATTCAGTAGCAACAACCAGATGGGCCGGCTGTAATCTATTCTCTGATTGGATTTATGTCCTGAAGAACCCCCCCCCCCACCCCACCCCATCTAGTGATGTGTACACATTATAAAATCCAGTTCTGCTGTATTTTGTCCCCTTGTCACATCGTGCGCAAGCAAGCATGTGTAAAATTACATCACTTTCTAGAAATGACAGTGGCCTGCCTCATTATTGGATTGACAGAAAGCAAGGACATTTTAAGCCTTATATTCACGAGGGACGACTGCTACACATGGACCTCATGTAATCAGAGAATTAACTTCTATCCTGTCGTTCTCCCAAATTGCTCCATGTTAGTGTTGTCAGTATGTCTTCGCCAAAATATAGACATAAATCTGCAGTTTTTGGCTTATAGTCCTTTATGTTAATGAGCACGTGTTCATTAACCGGAAGCAGTTCAACCAAAACGTGATATTCCCTTCTCATGTTGTTTCACCTTGATGGCTTTTCGAGGCCTTGAGAGGTAAAACACTGCAGAATTTCACTAAGTGTGTGTGTGTGCGTGTGTGTGTGTGTGTGTGTGTGTGTAAACTTCCTTTTCATGGAGCACGACCCCCAGGCTTGTAACGACAGTCATAAATTGTAAAAATGGTCAATCCACACAGTTTTAAAATAAACGTGAACTCTCACATTATAAAAATCATTTGGTTTTATTAACAGTCTTACACCGTTTCAAACCTTAACTTGAAAAAAAATGCTGGCATCGGTAAGTTAGGCTTACACTTTAACTCACCATCACTGAACGTGACCTCCCTCTTTTCCCTTTCTTTCTCAACTTTTACTCAAACTGTCCAGAGCTCTTTTCTGTGCATCTGCAGATCACAGCAGCTGCACCTGGGGACACGCCACACTTTACACTCTACGGGACAGAAGAGGAAGCCCCCGCCAACCAAGAAGACAAGCACTAACACATATATGCTGGCACACCAGCACACACACACTTATGTCCAGGACAAAATCAGAGAGATACACAAACCTATACACTGTACTCAAAAGACTCATATCAGCACTAGCATGATCGTATCTGAGCAGCCATTACTTCGAATAAAAATTCACTGCTCTGTCGAAACAGGCTCGTTACTCAGCAGGACATACATGGCTATTTCTGGCCACTGAGTGGACTCAGCAACTTCTGTGGGGTCACGGGGAGTCACGGGGGTTTTTTTTTACTGGAAAAGAGAGCAGCCTTAAGCAAAGACAGACACGAGCCCTAATCAGCCTTGACATGGAGTCCATCAGAACTTACTGAGAGGTTTGAGGATACTGTTGCTGGCCTCATCGTTGTTTTCTGTGTCCGACTTGTCAGAGGTGTTCTCCATCAACCTCTCCTTTCTGTCCTTGTGGCTGGTTCTCCGACGGTGACGCCTCCGACGTCGATAGCTCTTGGGCACACGCACTCCAATGTAAATGGTGTGGTGACCTGCAAAAATAAACCAAACAGCAGATGAACATCCTGACAAATTCGGTTTTATATTAGCTGTTATGATGCAAACGGTGATGTGGGACACAATTAAAATCCCTATTAGCAAGTGCAAAAAGAGGCATAAAAATATGATGACATGATTGCTACAGTGCTGCAGAATAAGTCAATTACAGCACATAACCCTAAAATAATGTTGACCACTATTCTGTAAGTTCAACAGGGAACAGTCTCACGTGGCCCACAACCGATCCGTGCAGAGTTAGAGAGGTTGCAGTGCACTGTCAAAACAAATATTTGGGCAGAAAAAGAAGTCACACATAGCAGTGAAGACACCACGATTGCATGCATGACTACATCCTTGTTTTGCGTGTTGGGACAATAACAACACGACGTGCAGTTTTACATGTAGTTGGGATGGTTTAGGGTCAATGCAGACGAGCAGACCGGACTGTTTGCTAATAACATTCTGATGGACGTAGTTTTGGTGCCAACGTGCAGTATGTCCGTTTTCAGAGATGCTGGTCATTAGGCTGAAATTTAGGGACGATATCTATAATATTTATTCCTAACTGATTAACATAAATTGTGTGACAGTGTGAAATTACATTCAGTTTTATGGTTTCTTCAGAAGGTGTAGTTTGTGGTGCTGTTGAACTTGGTTGTGATATCTATTACACGGCTGTTGTATTAGTCTGGCAATTTGCTTTCTGTGTGAAAATCAGTTGTACATTAATCAGACTTTGCTTTGTCCCAATAGTCCCTGGACCATGTACCAACCAACCAAGTACAAACCACTGGAATTAAATGTAATTAAACCCTGCTTCCTCAAGTTCTTGCAGTTAAAATTCACTATTAGATTACTAGTTTTTGTTAGATGTACCTAATAAACTGGCAACCAAATGCATTGTCTGTAAGTAAGTGTTATTATATTTGAAAGAATGATTTTGGGAGTATCGTGCTAATGCTAGTCTTCTATACATAAACACTGTTTATTTCAATGTCCAGTTCCCCTTCCTGAAAAGTTCCTAAAATGGCCTTTGTGGTCAAAATAATCAATAATTTATATGCTGATTGAGATCTTCGGTTGCAGCAATTGGTTTTAATGGAGTCATATGGCATTTCAAGCAAACGATAATCAATAAATCTTCACTTTCTGTCCACTACTTCTCTTGGAAGTTAAACTGTCCAGGCCGCCCAGAGATCTACAACCTTGACCCCTGATCTAACACCACAGGTTTTTCCTTCCTGAGCAGAGGAAGACTGAAAAAAACTGCCTTTCAGAGTAAACATCAAAAGTGCCCCTGAAACAAAAGGCTCTATGCAATCAGTGTCAAAGTCGGGTAACGTTGGGCCAAGCACTGCACATGACCCAACCAGGAAGTGGTTGAACCCCTAAAACAACAAACAATGATCTCTCTTGGAGCACAACAATGTTCATTATTCACTTGTACCACAATGCCTTGTGTTTTAGAGGTTCTTCTAAATTCACTGACACCGACGGTTCAGCATACCAAGCAAATACTGGACATCAGAGAAAAGGCAGATCTAAAACAGCTTTGGACAATTTTACCTTACTGTGGGGATATTTTACCTGGTCTATGGTCAGTTATTCAATGTGGTTTTCAGATTACCCTTTAAGGTTAAACTGATGCAGTTAGCAGATATTGGCCTGTTGCTAAATGCTGAATATCAGACATCAGGCTGTTTGCTTGTATCATTGTTGATGTGACTAAATTTTCTCCCACAACTACAGGGGAACAGTTCTTAAAATGGTTAAAACTATAGCCTCTATATGTCTATTAAAGAGTTAGGGGTCAGGGTTAATCGAGGTTAAGAGTTACTGAGATATTTGGAAAAAACTTCATTTGTTCAGTACATCAGTCCGATTTTAGTCATTTTCTACTCTCACATGGCACAAGATGATAGAGTAACAAAGACAGAGACGCTGGTAAACAAATGTGAACTGGTGATGAAAAAGTGGGAGGGGCAGTCCAGAAGAAAATAGACAAAGAATTGGAGACAGAACCAGCATCACCCACACCAGAGTTGCTGCTTACAAGGCTTTGGGTTCAACAAAGATGGTACCTGTCCTATGTTTATGTGATAACATAAAAACACAGGGCACAAGATCAATCGAACAAGACTAAAGCCCCGCCGGCATCGTCGGCCAAAAAAGGAAAAAATAAAGTTCATCTACTCTAAGAAATAAAACTTGTGGATGGAAATTCAGTCTGAAATCAGGTTAATGATCCGTCACACTTTTAAACATTAAAGCTACAATCTGTGAATGCTCTTCTTTGTCCATTTTTTTTATTTAAAATTGATTATTTTTACGATAGATAGATAGATAGATAGATAGATAGATAGATAGATAGATAGATAGATAGATAGATAGACAGACTTTTATTTATTAATTAAGTTTTGGGGTTTTTTTTAAAAAAAACAGGACCAGTCACTACACCTGCCAAGGTTTGCCACTGAGTGAATGATAAGGTTAAATCCCACTGGTCAGCTGAGTGTCAGGACTTTTCTCATTGGCTGCCAGTCTTTTAAAACTATTTGGTAAGGACAGTTTCTATTATGTTAATTAGGGGGCAACAGTCTTCAACTATTGTATTTCCTCAAAAAGTGACAGGGGCCTTTATTTACCTCAACTGCAGAAGGTAACAGGTCTTTATTTGAGACAGGCTTTAATATCTAATAACTTCTTTGATATGTATATATGGTTATACTGGTATTTTCTGCTTGGTGTCTGTTTTGTCCCATTCTCTTTATTAAACTAATGCATCATCAATACAATACACGTCTGGTAAGCATTTAAAACTAAAAGCCCTCTAGCATTTACATGAACAGAAACCTGTTGCCATCTCAAATCCTGTTGTTGGCGTTTTCAGTAGTTCAGTAGTCCCCCCCCCCCCGGTGATAATGGCACGTGTAATAAATGTTTTTTATTTGCCACGACAGAGGCAAGGTTCAGTGAATTGGAAGCGCTGCTATGTTTACAACAACTGACATTTACAACAACTTTGTAAACATCAGAAGACTATCCTTTCAGTGAGAGGATAAAATTATAAGTTACCCGACTTAGGCCTATTGGAACAGATATAGCTTTATAAAACTGTCCAGTAGTGCTTTTTACTTTCATACTGGTTCATTAAGAAAGAGACCAAGGAAGCAATCAGATTCACCAAACAGCAATTGGCAATTACAGCAGGACCCAGAAGCAGATGGCTGGACAGCAACAAAAGAGAGTAGAGATATAGTCAAATAGAAAGACATCAAGTGACCACAGAGCCATTAAAGTTGATAGATGAGCAATAAAGCAGAGCGTGAAGACGTTTGCGCACACTGAACAGAGACAAGAAAGGAGGTGAGAGAATGAAAGAGTGATGGAAGAGAAGGAATAAGAAAATAGTCGAATCAAGTCAAGGGGCTGGAAAGGAAGATTTGCACATTGCCAGAGCAGCTTTGTAAAACGACTTCCTCTTCTTTTTTTGGGGTAGAAGAAGAACTTTTTTTGGAGCTGCCTGTAAGCTCTAACTGAATGAAATGAAATCCTTGTGTGTTCTGGGAGGTTTGTTGAGCTCACTAGATTTCTGAGGAGAGGCAACGCAACCACCAGTTTCCCCAGTAACTGTGCTGCTGGGTCCTGCCCAGTGGGGAGGATGGCAACACGCCACACAGCACTGACAGCATGCTAATACTAAACAGCTTTAAAAATATACTGCTGAATAAAGAGGGAGAGATGTTGATAGCTGGGCTGTTTTGTTTTAGAAGAAATGACTACTCTCCCTGTTGGTTTCTGACTCAGCAGTATATTTTGAAACTTTGAATTACAACAAAACATGTATCACTTTAAAATAAGGTCATGCTAGATGAACATAGGAGTCTGTCTAATGGGCACTGTAATACAGTAAAAATGTCAAATATCATAATTTAAATACATACAACATTTGAATTGTCCTTACATTGTTAGTTGTAGTTATAAAACAAAATTTAGCCAAAGGTCACAGAGTGGTACCTTAGCTGTCATCTATCTTGATCATTGACACAGTCTGTGACGCAGGTTCAGATACCAAATATGTTCCTAGAGTGAAAACACAGGCCAATCAGTGTCAGTTGAAGATAATTTGGCCATTGGACCGGAGCTCGGAGGTTTATCTTGTACAATGTGAAAAATGTCAAACCCCCTCCTCTCTTTGTTGTTGCTGTTGAGGCAGTCACCTCTGAGTGAGGAGGACTTAGCTCAGCGTGAAAATCCATAAAGAGATTCAGGCGCAGACACAGCCAAGATGCTGGTTACGCGCAGGAATTGATTGAGGCAGGGTTCAAGCTGAGGTGACACCTGACAAAATGTTGGTCTCCAGCGTGAGGGACACTGCTGTGCTAATTCTATTGCTGACTCTGAACCATTAATCAAGTGTACAAGTTAATTACTTAAAGGTTTTATACATTTAGCCTACTTTCTATCAATCAGATATAACTTACATCTTGGTTACACGATGCCACTTTTTTTTTTTATTGAATTGAAATTAATATTTTAGAGAAACTAATGTAAATCAATAGTTGCCCTTTAATTATATTTTATCAAACATCAAAGAATTAAAACTCAGTTCTTTGTTTTGTCATTTAGACAGAATAAATCTTTTTTTTCCCTCTGTTTTTTGTCCTTGTTTTTGCCTGTGTCAAAAAAAAAAAAAAAAAAAGGTCTTGAAATCATCAACATCAACAAAGAGCTGGTGCTGGAACCATTCTGAGTACTTCCACCAAAAGACACAAAACAAAACATCAGGTTCTTGGATGGTAAAACAGGCTCCGTGCCAAGCTCTTTAATCCTCTGGACTACAACCAAGAAAACTGTGGTGTTGGGTGTGGGTTAATGTCATCACCATGTAAACCTAACCTTGGTCCTTGGCAACAAGAAAGATCATGAGCAGTGGAGAGAGTTCGAGGAATTTAAAAAAAATTTTTTAAATGGACCCCTTTACACAAAATTGAATGGTTTAATGTATTTAAAAAAAGAAAACAAAATCATACAGTTTAATATAATGACAATTTAAAATGTAGTTCAACTACATTTCCTTGTGGCATTAATCCACTTTAAAACATGTCAATAGAATAGAATTTAAACATTACCGATTATTATCACTGATAATTTTATTATCACTGATAACACCCCCCCCCCCTTCTCTTTGTTGCCCTGTAGGTCTTTGAGTGGATTAGTGAAGTAAACACAGGATCACATGGTCCTTGTTCTACATCTTTCTTGTGCCAGCTCACCAAACAGGTGAGCGTCACAGTGTAAATGGAGGAAGTGCGTGAAATTTGGCAGTCTCTGAAAGGCTAAATGACACCCTTCCTGTTTCTCTCAATGGGTACTTTAAAAAATAAAATAAAATAAAACAATTCAGAAGAACTGACCTGAAAAAAAACCCCAACTTATTTTAAATGCTGGTTGGTTTTAGGAAGCATGACTTGTAGACAAATGATTAAAAAAATAAATAAAAAAGTTAATGAATAAGCTAAAACAAAGATTTTTTAAAATTTACAATGTTTGATGCTGCAATTTGTGTCTCTATGCATCCTACATCACATGAAGGATAAAAGAATAACACCTCCTTGGTCACACACAGAGAGATGAAAGTGTACAGGTGCAGGTAAACTTACCCTCAACCTCCTCCTCGTCACACAGGTGCTTGAGTAAGGACGCCCCCCGGTCCAGCACCGCCTCATCCTCCATCCTGTAGTAGTAAAAAAGGAAGAAAGACTGCTCACACTTTTCCTCCAGCGACAACGTGGAGCCATAGCGCTTGGGCTCGTTCACTTGCAATAAATTTGGACTAGGACTCAGTCTGGTGCTGCTGGTGGCGCTCATCTCCACCCATTAAAGACTCATTGACAGTGTGACTACCTCAACGACGGGAGATAGCACCTTGATATATGCTTTTCAGAAAGTAAACTATCCTCAAGTGTGGGAATGTGTGTTGTCCTTGAGGAGGGCAAAGTGCGCAGTCGATAGGTACGATGTAATGGATTTAATCTGGCAGAGGGGGGTGAGGGAGAGGACAGGAAGTCTCCACTAATTGAATATGATGGCCAGTGTGACTGGTCATGCGCAAAAAAAAAAAAAAAACGCCTGACTGACTGAGACTTGAACCCAACAAAATCTGGATCTGGCCATGTCTCCACCTCATCTATTAGCCACTGAATAATGGTGTTGTGTTTTATTACTGAGGGGAAAGAAAAAAAAAAAAAAAGAAAAAACACAAAAAAGTATCAGTTAGTGTTGTGTCTAATCAGTCGCACGCCCACACACATTACAAAGCCTCTCCATCTGGCAGGTAATGCCTGCCAGCCCCCCTCTGCACCACCCTCCACCTAAGAAACAAGTGGGGCATCACATGTCTGTCTACTCATCCGCCCTTACAGGATTACACCAGCTTTACTTAAGTGACAACACACTTGCACACATACACACACAAACCCATAACAGGCTGGTGTCGGAGCCTCTGCTGCTCTCCAAGACGACTCCACACACACACACACACACACACACACACACACACACACACACACACCAAACCAGCCATACAGTTTCCCAACAAACATCAACATGAGAGGAATTAAAAAATGTTTCATCCAGGCCAGATTTGACACCAAAGACATTTTGTTTGTTTGTTTGTTGTGGTGAGGGTAAATATTGTGTGTGTTCTCAGTCAGCCGTGTACATGCTGAGTGAGTGGCTGCATCACAAATAGAAAAACTATCAGAAGAAGCCCCCCCCCCCCCCCTCCAAACCCACTCATCCACCAACACAAACACACACAACCCAGACACACTCCATGTCAATACTAGAACTACTTAAGCCCTGGGTTTAGCCCTAATGGGATCATAGATAAATTGGTTTGTTCTGTGGAACAACGCAACATCTTTTTTTTTTTCCACAGATTAAAAAAAAAAAAAAAAACAAGTTTTATTCAAATAAATTGTGATTCTATTTGAGGCGTAGAAAGGCAGACCTTATTCAACAATAGTGGTAACTATTAGTAATATTTACAGTAATGGTGGAAGGAAAAGGTGCAGTGGAGTGGCAACAGTACTAAGATTAGGACTTTTAAGTTTATGTGAGAGGGTTTGCATTCATGCATTTTTTTTTAATTCAACAGAAGATGAATGTTGTGTCCAGTGTCCAGTCATCCCTTAATCAGTGGATATATACATGTGTTGAAATTGTGTCATTAATAATTTCATCTATTAACATTATGTTAATCCATTCTAGGTCAAAGTGGGCTGGCAGAGGAAATGACAGAGTGACGCTCAGGACACGAGGGGCTCAGGGGTCAAAGGTCAGCTAGAGAGCAGTATGCATCCAGATGGCGGGGAGTCAATGTCTTACTAAAAGATGCGTTAACGTGAGCAGAGTCAGTGTGATACTGTCTCCACTCACTGCATCAAGTCCAAATCACAAAGATAAAACATTGATTCAATTGATCTGTGTGTTTTTCTGGAAAATTAAAAACACAGAAGAAGAAGTGAGTCCCGCCGCTGCTAAATGACATGTGTTACCTTCTGGAAATCAACACTATGATCTGTATCTGTTCAGTGAGAGATGCTTTAACACTAGCTAATGGTTTTGAGTAGCTACCCTGTGGCCATGTCAGCTGTATGAGTTAACAACTTTTGTTATTTTCAGCACATAAAGATGATACTGCTAAAAAGGTTTAAAAAAAAAAAAAAAAAAAAAAAAGGAAACATGAATTGTTTGATATAACTGACTGATCTCACAAGAATCTTTTATGAAAACAACATATGCAGCTTCTCTCTGGTCTGGTCTGGGTTTTAAAACACCACCATGACTCTGCCACAGTTAAAAACTGAGGCTGCTCTTCACCAGATCTTTCACTAATAGTGCCCTTCCATCTCCCTCCATTGCCACCTATAGCACAACCGTGGACATAACAGGCCAAACTCCACTCAGCCTGAACTGACAGCCCACACATTTCTACTCCCAACTTAACACATTATCAGAGACGAAGGAGAAGACACCAACCTGCTTTAGTAAACTTATTCAGCAAGAAAAAATATTTTTGCTTTGGATGAGACTAAAAGTATAAAGTCACAGTCATTGTTGTATATCATTAATGTGTGATGTTGTGAGCATTAATTTGTCATTTTAAAAGAAATTGTGCTCGATTTTTCAACTTGCCTTGCCCCCTTTGCCCTACTTTGTCTGTTTCTAACTGAAAAAAATATTTCTTACATTTCCCAGAATGGTTTTCACCACTTAATCAAAACCCTGGACAGCTGGCTATTTACAGCACATACTTTCCAACTTCCTTCGATATGAAGATTATTAGACTTCTCCGTATCATAATGTGCAGCTTTTCCTGAATTATTGGATGTCTAGGGTCCCCTTTCAGTAACAAGAAGAAAGGAGTAATATATAAATAAGAAATTTGGACATGAAACTCAGACACGAAACCAAAGATTATGTTGTAATCATCAAAAACAATCTGTTCATAATTTAATAAACTCTTTATGGGATTTTAAAATTGCATAATGATAGATAAGCTACCATATGTGATTGATTGAGCACTGATTACTCCACCACATTTTAATATTCTATGTGTGCAATGACTTGAACACAAAAGCAGCAGATTAGGCAATAGTACTACAAACACTCATGGGGCAAAATCTAGTCTTTGAATGCTTGTGTACTCTGCAGGCTGCTGATAGCAGCTGAAGGAGACATTTGCTGTAGCATCAATCAAAACTGTTAGACCACTGAACCAGATCCACTGTCGGTAATTCACGTTTGTTAAGAGCTCACACCCGCATCCAGTGGAAGATAGCTGCAGTAAGAAGTCACCTGAAACACAGAAACGATGAGGGGTGCCAGAGTTCAGGACTTTTCATTGGCCTTGATCTGGGATTGGCTCTGTTTAGTTGGAATTTGCTTATAACCTTGAAAACTTTCTCTTGGTCTTGCTTCTGTCTTCTGACATTTTTGATAACCGAAATATTTTCTGCTTTCAAGCCTGTGTCACAGATGCACAGCTAATACCTTAAAGTGAGGCTTCGGCCCACCATGAGTAGGAAGTGGGAAAAGAACAAAATGAAGCAGCCAATCAACACCTGTGCTTTTAAGCGTGTTTGAGGGTGGATTTTTCCTTGGATCAATATTTTTAATATTTGCATGTATTGATGAGCAATAGATATACCTTTAAACGACCTCATTACAAGCTGTACAAGCAATCAAAACTTGACAGGCTGTTACTTTGCACTCATGATTGTATATTAGCTGCTATCTGTCACTTCGCAGATAATGTTATCAGTCTCCCTGTCCTTGTAGGGACCACAGTAATCAGCATGTAGCCGACATTCATCTGTTTGGAGAGGAAATAGTGTTCTCTGTACCCAAGCTGATGCAACTGATGTCTGCCTGTCCAAACCATGGAAACATCAAACAGCCTCAAGGCATCCGGACTGTGTTATGGTATACAGTATCTGCTGAAGTCATCACATGAGATACAAATAAATGTGTACAGGTCATGTATCGGGTGCCCTGTCCTCTAAATTAAGTCAAATCCCCAATGCCAAGAAGTATGTCATCAGAGATCAGATTCCCTTAAAACTCAAAGGGTTTCACCTGACAATAACAGAATACCTACAGTTTATGATAAATGATAGCCACACAGGGTTTTCCTCTGACATTAAGTTTCAATGTGCATGAGGCTGAAAACCAAAGCTTTGTCTCTCTCCTGTCTCTTTGTCACACAACTCTCCACTGCTTATTCAAAAGGAACAGGAGTCACACAGGAAGCAGAAAGCTGGGATCAACTGGGATTTGAAGCCCTGAAGTAGTTAAAGTTAATAAGACAAATTGATTCCTATGATCACTCCTAGGACACTGAATTTTTATTCAATTTGAATTACCTTTAATATGTTTTCAGTGTACAACACTACATTTGGACATATTAGTACTGGAGTATCAACTGATTTAAACTTTTAAACAAGAGGCTGGTTCATGTATTGCAATGATGCAGAGTCATCAGGGCTACTGATAGATGTCAAATTTCAAGAGATTCATTCAACAATTTGGTGGAAGTCACCTATTTCATGCTTGTGCGATTGTCCAAAATGAAAGCAACAAAAGTGCTTAGTTTAGGATCTCTCTCATTTCAATTGGTATGTTTTAAGCAATTACATGTCTGTTCATGTCACAGCAACTTAAACTTTAACATGACCAAACGGTTAATGACAGTGAAATAGTTTGTTAGCTCACGTTGAGATCTGATATAATGATTTACTCTTTACATGAACTTGAAATGCAGCAAAGTCACTTGCACCCCCCCACACACACACACCTCCAACACTCACTCAGAGTAGAAATTTCACCTTTTTGCCAGCCTGTTCATGTATGTTGTTACTTGTCAGATCTTGCTGTCAACAACACTTGCTCCTGAAGTGCACGTGATCCACGAAGCAATCATTCCTCCTCATATTAAGTACCAGAAGTACACACACACACACACACACACACACTGTATCCAATTCATTTAAGATCAAGTGGGGTGAGAGACATTCCTGTAAAGCTTGTTGAAGTCACTTACTTCTTGCCACTGCTCATCTCTTCGGGTTGCGTGTAATAAATCTCCTTACTGAATATACCGAGCAGAGCGGATCACCAGAGCGGCTGCCGATGTTTGACCTGACAAAGTAGCACATGGACAGGTTAGTTCTCTGCTCTCTGTGGATTCAGTACACACTCGTTCAATCTGTCATAACATAGTTGTTTGAGTGGAGGGAAAGACTCTGAAGCTACAACAGCAACATGACAAAAATCCAGAGAAATATTACACAGCACAAGTGTCCAAAGTAAGACTTATTATGCACCTGCTCTTGGTCCAAAAATTAATGATTGATGACATTTAGAAACACAGTAGAGCAAAATATGACTACCACAGGCACACTTAAAAAGGAAAAAAAATGCACAAAAACATCATGCTGACACTATTCCAAAAACTGTAGTAAATCTGTGATACAGTCCAGGACAATTCCCAGAACATTATCACACTACTATTATATGATTCAGCTGTAAAAATCTAACAGGAAGCAAATCAAAAGGAGAAGAAAAGGGAGTTTAAAATATTCGCACAAATCCAGATAAACGCATACCAAGCGTTGTATCTACCCCAAAGGACCGACTGACCAAAACAAAACGCGTTCCAGCTGCGTATTTACGCATAAGCCATCCTTTGATGGTGTGATGATGAATCATGAACTGTTTCAACAAAACTAGGGTCGCTAAGCAAAAAGTCCTCAAGGCACCTCTGAAGTAAAATTAACAGAAATTCGGGTCATTTATTTATAACCAAGACGCGTCTTTCGACATGCAACACAAGGCTTAAGAAGTAAGTTGACTTTGGTAAGTTGTATGAAGACTTACCGCTGTGTTCTTTTTAATCTTTGGCTGTGTGCGTTTGGCTCCTGTTGTCACCCCTGCGGTGGCATGAAGATAAAGAAGTCTACTTCCACTGCTCGGGTAAGTTTGTATGTGGCATTGTGTGGCGGCTGCGCTCAGCATGCTGCCGCCTCTATCTGCTGGACCATCCTTCTGTCAACGCCACTCCTCCGGTGGGAGGGAGGTCAGATTGCTCCACTGCTGCACCATCATCTCTCCAACGTTTACTTTTTTTTTTCCCTTTTCTTTTTTTTTTTTTCTCCTCCTCTCTTTCCAGTTGAACCAAATCATCGCAGGCTACCGTGCCAGACACGGTCGATGCTTGAACGCAGAGCTCAGCACTGGAGTCTGAAATATGTGGACATTATTGAAAACATAAAAGAAAGGAAGACTTTTTTTTCTGCAAAGCTAAAATTAATCACTGAAGTTTTTTATTTGTCTTGGAGGTGGTCTTTCAATATCCCTGATTTGTGAAATCAATTAATTTCTACATTTTTCTTTGTATTTGCACCATTAAAGATTGACAGCTACTGGCCACAAGGCAACCCATGGCATCTTGACCAAGTCTTACAGGATTATTGCAGTGTCTTCAGAGGGGACACTTTGCTGGGATTGTTTGTTTATTTCAGTGAATGAAGGATTTTGAAACTTTAGCGCCATCTGTCGGAGGCAACATGGATTGGCTGTCATTGACTTCATAGCAAATTCTAAACAGTGGCCTATAGTATCAGATGAAAGTTAACAGGTAAAACAGCAATCAACTGTGTAAATAAAAAAAATAAAAAAAACATACAGGCAGATAATGAATTTATATTTCATTCAACATTATATGTCACCATCACATTGCTTTCACCCTTCAGGGAAGCTATCAGATCATAAACACATGAAGGATCTGTTGAAGTAATCTCACACGCAAATATTCATGCGTTTATAAAGTCTGTGTTTCTGCAATATCTAAGATGTGCTTCAGTCTAACCCACCATTTCCCTCTCATTTTCTCTCACAGAATTTGACACGGTTTGGAGATTTCGCCAAAGCCTCAAATTATCCCCAAGCTTTTTGACTTTCTATTCGCAGGATTTTGAAGAGTTTTCTACAAAGCTTGTCTGGCTTTGTTCACTCCTACAAGAGGTTAAGACACTTTAGTGTCTTAGGCTCTTGTCTCGTCTTGGATTGGACTTGACATATCCCAGTAAAATTTTGAATCCATTAAAATACCTTTGTTGTAGGTTATGCAGTTTCATGTTGGCTCCTATAGCTGCGAGGTCTACAGGATCTAAGAAAACATTTTGGCTTGATCATAGGGCTCCAAAGGCAAAAAAAACACAAAACATTATGTGTGACTGATCACTGGGTAAATAGTTGCCGTTTTGTTTTTGTTTTTTCCTCTATAAAAAGGAAGAAATCACCATGGAAAGTTTCATAATTACTTTCCTTGGAAGAAAGAAAGAAAAAAAAAACTTCTGCCAAGTTTCAGCAGAATGACTAATAGTAATAATAACTTGGTAAATGTTCTAGAAATCAACTAGTTTAACAAACATACCCATTATTATACACATGATAAGTGACACTTTTTATACTGAAGTTAGCACTGATAAGTAAATAACATTATCTCTGTTTACATGCTAATGTAGCTACTTCCGGTATTTTACTCACCATTAATTGGCAAACAGCAATTAGTTTATCGATGCTATGATGAGAGCAGACAGACAAAAAAATATATATTTTGGCAGCATTCACAACAATGACTGGTGTTATTGAAGAAAACGGCCTGGGCCACGTCCGAAACTCCGCCGGTGCGACTTGTTTCCGCTAAAACCACAAACGTTTAAAACCATTCGGCGGGTTTTAACGGTTCACGCATGCGCTCTTCAATACAGCGATCGGTCCATCAGGATGCCAGTTTGCGTTTTCGCGACAACGTTCACTCCGGCGTTGCCAGATTTGGCGGTTTTCCGCACAGTTCGGTTACCTTTCTTTTCTGTGCAGGTAAATATATGGCACAGTTTAAACAATAAGGGCGACTTAGGGCAGTAATACTGTGTACATATATAAATTATATGTTGTTTTTTTTAATTATTATTTTAAAAGAAAATAGCAAAAGATTTTGCCTTTAACTCATTCAAATCTATACAAACAGACATGATATATGTATTTTTAGATTGTCTCTGACTTACAGTTTTCTCCAAGGACTATCCTGAAACAAACAAATTGACTTAAAAATCATAGAAGATAAAGTAATTTATTGATATCTGTCATCCATTGGCTAATTAAAATTAAAATTGAACCTACTGGCTAAAAAAAACTATACTTTTTTGTGTAAATCTTTATATCTCTTCACACAAAGTGTGAAGTGTGTGTGATGAGGATATTATTTGTGGACATAATGTGCATATAGACATGCGACCCTGATGGCTAACATGTTTGCAAATAATTGCTTACGTAAGCTACAGCAAACAGAGTATTGGGGTTGTGTTTCTCCTGTCGGACAAATGCGAGTCCAGTATTAACACAAGCCTCTTGTTAGCTCTGGTTTTGCTCTCCATGACCAATTCTGAAGTTATTTCTTTAACAGGAAGGTGTTTCACTTTCTCCACCGGCTGGTCCCTAACTTTGGTTTTGATAAACCTAATGAACTCAGCTTCATGGGTTTTATCAAAGCTTGTTTTGTGAAAACAGCTGCCTGCTGACAGTGATGAGACTGAACATACAGTGGAGTAAATGAGCTGTAAAATCAAAACAAACAGCTAAAAGTGGCAAATAAGCCAGCTAAAGAGTGGAAACTCTGCTTTTCATGTTCATGTCACATTCTTGTTAATGTTAGAACATAATGAAGCTTAAATGTAATATTGGGCTATAAAGATATCATTGTTTTAATGGAAGAGTGCTCTTCAAAATCAGAGAGGACACATTTCAAAAGGAGACTTCACTAATTACAATTAATGTGAAGTTGTTCAAAAACAAGAAAGTGTGACTTTGGTATTATGTAACACTCAGACTTGACAAGTTCAAATCTGTTTTGTTTTTTTGTTTTTTTTTTTTCCACTTGACAGGGAGATGAACATCTACACAGATTAGTTGTTGGTTAGTTAAACATTACTTGCTGGGGATGTTTCTGGTGTCATCTCAGACAAGCTCCGATACCTGATACATTTTGCAAAGCTGGGGGCTATTGCCAAAACAAAGACAGCAAAGGGACTTTGAATTTAATGCATGAGACATAATTTGTCTCAACTGTCTGGCCTGTGTAGAGACTGTCTAGAGAGTGATTTGATATCTGGTGTATTCCTGAAAACCTTGTAAATCAAAAGTATGTCACAAAACAGATTTATACATATGTCTAAAGAGATACAGAAATAAAATTTTGATTTTCCCTTAATGATTTATCATTTATATTTAAAAAGTTATATTGCAGTATTTAGGACAATTGTTCCTACATAAAGATGGTCTGTTTATAATAAAACCATAATCACACTAGGTATTGACTCAGAAAAAGGATGACGTAGAACCTGCTTTTAATCAAAATGTAAGCAAATATTTCTGATTTCTCCAGTCTGGATATATTATTTATAGTTTTTTCAAATCAGATAATGTGCAGTCAAGGTACTGGGGCCTGTATATCGTATTTGATGGTTCTTGAGGATAAACAACACTTTTTCTTGATCATGCCACAGAGATTGCTGTCTTGGGCTTTTACCTAACTTTCCACAAGTTAAAATTTGTTCTCAAAACAATGTTTTATGTTTTTATTCATAACACAAAATATTTTTAAGGTTAACATCAGTACAAAATGTCTTAAGACAAGTTAGTGTGAGGAGGGATCATCCCTCATACATGAGTGTATAATGCAAAACAGGTGATGTTTTACACATTTACAACCTTAAGCATGTCAGCATTTCCATGTTTTCCCTCATGTGCATCAAGTTTATTCATGGAAAAAAAAGGCAGACAGAATAACATCATGGACCAGCTGCGTCTTCCTTTCACAATTCCTCAGCTTTACCTGAAATTTCCAAAACATAAAGCCTATTAAGTATTTGATTTTCCCTACAAAGAAGGCTTTGAGAGGTATTTCCATCTGCTTGCTTGTGCTTTGTAGTTTGAAATGTCTGACGCTGCTGGTTTGATCCCCAACATCTTTCCACAGCGCTTTATTTTGTGCCAGCTGAAGCCTTTCATGTGAAATTATTCCAGGAAGTGTATATCTACCGCAACACTTTTCTCTGAAACTCCTCAAACTACTTGATAACATTGAAAGTGGGCAAAATTGTGTAAACTACAGCAACTTAAAAATACACTTACCGGTGGCAGTAGTTATAAGATATTGTCTAAATTCAAATTCAAATTTATTTTACTTATATTGCGCCAAATCATAACAAAGTTGCCTCAAGGCACTTTACATATGGAGCAGGTCTGGACCAAACTCTTATTGAACTCTAATTATTTAAAGGGCCCCAACAAATATACTTCATGTATGCGGTTTATTGTCGGTTTATTTTGTATTCTCTGTATTTGTTCAGTTTATTCTATTTTAGTTACAAAAAAAGCTGTTGAGCTAAATTGGGTACATTTATATAGATTTCTCAAAAGTACTGATCAGTTCAGTACTGTCAAAAACAGGAGTTGAACTCAAACTCTTCAGTACAGTTTGTCCACGTCTTTGCTATGGAAGTCTTAAAAACAACAACACTTACTAGCTTTTCCCTGAACTTTCAACCTCCTGGTTAAATTATCTTTGTGACGATGGACCGAACTCCACCCATCCAACTCCACGATGAGACTGGAAGTTGAAATGCAGCTTTTCTTCTTTTTCTTGTCAGCTACAAAGATAAAGAAAATGAACACATTAATGTTTGGTTGACCTTATTTGCATTTTAATATTAAACTGAAACTACGGTGTTGCTAAAGCCAGAGTCACTGCTTTTACACAAACACACCAACAAATCTAACCATAAATCTGTGGAAATCTGTTAAAGCTTCAATCCAGGTTGATGTTGTGTATTATTAATACCTGTCACCGAAATGTGACAGTGATTTTAAACATTTTATTTTAGGCGAAATGTAGTTTTATTGTTTCCCTGCAGGCCGCGCTGTTGCCTAACGTTCACTGTGACCGTTAATCCAGAAGTTGTTCACCAGAGAGTCTTAGAAGTAGGAGACGCACAGAGTGCCCCAAACCGCCGAAGCGTGTCGCAATGAATCATGGGAGCACGTAGCGGATTAACCTCACTCCGAGATCGAGCACTAGTGTGTCATCTCCAGTCAGGCGCACCGTCTCTGGTCATACAAAGGGACTAATGGAACGCTGACACAACGCGCAAACTCTCGCGAAATTAGCAACAGCTTTGACCAAAATAGTAATACCTAGCTATTTCCGGGTCAAGTGGCGGCTGTGGAGGACAGGGCGAAAGGCGGAGTAACTAGCGGGGCGGTTTTTAGACCAAACGGGCTGTGCCAGACGATTGTTTTGTTAATCTCAGCGGTGCATGGGCGCAGTAGCTAACTGCACCTAGCTAGCTGACCGCTGACCGACAGCCCACCCTCTGGTCACATGAAGTGAGTTTGAGGGAGGGGAGGAGGATGGCGGAGCGGGATGTGCTGCCGGGAGACCTGGCTTTGCAGTCGCCCCCAGAGGCTTCAGAAAGTTGTGGGACACAGAATTCCTCAGATGAAAACGGACACGCAGACAGTCCAGACGAGACTCTCTCCCCGACCTCGGTGATCTACTTCAAGGAGGCTTTAAACTCCTCCAACCTGAGGTTTGGGAAGGCTGGGTCGCTGTCACCCACTCCGCTTCGACAGTATGACTTCCAGATTGAAAGAATCGAGTCAAAGCGCAGAAGTAAGTACTAACAAAGTTTTTTTTAAAGGCCAGATAATAACTCAGCTAACAAGCATTATCCTCCTTAATGACCCAGTGTACAAAAACAGTGTCTGCTGTTAGCTTTGCTAACTAGCTTGCTAGTGCAGTTAGCTAACTTTGAACAGTGTCTAATCAAACAACAACAAAACTGCCAACAACTAACTTAGCTCAGGTTAACCCTCTTGTCTAAAATGAACATCAGTAATTTAAGTTGCCATGTCAGTCAGATAACAGCCGATGTAAACAAGGCGTGTGGTTTATATCAGCTCCTCTGCTTCCTGCTGTGTTGACAGACATGTGCTTTATGAGTCATTCACTGCCTGGTTACTTCTCTCCTGGATAAACTAACTTTATCTTTATCTTGTTTTCACATCTTTCACATCCGCTGCCTGATCAAAAGAGGATGTAAGCATTGACTATCCCCCGGATCTCATAAGTAAAAGTAAAGTAACCAGAGACCTATATGTAAATGCCACTAATCAGTATTTCTTCTCAAGCTGCAACAACCACTTGAGGACATGAACTATTGAAACAACTAGTTTGATCATGATTTTTTAATAAATTAATAATCAATTCATCATGAATCATCATTCATTCTCTTTTTGCAGCTTCTCCATTGTGTGTTTTTCTCAGTTTTATTAGAGTAAATAGAATATCTTAAGGGTTTGAGCAGCTGGTGAGACAAAAGAAGATATTAGCTGTTTAAACATTTTACACTGGTTTCTGATATTTTATTGACCAAATGATTTATCCATTAAAATAGTCTCCAGATTCATCGATATCTGTGCCACTATCAGTTACACCAAAGCATCGAGGACTGTCCATGATATTCCAGTTTAAGAGTAAATATTGTCTGATTTGGGTTAAACTAGAGCCTTTAGAGTTAAAATGTGTGTATCTTACTTCTTTTCTCATTATTAATCATTTGTATGAATAATTGATCACAGGAACATTGTTCACAATAATTTGTGTTGGCAGGATATGCTGTTTTTTTTTCTGCCTGTATATTGTCATAAATTGAACATCCCTGGGTATGAGGCTGCTGCTCAGGAAAACACAATCTGAGTATGTCACCTTGGACTCTAGGAAATTGTGGAGCGCAGTTTTCACAATTTTTAGACATTTTAATAATTGAGAAAATAATCAAGCCCAAATGATGCTAGGTTTTTAAGGTCAGTACTACATTGATATTAGAGAATTTTTTTTTTCACTCGATGTCCGTGTTGATACTAATAACTTGACTGACTCTGATATCGATTCTTACAATACTTTTTTTTTTTATACCAATTTTTCAAACCATTTTAACAAAAGGAAAATTACAATACTCATTAAGGTATAAATAGGAGTTTTATTTTTTAAGCTCAGCTTATGCTTATTGGCTCACTGACGCTGATGAGATTTATTCATCTACTTCTCAGGTATTTAAATGTCATTGAATACAGTTTTCAGTGTAAAATAAACACCAAGTAAACACCATGTAATAATGTCATTGCTTGCTCCAAGCACTTTTTTGCATTTCTGTAATTTCTTGTTAGTATCAATTATATAACAATACCGACCACAGGTTACCATCCCATTCACCAGATTTATTGAAATCTAGTGCTTATTAAAGACGAACACCCCCCACATTCTTCCCCACCCCCCCCACCACCAAAGGTCCTCACTGGACCTTTGACACAGCAGTTTTCCAACATGTAATACATGCAACCAACAGGACACATATAATGTGACAGAGCTTAAATGTGTACTTTTCTCCTAATTCTTAAAGCTTAAACCTACTTTATTTGCTCTTTCTTCTTTTTGTAGCTGCGTTAAGTCAGCGCTGAATGTTATTTCAGTCATTTTGCCACAGTTACAAATGTTGTAATGTGTGTAGTTTTCTTTTGCGTATATAATTTCATCTGTTCATCTGTGTCCAGTATGGTTTTTAATTTTGTCAACATGCAACTGGCCTGTAGAAGCTGCACCAGAATGTGGGAGTTTGTCTTCATTTTCTGATTTTTAGAAAAGCTGGTTTTCTTTTAGAGAATTGAAAATGACACGATAACCATTTACATCCAGAACACTTGGCCTTATTAGCCTCGTTGCTCACTGCTGTCGGTGTTCTGCTCTGCTGCTGCAGCCTTTATAATATTTGCTCTGTCAAATTACAGGCTTCTGTTTCAGGTCAAAGGAAGTTGTTGATGCTTAAGAGACGGATCAGTCCTCTGCTGCATCATTAGCATTGCCTGGGTACTCTGGGGACCCCCATCCCCCCCACCACCTTTTTTTTTTTTTTTTTAACGCATGCACCATCTGCTCACGTGACGATGTGTTGCTGTACCCAGCACTACTGTCAGCCATCTTGGTCAACACCCACCCAGTGCATTCACTGCGGTGCACAGGCAGCCCAATCAGAGTGAACTGGTGTTAAGCTGACCGGAGGAGGGCTGTGATTTAGCAGCACGGTGCTCTCTTGCATTTTAAATTCCCAGTCTGCACAAAAGGAATAACAGGAGGTTGAAGAGGAGGAGGAGGTGGAGGAGGAGAGAGCAGGGCAGCCTTTCTCAAGACGGTATTTCACTCAGTTGTAACAAGGAGGGCAGAAGGATGCAGGCATAAAGAGGAGGAGAAGCAGCACCCTTTCAAACACCTGCTGTGGGCCTTCTCTGTCTTGGCCTTTTCCTCCCCTTTTGTGTTGATGGTGGTCTCATCCTCTCTGGTTTCCTCTTCTCTCTGAGCTCTTTTTTTTTGGGGGGGGGGGGCCTTCACTGGCTCCTGGAACAAAAGCTACTACGCCTTTTTCCCTCTGTGGTGTTGGTTTTGCCTCACATCAGCTGAGTCATCATGTCTGATCTGACGCCTCAGAGCGAAACCCCGACTCCCACCACTGACAAGATTACCCAGGCCGCCCGGGAGACCATTTATCTGTGCAACTTTCGCGTGTCTGTCGATGGCGAGTGGCTTTGCCTTCGCGAGCTCAACGACATCTCCCTCACCCCGGACCCAGAGCCGGCACATGAAGGTAATGTGACAGATTAGCTCGGCATCTGAGGAGGTTTTTTTGCAGCGACAGTGGGATCTTTGTTTGGGCGTGGTGGTACACAAGGTCCCCAGATGCTGCATGTTTCACCTAGTTAGCTGTGGTAATGTGTCCTGTTTGAGCTGTGTCATGGTGGAGACAGTTTGAGAGTCGCTGAGAGTCACAGCAAGATGACGCTGCTTGTAAATAAGGCAGGGATGGGCAACAAAACAACCAGGAAGTGCAGGTTGTTTTGTCATGAGAATTTATCAGAGCATGTGGTAAATCAGGTTGACAACAATAATTTTCTAGGTAACATTAGGCATTTTTCTTTCCTTGAGGTTTGGAACTATCGTGAGATTTGCACGTTGTGTTTTTAAATGATCAACCAAACAGGATGCAACTGCAGATATTTAAATTTGCCATTGAGCACATACATTGCTTTAAACAGATGAGCATTTGCTGTAGTTTGTATTGTGTTTCTATGGTTTTGAATTTGAGGGAGATCACATTATCTGCTGTGTGCTGATCAATACAACAGATAGGGTTTTAGCTGTAGAGACACTTCCTTGTCTGTTGCCACGCCTTCTCTCAGTGCAGACCAGGCAGGTTGTCCAGTCCATAGTTTGTCTAAGAAAGAGAGGCAGTTCAGACTTTTCCTACACTGCAGCACTTGGACCTTCAGCTCTCCAGCTGATTTATGGTGGATTGTGATGCTGTTACACAGGACTATTAACAGACTGTTGATGTAGATGGCTGTTTTTGTCAGGAGGGATGATCAATATTTAATTTTACACTTGGCAACTGCCATTTCATTCCAGCTGATACTGATTTTTTTTTTCTTTCTTTTCCCATTTCACTGCAATATTACCACATGTCTAGTTTCCACCAGTTGAGTTTACCAATTGAACTTAAACTATATTCTCGATACACAAGTATTTAATCTTCTTTAGATGATGTTTATTTTGGAATTCGCTTTGCACACATGTTGGTTTGTGGGATTCTCCTATTGGAACAACATAAATAAACAACAGAGGTGGGTTAATTGTTGCTATTACAGTTACTAAATGAAATGATTCATTTAGCTTTGAATTGTATGTTGGATATGTTTGTGTTTAAATCTCAAATATTTTAGCATCTGAGGCACTTAAAGGTCCCATATAGTCTAAAGTTAGATGTCCATGTCTTCTTTAACTGTAAATCATGTCTAGGTTCTATGTTAATATTGTGAAAGCATCTTCCTTAACTTTGTGATGTCACAATGAAACAGTCACCACCCCCCCACTATGTGTGCAGCCCAGCCCACCTGCACCCAGCATCCAATATTCCAGGATTTGGTTCCTCTGAGTGTTTATCTGAAATCTAAGGTCACTCAGAAAACAGTCAGCCAATCGGAAAAGAGGTTCAAAGCCTCTCTTCTGATTGGCTGACTGACCTGAGAGAGGAGATGTAAAGTTACAGAGATAGATTCGTGCATATCAACATTTTAAAATAAAACAAAGGCAAGGGTTAAATATTGGACCTTTATCATGTTATTATCACCACTGCACATCTAGTGATGCAGTTTGACTGGTCTCTTTTATGATATGGACTAAATCTGAGTTAAGGCTGTGATGTTGTTGCATTTTGTCTTCAAAGATAATTGAACGAAACAGAAAATAAAATATTCCTCATTGACCAGGTGTCCACTTTCATCCCACCAGTTTTTCAATTACAATCAGAGCTCATCGTCCTGATGCAGACCGACACACAGAATAAATATAAATGTATATATATGTTTGGTACCAAAGTCTGTGCAAATGTAAACTACAGAAGTATGAATGTTTAATAATGTCAACAAACTGCTCGACTGAAAGCCCCTCACTGTCTGTTATGTACTTACATAAATGATGGATTAGATGCACATGTGTCGATGGATCATACAAAGCATTAAGTGCCAGCTGCATTAGGTCAGGTTTGGGTAGGCGTGTCCTTTAAAGTCTGTGCCTTGTTTTAGCTTTATATTACAATTCAGTTCATTTTAGTTTTATTCGTATACCTCCATAACACACCATTATGTCAAGACACTGTACAGAGAGAAAACCCAACAGCTTCCACAATGAGCAGCACTCAGTGGCAGTGGGGAAGAAAAACTCCAAGCAGAAGAAACAAAGGTTGTGTGGTTTCATACTAGCAGGTGAAACATAACTTTTCTTCTTTTCCTACTTGCTGAAAAGGTTGTTACCAAGTCAAAACCACATTAATTTCACATCCTTCAAATCATTTGATCTTGTGCTATTGAAGGAAACATGGAACAGACTTAAAATAGTTTTTTCCCCCTGACAGGTCCTGATATGTTTAGCTCCTGACTCATTCTTTGTGCTGGATCAGTGTCATCACGATGAGTAAATTAAGTTTTTTGTCTCATTATTTTTTTCTTTCAGATCCCAAGGATCCCATCGCAATCGAAAGGCTTAACTTGATGAACATGGCCAAACTGAGCATCAAGGGCCTGATCGAGTCGGCTCTCAACCTGGGACGCACACTGGACTCTGACTATGCACCACTCCAGCAGTTCTTTGTCGTGATGGAGCACTGTCTGAAACATGGGCTGAAAAGTACGTATGTCACACTTCACGTCGTCACCTCTTCGAAAACCGCACAATCGGTGGGTCTTACAGCTCTGTGATGTCTGAAAGTCAAAATTTTATTTATTAATTTAAATAGACAGTAGTATCATCCTCATTTATGAGACATTTAAAGGGCCGTGATAAATATACATACATGTTTAAAACAACCAAAATAAAGCAATAAGCAATTACAATAGTACAACCAAGTCCCATTCATGCTCTTAGCAAAAAAAAAAAACGGTCCCAAGACGTTTTAAAGTTTTAAATCCGACCTGTGGCCCTTTGCTCCATATTATCACTGCCCCTCTCTCCCTGACTTTCCTGTCTCTTTGTCACTGTGACTGTCTGAATAAAGGGAAAACAATACCCAAATTGACTTTAGCTAACATGTGTTGTTATGATACTATCTCTAACATAGACATCATCATCTGGAGATGATTTATTTTTCCATAATCTGAGGATAACCTGGGCAGCTGTGATGACCCCTACCCTTGTCATCGCAAAGTCACATTTTGATATATTAGGCTGTTTGGTCCCCCAATAAGCACAGTCTTGGCAAACAACCAGGCACCAGAACAGTTTTCTTCCCACAGGCCGTCACCCTGATGAACACTTCATCAAAATAAATTACCTTCAATATACATATGTACATATCACTCAGTAATTATTTGTTCATTGCACTGCTTGTGCGGTAGAAACATACACAGCAGCTGACGTGCACTACAGTCATGGTGTATACTCTCATCATGTACTGTCTATTTCTGTCTAACTTTTCAAGTTAATTTCCATTTTTACGTTGCTCACTATATAAGTATTTAAGAGCAATGTTAAATTCCCTGTATGTGCACAGATACGTCTGATTCCGATCCTCATTCTGCCCATTTCCCTATGTATTCCAGTACAAGTTTACACATTTTGGGAATTGCGTATAAAAATGTTCCTACGAAATTTCCAGCATAGTCAGTAAACTCATCACCCTGTTGATCTTAGAGGGAGTTTTGTATTGTTTAACTTTATACTGAATAAATTCCCCCTCCTCATCCTTAGTATATTTGCCTGTATCTGATAATATGAAAGCCAGAATTTGGGATCTTGTCCAAACGTTGACCATGCATATCAAATCCACAGTTTGTGTAGTTTTGAGGAATATGTACGAGCAAAAACCAACTAAAGAGATGTAAAGGGGATTAAAATGACTGAATTTGCTGATTAAATGTTCGGTGTTTACAGAAGTCAGAGTATTCATATTTGTCTTTTCTGTGCACTAAAACAGTATCTGGTTAGTTTCTGCTGTTAATTTAAGTCCAGAGTGATGACTCAGTGAACTGGTTTTCTTAAAATGAAACACTGTCTCCCAACCATCAGCTAAGAAGACCTTCCTGGGGCAGAACAAGTCATTCTGGGGGGCGTTGGAGCTGGTGGAGAAGCTGACGCCAGAGGCAGGCGAGATAACTGCCAGTGTAAAAGACCTGCCTGGCCTCAAGTGAGTCTGTTGTATCATTTCCCTAAAGAAGGTGGACAGATTTCTCCCACTTCACAAAGTCATTCAGTTTTACAAAATGTGTGCACGAGACAACGTCATAAAAAGGTTCAAAGGCATGAGAGTTATGGTGTAGTCAAAAGGAGCTCCTGTGCAAGTAGCTTGTGTTTATGATTATACGAATTTGTCAAGTGTATTTATGTCCAACCTCCTGTGTGATTACAGAACTCCTCTGGGCAGAGGGCGCGCCTGGTTACGACTGGCCTTGATGCAGAAGAAACTCTCCGACTACATGAAGACCATCATCAACAGAAAGGACCTGCTCAGGTGGGTTTGTGTCGCCAAATAAAATAAATCATTTCTGAGCCTCATGATTCTCATGATTATTATATTTTCCTCCAAGAAGCTCACATTTAGAAGAGAGGCCTTAATGCAACAGGGTCGTCAATAGTCTTAAAAAGCATTGAAATCAGTTAAAATAAGGCCTCAGAAGTCTTAGACAGTAACATTAGTTATAATTTATTTTAATTCATTTTAGCAAAGTTGATAATCAATCTGTCACTTCAACTGCTTGTCAGAGGATAGATCTTAAAATCTTGCCTATAAAGCACTAGATGGTCTTGGGCCTAAATACATCTCTGATCTACTTGTATGAGTCACTTTACCTGACATGTTGGTTTACATTTTACTTGCATTGTATGACCAAAAGTACAGACCATTTTTTTAATGAACATCCTTTTTTTAGTGAAAAACAATCTTAAATAAGGTCATTTTAAATCATAAATTCCTCCTGTATAAATAAAGGAAAACAAATAAGCAGCGCATATTTATTGTTTTTTTTTTTTTGTTTTTTTTTTTGGGTGGGTGGGGGGGCTGGGGGGTTATTTTTCCATGTCCAGGACTTTAACGTACAGAACTTTACCAAGAATCAAGTTTAACTGGCATTGTTGCATTGAGTCAAACTAAACTACTCTGGACTTGAAACAGTTTTGCAGCCTTATTGGCATATTATTGTATATCGTCCTGTCCCTAATCCAGACCTCTCAGGTCATCGGGGTCAAGTTTACTTCAGCAGCTTTTACTTTCTCTGCTTGGCTTAAAACGTTAGTATTTGCTCAATAAATCACGCTGACAACTTTTTAATCTTGTGCGTTTGTTTTTTTTATCCCGGTAGCACTTCTTTTAAAATGTTGTCTCCTATCTTTTATCCAGCTTTGATCAAACTTCTTTTTAAATTCTATTTTAATGTCATTTTAATGCTCTATTTTTAATGTATTTGCATGTCTCTGTAACGTACTTTGAACTGCCTTGTGTCTGAATGGTGCTATATAAATAAACCTGCCTTGCCTTATCTGGTTCTAGGTCTTTTTACATTTACAGCAGAAAGTGCTGACAACAATGCCTTTAAACTCAGTAAATGTAGGCCTTATTTTCCCTCTTAGTTTTCCTTTATCCATTGATTGGATTGAAAAGGGTATTTAATTGCATTATATAGTACGTGAAGGGCTTGAATATTAAGGGCGAACCCTGGTGAAGCTGCTCTGACAGTATCTTGACTCCCGTCTCGTCCCTGTAGCGAGTTCTACGAGCCGAACGCGCTGATGATGGAGGAGGAGGGGGCCGTCATCGCTGGACTGCTCGTCGGACTCAATGTCATCGATGCCAATCTCTGTATGAAGGGAGAGGACCTGGACTCGCAGGTTATTTCTGATGTCACTTTCACTTCCACCGCGACACACAAAGAAAGAACTAAATCACACAGGGTCCAAACGGACTCGTTGTTGCTTTAATTTTTCATGCAGGCGAAGCTGTTGCTGTAAATATCCATGAATATACCAGAAGCTTTGAGCTTCTGAAGAATAAGAAACTAAAGTAATTACCTGCAGATATTAATGTTAGCACTGGATTTACAGTAAAGGAAAAGATTCAGCAGATTAGTCCATCTTCATAATGCATTAAAATTCGCCACAGTGGGGGGAGACCTAGTAGCCAAGTGACTAGGGTACATATGGGCACAGCAGGGCATTTCTCCGGTTCAACTCCCAACCAGATGGACTCATTGCCGCATGTCATCCTCCCTCTCTCTGTCTCCTCATTTGCTGTCTGTCTACATTATCCTACCTAATAAAGGCGTATAAGATCTCCACAGTGCAGGTCTAAAGCAGAAATCAGAAATATCTGCTTCATGCTCGATTAGTCGTCCATTTGGGAACGAGGCCAGAGTCTCTGGAAAGACGGGCAGTTTGCCAGGTTGACATCAAACCTCGACTGTAATAAACACCATGTTAATTTGAGGCTGCGCTGAATACTGAGATATTAACATAACCTGAATACATCTTAACCCTGCACATCCCAAATTTCCCTCACGCACATGAGCAAGGATCAGAAATAAGCATTATTGTTCTTTCCACATAACGGCTGTCATCTGGTTTCTGCTGCCATTGATTTTCTTTGTCTTCTTAAATTACCTCTACAGGTCGGGGTGATTGATTTCTCAATGTACCTCAAAGATGGCGGACACAGTAGTAAGAGTGCAGAGGGGTGAGTGCAGCTTCCTCAACTTTAACCTAAGTCTTTATCATTTCAGTCCATTCTAAAACCAGTAGCCACAGTGAAGTCAGCAGTTTATCTAAAAAAACACTGGGTTTTGACATCAATATTTCAAAAGGCTGTGGCTTGAATGTGATCAGAGATAAAAGCCGACTGTAAATGAGAAAAAGATTGGGGGACATGCTGGATCTTTGGACGCACCGTCACTGTCACTGTTATTACACGACCAATCATCCTCTCTTAGAGGCAGATGTTCTCCTTCAGATTCAGAATCAGTAACTTAACTTCATTACGAGGGAACTTTTTTTTTTTTCTGCTTCAATTTACTCGAACACTATGGACAGAGTGGCTTCAGCGTTAGAGCATGTGAGCACGTTCATAACATCTTTCCTCCACTATCTCCTCAAACAATTTGATTAGGAACATGATGTAATTTTGGGATAGAATCAAAGTGGAGCCTGTTTGCTAACTAGTGGTACAGAGTACAAACAAGATTTGGCTCCGTCATTGGAACTATCATCTGTTGTATTCAGTATTCTTGTTTGTCGCAATTTTGCTCAAAGGCTTAATATGACATAACATAACATATTATACCATGACATTACATTGTATTACATACAATACTACAGAACGACTAAAGAACCAACTGATTTTCAGATTTTTATTATATTTACAACTTGTATATGTCTTGGTTTATTGTGAGGGAGAGAGAAATGGACAGACAAAACAACCAACTCTCAGAAAACCCAAAGATATTCAGTTTACAAAGAAGAAGCAGAAAATCTTCACATCAGGCTATCTATATATTATATCATATATTTTTTCAAATTGATTAATTGACTAATTGTTGCAGCTCTACTCGTGTGAGAAAGGCTTTTGTTGGTGATTTTGAAAAAATATTAAATACAGGAAAAGATTTGATTTAACTGTTGTGACTTGTTGCTGCACCAGCTTCCTCTGCTGCATCCTTTTGGTTTGTTGCTCACCACTAAGTATGAAAAAAGCATCGTGGCTCAGGAGGAAGAAGAATTAAAGAAGAATTATTTTGTGGTCGTTTTCTCTGCGTTTCATGTGTTAACATTTTCCTCAGAACAGAAAATATAAGACAGTGTTCTGGGGGCATTTCAAACCAAGATGGCTAACAGCTCATCTCTCTCTCTCTCTCTCGCTGCTCCTCCAGCGATGGTCAGATCACAGCCATTCTGGACCAGAAGAATTACGTGGAGGAACTGAACAGACATTTAAGGTTTGACCGAGTTGCTTCACTCCTCCTTGTTCAGCAGCTCATTGAGCTCCACGACTAAAGTGCTGCTTCTGTCTGTCTGTCTGTAGCGCGTCAGTAAATAACCTCCAGGCCAAGGTGGACGCTCTGGAGAAGTCCAACACCAAGCTAACAGAGGAGGTGGGTCTCAGTCTGAGTTCAGCCTCATTTCTGCACAAATCCTTATTGTCTTTCTGCGTCTCTGCACAGCCGCTGGTATTTTTATACATTTTTTTCTTATTCAAAGAGCTGTTTTGTTGACTTTTGTCCGCACAGCTCGCAGTGGCAAATAACAGGATCATCACCCTACAAGAAGATGTGGAGAGAGTAAAAGAGGAGAGCTCGTATCAGCTGGAGTCCAGAAAGGTCAGCAAATCATCAGTCGGCTTGGATGGATATTTGTCATAATCACGTCAAATATGGTTAATGAAAGAGACATGTTGCTTTTTGTCTTATATGCACGTTCCCGTTTCCTCCAGGCGTTAAGAAGCGACTCAGCAGCAGACGGACAAGTGCTGGGCGAAACGCGCAAGCAGCTCAAAGAGGAAACTCTGCTTCGACTGGTGCGTTTAAGTGTCTTAACGACGGTGGTGCAGCTTTAGGCAACTGTGTTTTAGACCTTGATGCTGTCATGGCACTGAAGGTGTAGCTATAAATGCTATCACAGTTTATTTATTTATATTTAAGCCTTTATTATGTGATGGGGGGGGGGTAACTCGCGCCTTATAACACGAGGGCACCACCGATGCTGTCACAGTTTAGGTTTGTTGATCGATAAAGTTTTAATGGTCACTGGAAAAAAAAAAAAATTCAGTCTGTCAGTCCCTCAGTGTTTTATTATAAATCTTGACTAGGTCAAAAACATTTAAATAAACAAAATCTTCTCTCCTCTCTTTAATAACTGAGAGCAACATATAAAACAAACACTAGACCAGGGGAATCAATTAAAATTCCAAGTCCAGTCAGACAAAATAAAGAAATATGATAGTTTTAGTTCTAATTATAATCGTTTATTAAGTTTTCTTTTTCTCTATATTATATTTTAGAACAACTACTACATGTTGTTTTAAAAAACTCCTGCAGTTACAGCCATGACCCGTGTGTTTGTGGTGCGTCTGACGTTGGTGCTGCTGTCTGTGCAGGATGTGGAGAAGGAGCTGGAGGTGCAGATCGGGATGAAGCAGGAGATGGAGCTGTCGATGAAGATGCTGGAGAAAGACATCTGTGAGAAGCAGGACGCTCTGGTGGAGCTCAGACAGCAGCTGGAAGACCTGCGCGCCATCAACCAACAGCTCAGCCACAAGTCACAGGTAAAGCTTTTCATGAACTCGAGTCAATGAACCAGATATAATCAATACTGTGTTAAATGGTAAATTGACTGCACTGTTCTAGTCTTACTGACCATTCAAAGCAGGAAGCCACATTCACATGCATTCATACAGAACGTTTAACTGCTCCTCATATCTCACTTCCCACACTCCTACGCTGAGTGTATGAGATACTGAATACTGAACCCCAAATCAGAGGCAGTTTGGGGTTTAGTAACTTGCCCAAGGACACTTCGACAGAAGTTACAGTTTAAGACGAGACAGGGAAAAAGAGAGATGGTAAATAATTACGAGCTCAGTCTTTCTGTGCTGGGCAGGCAATGTGATCTTTACTTTACAAACAAATTGTCCCAGTCAGTTTTCCTGATCAGAACCAACCTTTTGTGACTTCTCTACCACTTTATTTTATCAGACATGATCTGTGCACCTCAGTGAATCTTGTCAAGTTTAAAACTTTTAAATAAACAAAATCTTCTCTGAGAGGTTTGAGATGATGTGAAGCTTTATCTCCGGCTCCTGATTTCAGGTCGCTCTCACACTCCAACTGAGGCAGACGATTCAGTTAATGAATAAATAAACTGAGGCTGCTGATAAACTTTGACTGTTGTAGTAGTTATACTCTAAAAACAAACTCAACTTAACATTAAAATAAAAGAATACAATTAACAGAAGTACAGTTAGATAAAATGAAGATATATTAACTGTTATTTTGATTTTGTGTGTAATAACTACATAGGATATCATATATTGTTTTATACATATATAAGTAAGTAAGTAATAATAATAATAATAGTAATAGTTAACCATCAAGAATTTCCATCATGAACAACCTTAATACATCTGAACAACTGAACAGCTTGAACATGTCTTTTTATTTTTTTCATTTTTTACTTCCATCTCTTTTATTTCCTGTGTCTGTCACGCCCACTGGCTTGAGTCGTCATGATTGGCTGCATAGCGTCATGTGACCGCTGCCATAAAGACTAGTCAAACCACAAACGCTCCACCGAAATGTAATGATGCTTCACAATTTATAGATTATATACGTCCAGGTCTTGATCCAGACTGCGGTCCACCTGTCAGTGGCCTCTCCTCTGGACAAACAACATGCATTGGGTCATTATGAGCTCGAGGAAGGACACCAGCTGACTAATGTGGCTCATCTTCCTCAGAGTGCAGATGCCAGCTCTAAACAGAAGAGTGAAGTCATCGCTCGCCTGGAGGAGAAGATAAACCAGATGTCAGGGACTGTAAAACAGCTGGAGACCAGGTGAGGACGGTCCCACCACCACAGTGATTTTAGGATAATTATCTCAGTAGACGGACAAGTTGTTCAATGGTATCACTCACTTAAACATCTCTCACCGTCCTGTTTGTCATGTCTCCCCCCTCACTTTCATTATCATTCTATTTTCCTCTATCATTTATTTATCCTTTGATTTTAAAAACCAGTGAGAAACATTTGGTGAAGCAGGCCAGAAACCTGAACTCGGCTGCAGGGAAGCTGCTCCAGCTGCAGCAGTAGTGGAGCCCCCCCCCCCCCCCTCCTGCTTCTTGACCGCTTTCATAAACCCGAATACAAACATACAACCCTGCCTAATATAGAAATAACCAAACTAGGATGTTATCTTTTTCTGTACGATGCTCCTTTGTTGTTGAAAATAATAATAATTAAAATAAAACCATCTTCCCACGACCTCCTGCAGTGGCTCTCCAGCATCAGCTTTGAGTAGTGTGGACTGAACCGATCCTTTTAGCAGCCCTCGATCCCTGTGTTCTCTGACAGATGTGTTCGCCACATCAGGGTTATACTTTCATTTGGTAGGCATTTCTTAAAAATACCCCATTAATGCATTTTTTTTAATTTATTTTATTTATTTTTTTTGGCAAAAGCAAGACGAGTAGACGGTAATCCACAGCGACGGCGCCCCAAAGTGCACCGTGAAAAGTTTTAGGATGGTGGTTTATGTGCCAATGGACACATCCTGGATATTTGGGCTGTAGTGGACTTGTTGTAATGTTATTCTGAAGAATTCAGCCACTACCAGAGAATGTGCTTGATCATTTTCAGCCAACAAAGACTGACAGTATCTGAACTGGTGTTTAGGGACTGATCCACACATTTGAGTGTCGCAGGCCAGGAGCAGGATAAAGTCAGAAGAAAAGGGCAAAATTAATTTATTAATTTTGAATTGTATGTGAACATAACATTGGTGTAAACTGTAGTAATCATTAGGCTAATAAAACAATAAACAAAAAAAAAACAGCCTGCTTCATCTTCTTTGGCTAAAGTCTCCCTTGTTGGTTTTACTCTTTAGACCTTTTTTTTTTTTTTATATATATCGTGTTAGTGTTTTTGTGGGTTTTTATTTTTTTAAATCTCTTTCCAACTGTTTCTTTCCATTAAGTTATCATTTTGTCATAAGTTTGTTAACCCCGCTCACCCCACACCAGATGCAAACAGGCGGAGAGGGAGAGGGATCTGGCTGTAGAGGCTAACCGGCTCTTCAAACAGGAGTTTGGAGACAAAATTGAGAGTCTGCAGGTGGAGGTGGAGCAGCTGAGGAAACACAGGTAAAGTCTGAGAACATAGCAATGAGGTGTGTAACTTCTTTTGCAAATTCTAGTTTTGTTTGTATATTGTAACACATCAGCGCAGTGGGTGAAATGTTCCTTCCTTCTGCCAAAAATACTCATCGGGACATTAGATGGGTATTTTTCACTTCTGTGTTTTATCTTAAGTGTTGATACCGACAAGAAGATATATTTGTAGTTTGTAGAATCAAAAACCATCTCAGTGTAGTTTTCCATCTCCTCTCTCAGCTTCTCTCTAGAGCTCTAGTAACAACAGCTCAGTCAGCCAATCAGAAGAGAGGATCTGAGGCTCTCCTTTGATTGGTTGACTGTTTTCTGAGTGTAAAAAACAAGACCCTGGCAGTTGCCCCCTTCTCCTGGTGGCTGAGAAAGCTTTGGTCTGAGAAAACTTTAACAACAACTTTAAGCTTTAAAGGTGATGTTGACATGTGAACCTTGGTTTAGAGCTGTGATCAAGAGCTTCACCAACAAATAAATCTTCAGTTCTTCAGTCAAAATCTCGAAAAACCGGCTTCTCAACTCAGCAACCTCTGTCTCCTCCACCATGTGTCGCGTGTAAATGCACCAGACGCTGCTGGTTGTAGAGCTGATGGTATCGTCACACTGATCTAATCTGCCTGTTGGTTAATGTCGTTGTTTCAGGTCATATCTGGAGCAGGAGCTGAGAAGAGAGCGAGATCGGAGGAGTGAGCATCACCTGAGCGCCGCATCCAGACAGTGTGGTACCCCTCGGAGGGAGAGGAGGAACCCGGAGAACATACCCAAAGTAAGTTTGAGCCAAATTTAGGAACCATCGAAAGCCAAGACGAGGCCGTGTACGTTACCGTGTGATTTCTTCCAGCAGCATCTCCCAGAATCTCCGTCAGTGAAAAGGGAGACTGACCAGTTACACAGTGAACAGGAGGACAAAACCAGTCTGAGCTCCAGTCTGTAAGTAGTTCAGAGTCTCCACTTTTAGAAACATCATTAATGTGATGTAATAAAAAAAACCTTGACTTTTTTTCTCCTCCTTTAAGGTCTCTGTCACATCATGAGGACGAGCAGGTGAGGAATGATTTTATGACAGAATCACTTAAATTCAAATCTTTGCCTTTATTCAACACAAACAAATAATGGACCACTTACAATAAAGTGTTTAGCTGCTCCCATTTCTCAACTCTGTCTACTCCAAATTATAATTATTATTATATTTGTAATTCGTCTGATCTTGTAGTAACTGCAGCATTATTAGTTTTATGGTTATGCCCAGACTCTCACGGCTCTTGGTTAAGGTTTGGGAAAAAGTGACAGTTTGGTTAAATACAGAAAAAAGTTCAGTGACTTCAGACTTCACAGATATTTCCCTGACCTCACCCCAAAGTGTCTAACCATGGTCAGGTTGTGAGTCCCGGTCACTGGAGTCCAAGTCCTGCTCTTTGTTTGCTGCCTCACATCCTGACCACCTCCCATCGAACCCAGTGCAGCTCATAAATATAAATATAAACATTATATCTGAGTTTAATTCAGGCAGAAGTTGTCATTTAAAAAAAAAAAAACGTTTTATAAACATGCATCTCATTTCGAGGAGACAGGAAAAGATAACTGTTCTGTGAAGCTGCTGAAAACAATAACAGGTAGAACTAACCGCTAAATACAGTAAATTCATGACATTAAAGCCATATCACCGTCTGACTGATTCTTTGCAGGACGAGTCCTTTGTGGAGATCAGCCATCCTTCCATGTGTACGATGTGTGAGCAGGACGACTCCCTCCTGAAGACAAAGGTACAAAGACTGAAGCTTTACAACATGTCGGCTGTTTGAACAGCAGTGGTCCAGGAGGAAAAAGCTTTAATATCATACATCGAGGTCAAACTGGCTCACAATGTCGCCTCATGAAGAAATCAATACAAGACATTTATTAACATTAACATAAATAATTAAATACATTAAAAAATGCAAAATAAAAACATTTTGGTAAAGAAAATATGCGATATCTGTCCTAAATAGGTAAAAACATATAAATGAATGTAAGAGTGACCCCACTAGAGGTTAAAAACCTGGGACTCCCCATCAGCTTTTAGAGCTGAAGAAGATTTGGGATGAGAGGTGAAACGTCTCCTAAAACCTAAAAGTTCAGTTGCCTTCGACTCAAGCACTTAAGAAATGTGTCAAGCAGTTATTACCACCGGTAACCTGAAGGGGGTTGATAAGGTCAAAAACAAGGACAGAGCAGAGGGGATGAAACATTTCTTGAGCCTGAATCAACACTTACAGAGGCAGATTTTAAAGATTTGTGGTTGACGGTTGTGGTTTTCTTGTCTCAGCTTCTTGAGTCCTAATCCTGTTCTCCTTCCTCCAGAAACAGTGTAAGAACTGCAGCGGCCTTTTCTGTGAGAGCTGCGTGTCCAACGAGCTGCCGCTGCCTTCCTCCATCCTCCCGGAGACCGTGTGCACCGCCTGCTACTCCCTGCTGCTCCAGCAATACGCTTCAACGCCGACATGAGACACGAGCCGACCCGGACGCGTGGAAACCAGAGGCTTTGATTTGTAAAACTGGCACTGCAAAAATGCACTTTTTGACTTCGTGGCTTCAAATGTCATGAACGAATCCTGTGGGATGTTTTTTTTTTTTTTTTTTTTTTTAAATCCCTTTTAAGTCAGCAGTGTCCAAATGTGCAAATGTGTGCCACTGAGAGTTGTGTGTGTGCAGGTTTTTATTTCAGCCAAATACTGTTGTGGTCATAAACCCTCTCTTCTGTTTGAAAGTGTGTTGAGCTGCTGTGGTATTTTTTTTTTTTTTTTTAATGAAAACCTGCACTAACGCAGCTGAAAGTGGCACCTAGTTGGACATTACTGACAAAAAAAGACAGGAATCATCTCATTTGTTTAAAAACTGACTCTCCACAGTGTCCACGGATTGGATCATTGATTAAAAGGTAAAATGACAATGTTTTTAACTTCAGTTTTAAAAGGTAAAAAAAGAAAAGCTGGATTTTAATCATATACAAATCAAAATATCTGATCAATGAAATTTTACTGTACTCGACGTGGCTCCAAATTCAGGAAAATCATCACAATTTTGACCAAATATAATGATAGAAAAAAACACATCTTCAGCATTTAAAGCTTTTTACACAACATTAAATGTTTAATTCACTGAGTCTAATGAGTTCAGAAAAATGTAGAACTGTAACTCAAAGTTAAGACCAGGAAGGCAAATATTTACTTTACATCACAATGTTACAACATAAATACTGAACATTTATATAATATATCTAGTCTCTTATCACAGTATTGATGTGTTCAAAGTGTCAGAGGAGCAGTTCAACTGCTCAATGTGTTCATTTGCTTTCATGTCAAGAGTCTGAAGGAGAAGATCGACACCACTCTCATAGGTTAAATACAGAGGCAGTGTAGTGCGAGGCTTAGCTTAGCTTAGCATAAAGACTGGAGGCGTAGGGAAACAAGCCTGGCCCTGTGTAAAAACAGCCTGAGGATCTATGGGGAAAATGTATTGGTGACGAGCCGACGGCTGAGTGAGGTTGGACAACTGGAGTTTGACCCTTTTTATTTATTTTATTTTGGGGCATGTTTTCAGCTTTATTTGGACAGCCATTGTGAGAGAAAGGGTCCAAGTTTAGCATAAAGATTTGAAACAAAGGGAAACAGCTACCTGATGAATTGATTATACTTGGTTTGTTTAATTTGAAAAACAAGGTGATTATGGGTGTGAGGTTGGACTGCTGGAGTTTGGCCCTTTGGGGCATATTTGAGGCTTTATTTAAACAGTCATAGTGAGAGAAAGGGGGGAGAACATGCAGCAAAGGGTCATGGTTTGGATCTGGACCCGGGCCACTGTGGTTAAAAAGCCTTCTAGGTTCACACCCAACCAGATATAATTCACATATCTAACAAACAGGATATAAAGTGTTAGTGTTATGCTATGCTCAATGCTAAGCTAAATAGCATCATATTTACCATATGAGCAACGTCTGTGTCTGCAGGAAAGCAAATAAAATATTTCCCAGAATGCTTTGACTTTCCTAGTTTACAGAGCTGAATGTTGTGGGTGTAATATTTCTTCACTGGCATTAACAAACTCACTCCAGAGTCTGGTTTATCTTCTGAACAGTGCGGCATTTAACCTTTTCCTGGGCATCTTAACATATTAAAGCACTTTGAAATGCATGGCTCTGCCTGACTGGGTTTGAAGTGGGCGCATCTTTATATCTGCTGTTTATGTTGTTGATTTCTATGAAGACGTAGAAGCTGAGCAAAAGCTGTTAAATCTTTAGTGTCTTATGTTGAAGCTAATTAACATGTGAGATGAAAATGCTTTTTAGATCAACAATAAACTTTTATCAAATTTTACCTGATGAGTCCTGATGCATGGGTTTCATATAATCCTTAAAGAACATTTTACACAGTCCAGGATGGGATTTGTTGACTTTGTGTGCGCAAGAAACATTTGTCAATTTTAAAAAAGCTGTGTGGTAATAACACAAAAACTAAATCCACTCTCCTGCACTTTTATCAGCCAAAAACACGCTGAACCTTTCACCTTTACCAGGTGTGATCGTTGGAAACCAGCTTTTAGGTCGAGGGAATTAAAAAAAAGTTTTTCAGAATCTGACTCTGGTTTATTACCAAGTAGATTTTCCAACATACAAGGAATTTATTTTGAAGGAAAAGAGAGAAAACAAAGGACATTTAATATTTGATTGGCTCACACTGTCACCACATCCAGCTGGAATTTAAATATTTTTTATATCACAAGTAGTTTTCCTTTTTTTTCTTCTTCCTAACTCTGAAATAAAAACAGACTGAAACCTGTTTGTTTCATAAATGAAAATGATGCTTTAATTGTGTTAATATCAGGTTCCACATTCAGCGTGAAAGTTTACACAATGTACGCAAATTGTTTCAGTTCGCTTTTCTCCTCTCTCGTTACAGCACAGTTCAGCTTTACAGAGAAACATCTTTTTACAAATATAAATATTTCCTTATTTTTCACACTTGTCTCATTATAATTATCTGAATGTTTCTGGTTTCAAGTGGCTCCTCTTCTTCGTATTATCTGCTGATTGGAAAGTTTGACTGTGGGTTTATACCAAAGCTGCGCTGTTTGTGCCACATTTCAATAATAAGAATAATATTAATTCTTCCTCCTGTTTAATAAAGATAGGTCAGTTTGTTCCTTTCACAGCAGTAATATTTATTGTAGAGATTCACGTCGGGCTGGAAAATAATTACAATAATTATGGTGTGTGTTTGGCATCTGATGTATGTCACCGATCACCTGCCAATGGAAACACAACACATTAAATCACATGTGGAGCAGAAGTACAACAAAAACATCAACAACAAGTTAAAACTTCAGTCATCCAGTTCACCCATGGCGGGAACTCATTGCTGTGATGTGTGTGTGTATCTGTCTGTCAACTTAGGATTTACAGGACACTTGAATGTTAGATTTTTCTACAATTTAAATCCATTTCTGGGTAGTTTTTGACAGAAATGTCTCCACAGCTGCTAAAACACTTTAAAAATATATTTGTATTTATTCATGTCTGTGTCATGCTTAGATTCGGTCCAGACACAGAGATGAGAGTGGAAGGTGTCAGGTTTTTGTTGTGATCGAGTGTTTCTCACCTTCTGCCTGAGTTTAATGGTGAGTTCAGGTACAACTCAATGTATCTTTCTCCTGAAAAACAGAGAAGGTTCAAATGTTGATTCAAATCCACACAGCAGTGATTTTTATATACAATTTACAATATACAGTATAATTATATTACAGGCTTGGGCTGATATTGAATATCACAATGTGGAGTTTTTTGCAGTTTTGCTGAGTAACTTTCAAAACCTGAAGCAAACGATATAATGAAATAATGAGTTAAAAAAAAACTAATATTGTATATCGCAATATTTGGCCTGGACTGTATCTTTGACTTATTAAAATGCTCCTGTTATAATATCGTAACAGGAATATAACAATTTGTTTCTGACATAACACAGACCAGACAGAATGAATACTATATATATATGAAATAATAACTAGTTGCAGAGATATGTTAACAGTAAATCTTATTTAATCCATATTTTTGTTAAATGTGTCTTTGATTTTCTGTTGAAAGAAAAGAAAATATACAGTTAAGGATGCAAAATCTTTTCAATTTACACACTAAACTCCTGTCAATTATATAAACCACTCACTGATGCTACCTGTAAATAAAATGAAAAAGTCTATAGCCTTCAGAGTTTGTATGTTGTGATTAACTGGTTGCAAAAACCCGGTGTCCTTGGCTTTGGTACTAAAGACTATGTTAAAGTGGAAAGTTTGTGCTCAAACATCCTGACAAATAATAATAAATATCTGCAAACTCAGAGGCAGTTTTATACTAAAACACCTGATCTGATCATTTCTCTTACAAATAAATTAACATTAGCATTAGATTAAAAATTCCTGTTTTTAAAGAGGCCTTCAGCAGCTGGTCGTGGTGTTCAAGCCTCACCCAGGTACATTCTGTCTTTCATCATGGCGGTCACGGTGTCCTTGTGGTTGTAGAAGTAAACGCTGGCCTCGCCTCTCGGCCTTCCGTTGGGGCCATATTCGATCAGGATCCTCGACACGGGCACAGGATGGAAGAACTGCAGGAGAGAAGACGGAGACGCTGTCGAATCACGTCCCCTAACGCAACAGCACCAGTGCGCGTGTGTGTGTGTGTGTGTGTGTTTGTGTGTGTGTGTGGTCATCGGCTTCATCTTTACCTTTACAATGTCTTCTCCGGTCGCCTGGAAAGGAAGACCTCTCATATGGATGTGATGAGGGTCTGAGCCCCGAGGGAATTCTGCCGGAGCAGAAGATGAAGCACGTCAAGATGAAACATCCTCATCCTCACTTCACCACTGTGCACTAACCTAGTTCAGGTGTCAATAGGACTTTTGAAATTGGATTGATGAAAATGAAAATGACTCCACTGTTCGTTTAAACCACCAACAACAATTATAATCATAATAATATATTTTTAAAAGCCTTTTAAACTTTTTTAGTTTGGCTTTTGATTGAATTGTTTTCTTCTGTAAAGCACTTTGTATGAAAAGTGCTATACAAATAAAGACTGATTGATTAATAATATTAATAACAATAATAATTATTATTATTGTGATTATTATTATACTTTATCTGTATGGCACTTTTCAATACAAGTGAGACAAAGGGACAAAGTGACCATCTACGTGGTTACAGGAAAGTCCAACACTGTACAAGAACTTAATTTAAATAGTAATGTTTGAATTTACATTCAAGTTGAAAGCAACACGTGTACACTTCACTCTAACAGGCTCTGTGGTCAGACAGTTTGTGAAACACTTTGTGTGGTACAGTCTGTCAATCACACAGTAGCCACACCCTAAGACATCCCCTGCTTTATGGTCTATTTTCCTCTGAATGGGACCATCATTTAAAACATGACCATCATGTTGGATTGAAGAAGATTTGAAACTAGAGACTGAGACCATAAACTTATTAGGAAAACATTTACTGAGCTAAAAAAAAAATCGAGTGAGAAGTAGGGACATTTTCCCATAGACTTCAATACAGGCTGACTTCTTTTAACAACCAGTGGAGTCAATAGATAGAATGCAGTGAAATTACTGCCGGACCACCAGGGGTCGCCTGTGAACAGTGGCCCTTAGACCCCACTTTGAGAAACGCTGCTCTAAGAAATAAGAGTTAAACATCAGGGCTGTTTCTTTTAAACGTCTGAATAAACAGTTATTTTGTAATGAGCTCTAACACCCTCTCACCAGGTTTGGGGTTGGTGTATGGGGCGAAAGTCGGGTCATGCGACTGTATGTCGGTGTGAGGAGGATCTGAAGTCACCCTCCTCTTCTTCACAGAGTGAATCTCATCAATCCTGGAGGGAAACACCTCAATGTACCTGCAGACGTTTCACAAGCAGTACAGGAAGAGCACGTCAACAAACAAACGAGGGCGCACACAGTGAGTCAGTCCCTTGTGTTTCTGTGCTGAAAGGATTATAAAGCGGTGTCTGCCGTATCCTACCGGGTTCCTATGACCTCTTTGTCTCTCTTCAGAGCTTCTTCTGTAGATTCCTGCGAGGAAAACTGCACAAAAGCTTCGCCCGTCTTTCTTCCCGTGTGGCCTGTGACGAAGGTGATGCCGTTCTCAATGATATCCAACCCTGCAAATTCAAGATTCAAGAGTCTGAGCTCCACTCTTCTTCTTCTTCTTCTTCTTCTTATTATTATTATTATTATTAATAAAACATATTTAAAGTGTAAACACATCCATCATTGTGAGTTCATTCCTTAACTTGATGTCTGAATTGTGCCCATGAAATAATAATTATATCATTTTGTGTTTATCATTAACATGATTTAATTATTAAAAAAATATATATAACTAAATATTCATTTTTAATTGTAATTTAATCAAATTTAGCACTGATGCAAATTATATTTATTACATATTTATACATTTTAATTATAAATTAAAATATCTTAATAATACAGCTGCAGGGAGTTTGAGTGAAATAACATCACACGGCGTCACACAAACACAAACATCCAGTGTTTCCACCTCCTCGAGTGAGAAGTTTAAGAGTTTACCTGAAAAAAATTGGGCGATTTCGGCCTGAGTGCTGGTATAGGGGAGGCCTCGGAGCCGCACCACCCAGTTATCAGGTGAAGAGATGCTGTTTTTATTCAGGATGGCTTGAGCATCAGCGTTTGTCACTTCAGACACTGCAGACACACACAGAGCAGGACATTTGTTTTCATCGATGAGTTCGTCGCTGTGCTTCACTGGTGACTTTCTGTCACTTCAGCTTCCTCATATCTAACATATAGATATAACAGCTGTTGGCACAGTTGGTCCAGACCTGAGGCTTTAAAGTGTTTTTTTCCACACAAAAGGTCCTACTTTTGTCTTATATTTACTTTTTAAGGTGGAAATAATAATAACAATAAAAACTAATGTCTGTGCCTCTGGTTCAATAGTCTCTTACACTACATTCTTACCAGGGTTATAACTCCAACCAAAAGGGTTGAAGAACTTATTTTGGGTAAATTCATTTTCAAGCTTGTGCACAAAAATGTCTGTTTAGGGGGAAATAAAAGGTCTCATCATTTGAAGAAGACGTGTGTTCCTGCATTTGCATCAAATCTGGATAAAAAGCCATATCAAGATGAGCTGATCTCGGCGTGTCAGTGATGTGAGCTTCTGAAGCAGCAGCGAGACGAACCTTCAACGTATCGTGGGCCGAGGTACTGCCTGTGCTTCTCCAGAGCTTTGCTGACATCGACCTTGTGCTCAAACTCGATGAAGGCCTCCCCCGACGGCTTCCCCATCAAGTTCATAGTGAGGTGGATCCCCTTCACCCCGCCATGGATCCTGCACTCTGCACTCAACAGCACATCAAGTCGACTCAGTCAGAGCACATTTAGGCAATCAGCTGACAACAAAGTGCTGTACAACATATACAACAACAAAAACAAGTACAAGAGAATATACTATATAATGAAACATAAACATATAACAACATAAGAAACAGAAAGGAGTAAATACACAAGACAGAGAAACTAAAAGGTGGATAAAAATGTGTCTTTGGTCTAGATTTATAAATAGGGATGGAGGGAGCTCGTCCGTGAAATGGCAACTGGCTCTACAGTTTTGAAGCGGCAACTGCGAAACCTCTGTCACCTTTTAGTTTTAAACGTGACAGTGGGACATGTAGGAGGGAGGAGCTTTGGGATCTGAGAGATCTAGAGGTTGAGTGACGGTGGATAAGATCTGTGATGTCTGTTGGGGCCAGGAGCTTGGAGCTTTAAAGGTGATCAACAATGTCTTAAATTGAATTCTGAGATTTACAGGAAGCCAGTGGAGGGAGGCTCAGACTGGGATGGTTTCTTAGTACCAGTCAAAATCCTTGCAACTGCTTCTGGAGGCGAGATACTGAAGACTGGGGGAGTCCCAGGTCCAGGGAATTGCTACAGCCCAGTCGAGTTGTAATGAAAGTACGGATCATTTTCTCCATATCATGGAAGGGAAGAATCGGTTTAAGTTTGGAAACCGTTCTTAACCGACAGGTTTATCAAGACTGAGCTCTGAATCAAGGTTTTTGGCATCAGACCAGAAGAAGAATCTCAGAGACGATACGAACCATTTGTTCTCCTTTTGTTAATGATCAAGATATTTTACATTTAATCAATAAACAGAAGCCACTTTTGCTCTGATTTTACTCTGTTGTGCAAGTGCAAACGTTGTTTGGAAATTTTTAGTAACAACAGTAAGTGATGAAGGATTATTCTGCTCAATTCTGCTCAAAGTACAAGAAAAAACATGTCAGTGGGGCTGCAAGTCTCACCGGAGAAGAACTGCAGGAGGTCCTGATCCGTGCACGACCATGGGAGACCTCTCACCTGCACGATGTAAATATCCTTCTCTGACTCTGATTCATCCTGATAAGGCAGCAGAGGCGGGTACTCATCCTTGCACAGGGGTCCTGCCTGGAAGACAAGGCATCAAAAGACCAGTTCAGCCACAAACCTGCCGAAGCTTCAGCACAAATAAAACAAATACATTGTTTATAGCTTTCTTGTCTTTTTTATAAAGTGGATTTGCAGGTGAAGTAAGGGACCCATCAAGCATTTATGTTAAACCTCACTTCAACGTAAAAGAAAAGAAATACAATTCAAATCATATAAGATGAAAAAGAAATGAGCATAAACAAGTCAGTCCGGTGGCAGCAGTTCATGTTCACATCCAGCATCAGAATTAAGGGGAAAATGTGACCTCAGATTTCTGAACAGCCTCTAGAGCTGATGAAAGAGGTCAGAGGTCAACGGGGCTGACAGGAAGGCTCAGATAAATAAATAAATAGATAATCTGTAATCTGAAAAGCCTCCCAGAGGAAACGTCTACAGAAAGGAGACCTGAGGCTCGACAGACTGGACAACGTAACCTGGTCTGGCCGACCTGGATTTCTGCTTAAGGCAGAAGGAGGGAGGGTCAACAGCATTAATCCATGGACCCAACAGTCCAGGCTGCTGGTGGTGGTGCTGGTGGTGGTGTTGGAGGTGCTGGTGGTGGTGCTGGTGCTGGTGGTGGTGCTGGTGTTATGGTTTGATTGCCGCAGCCTCTGAGGTCATTGTTACCGACCATGTTTATCCCATTAAGGCCACAGTTTCCCATCATATACTGGCACATGAAGTTACGTGAACTTCAGTGGACCTTAGACCTGAATCCACTAGATAATGATGATGATGAAGATGATGAAGATGATGTTGTTGGCGTTGCCATGACAACGTGGGGCAGAATCTCAGAGGAACGGGAGGAGGTGGTGCTCAAACAATCAAAGTGTAAATAAATATGTCTGTGTGAAATGCAGTGACGTTGAAGCAGCTTTAAATCCAACCCCCTCCACCTCACCTCGGTGCAGACGCCGAGCTGGCTGCTCCACACCGTGGACTGGAGCTGCCCGAGTCTCCGCGCACGGCCCGCCCAGGCCGTCGACGTCCACGTCCGCCGCTGGACGAGGCTGTACCGGTAAGACAGCACGTCGCCTGCCGCCGTGACACACGCCTTCAACGTCGGCGGCCTGACTGCGACACAGCGCTGCAGCAGAACCAGCAGAGACTTACCGTGGGCGGACATGTTGGCTCAGCTACCTCATCGACGTGCGCCGATTTCTGGCGGTTTTTGTTTTTGTTTTTGTTTTGTTTTGTTTCTCTCTCCGATCTGATCTGACGCAGTTTATTTGACTGACCACCGGCTTGGCGTGAGACCGGGAAGCTGACACGTGAGTCAAGGTCAGAGTTTAGACGGTACCGGAAAGTTAGCAATGACGTGTTTCAACATCCGGTTTTTGTTTTTTCAAAATAAAAGCTGAAACATCAACTCATCATGACCACCCAACTTAATAAACCTGTTATTATTATTAAGATTGATGTTTTTAATGAACTTTTATTAATTAATTGTATTACTTTATTATAATTGTTGTTGCTATTATTTTATTTATTTATCTATCTATCTATCTTAAATCTTCAGCAGCCCATAAGTCTTCCATTAAAATGTGGGATTTAAAAAATGTTCTAAAAAAATGTCTGACATAAAATGGTGTAAAAGTAAATACAGCCCCAAGTAGGTACAGATTTTTTTTTTTTAATAAAAAAATAATAATAATTCTGCTACTTTCACTTTTCACAGTTAGAATAAAACAATACATGTAATTTTGGCACAAGCATAAATGTACCAGTCAAGCTAAAATAAATAAATAAAATAAGTCAATAGTTGCAGATTGCAGCAACGGTGAAACATCCATACAAACTCAAATGTGTATCAACATATTGATGGACTTGACATTAATTTTCGCCCTTAAGTACTTCCTCTCTCTCTCTCTCTCTCTCGCTCTCTCTCTCTCTCTCTCTCGCTCTTGTGAATGTTTCATGTTCACTGCCATCTAGAGGTTAGGATGGCGTGTGTCATGTCAGTGGAACAACTTTCATTCCCCCAAACTCATCCAGTCACACAGAGGAATTTTAATTCAGGTTTGGAGGCAGGTTCATTACAGAGATGTTTATCAGGAAAAACTAATTAAGATAGTGCTGAGCCCTTTGAATCTGCATGTTGTCTCCCACTACACTTGTGTTATCACACACCAAACTGCCTCGAGGACCAAAAAAGACAAACTGGTCTTACAAACTAATTTTGGTCCAGCTGCAGCGAGAGACAGGTTAATTAGTTCTGATTGTGGATAGATAAGATAAAATGAAATTGTAATCGTGTCCATGGGGAAAATGTGTAATTACAACGTGACAAAACAGAATATCTCATAGCAATTAACATGACAAATGTTCACATGACGTACATGATCTCTATTTTTATTACAACTCGACTAGACTATTGCAATTCCCTGGAGTTAGGACTCGCCCATTCTTCAGTATCTTGCCTCTAGAAGCAGTGGTGCAAAGAAATCACTCCAGTCTGAGCCTCCCTTCACTGGCTTCCTGTTCATCTCACAATTCAATTTAAGATGTTGGTGATCACCTTTAAAACTCCAAATGTCCAGGCCCAAACATACATCACAGATCTTATCTATCATCACTCAACCTCTAGATCACTCAGATCTGAAATATTACGTGCAGTGTTCCTGCAGTTGGAGTAGGTTAATATGCAAAGTGTGAACTATTATATACAATTAAAATTTACATATCTGGTCAGACCCACAGCATCAGGGAAACCTTTTATTCAAACAAGAACAATCTCCATGCAAAATCTCTCTACTAATGTTACTAATGGTTGTTTTTCCATTAACTATTAATCTGCAAATTGTTTTTTAATCACACTTTGTCCATAAAATGTCTAAAAATTGTTGTTGTGTTGTTTGACGAACAGTCCAAATATCAAGTATGTTAAGTTTACAGTGATATACAAACAGAGATGAGCAAAAAATACACAAATTTCTGAGGCAGGTTCAAACAAACGTTTGGAGTTATTGCTGGTTATTGATCGATGATCAAAAACTCAGCAGATAGATCAGGTCATCCACTTTGATCTCCAGCTCCTCCTGTTCCATACATCAAAATGTCTTTGGCCAAGATACTGAACCCTAAATGGCTGATTGTCAGACCAGTGCTATGCATATTATTGTTGCCATACATGTTTAACAGTGTGTGTGTGGTGAATGAAAGCTACTTGTAAAGCACTTTGCATGAAAACATTATATAAATCCAATTTTCTGTCGATGGACTCTGCAAAAGAAAAGGGAGAGGCATGAATAAAGCGTGACAAGTGACACAGTAGTTTATTTATAACAGAGTTATTAATAACAAACACATGGAAATAAATGAGGAGTGTGAGGAGTGGCTGGGAGAAAATGCAATGTGCAAAGAAAAGGGAAACAAAAACCTCAATGCAGAATTGTGTAGGATGAGGAGATGTCGCTGCTGCTGCTCTGGCTTACATCCACAGACGTGTCCCATGCCACTGATTAAACTCCTAATTGGCCTGCAGCCTTGGAGACAGAAAGCACAGCAACAGCGGAGTGAACCAAGCAGAGGAGGCTGTCAGGTCCCTGTCAGGACCGAGCAGTTCACTCACAAGCCTCCTGTTGCTCATCAAACACAAACTCTCAACTCTCTCATTGCTTCTGCCCAACTCCTGACTATTACTATTACTATTAATAATCAATAATTGCAGACCTATAGGCTACAAGATAGCGAAAGGCAAAGCAAAGCATTAAGCTTTTATTTCACAGTAATTCATTGAATAAAAATCAAGAAAGTATAACCTAGTCATAGGGGCCATTTGTCTACATTTTACCATAAGTTATGTTTTAAAAGCAGGACTTGTACAGAGTCATATTAGTACTTTCATTTCAGGTAAATAACTAATATGTTACTTTTAAATAACCCACATCTTT
>CM076654.1:3229698-3253417 GCA_038496675.1 Rachycentron canadum
GTGAAATCACAGGTTTACAAAAACTTAATGAGCATTAAATGCATTTTCTTTTACAAGCCCTTATGCTAAAACAGAAACATTTCAACGGTGGATCCATTGTCTTTGAGGTTCATAAAGAGAAATTGAAATTGTGGCCTTCAAATGAGTTGTTAGCATCTTGCACCACCAGCGAAAGGTATGAAACCATCCATTGTTCTCTCAGGTTTACTGTCATCTTCCCTCATGTGTACGTAAAAGCCCAGTTCTTTACCTTGGTGTTGTTTCTGTTTTTTTTCTTTTTGGTTTACTCAGAGGCAGTTGGAGTGGGTGATGTGTAAGTCTCAGCCTCCTTGCACTTGTCTTGCTGTGTTCTTATTTAGACTTGTGTTTTCAGTCAGTTGGTCATGTTGCCTTGATGTGCAGCAGCCAGAGAAAGTGGTGCAGCATGTACTTCACAGACAGTCCTCGGTTTGTATCTGAAATATTTGCCTCAGGAAGTTCTTCTTTATCTGGCTTTTTTTGTATTGTGGCAGAATTGCACAAATGTACAGCAAATATTGTGTATTATTGTTTTCTAAACAGCTTCACTCTGTGTTACATTCAACAAACGCATATTTTATTATGTACATTTCATTTACAAAGACACCTTTAGTTTTAGCTCTAGTTTGGTTACACATTAGCCCTGTAGCTGAAACTTATCTGTTAAAACAACTCGGGTGTGTCATGATACAACTTAGATTTTTGCTATTGTAGGTTAGCCTCAGGCTGATATTTGATACTATTCAATATCACAATATCATTTTTCATAATATTGAAAAAGATTTGTGTTTAGTAGTAGCATTGCTTATACCAGAAATATAAAATAATCTAATCAATGATATACAATAAAGTTGTATTGTACATATTACATGTAAGGGCACACCTCCCAAGTTAAAACATGGGATTCAGAGAAAGTGATTACTTGGTTCATCTGTTAAGAGAGAGATTTGAAATAAATGTCCATGTTCGTACAAGAAGACGTGGCCATGCGAACGCCTCCAAACAGCCTCATGTGCAGCCTGGGAGCCATGTCCTGGCCCTAAGCCTTAAAATTGTGTCTCATACAGTACGTCTCCATTTCCCGCTAGTATTTCAACTGACTCACAAAAAAAACCATAATGCACAATGCAGTATCAAACTATACATGTAACTGTGCAAACTCAGTGGCCTGAGCAGTTGCTGTGTCTGTTGTAGACACAGCAACTCCTGTGTTGTGTGACGTTTGTCATATGATAAGCATTGTCTGTTTTCACAGCCATGACTCTGACGTATGTTGTGTTGTAAAACTTTTTAAAATAATTTTTTAATAAGGTAATTATCACTGAAACACTACTTTTGTACTCTTATAAAGCAGTTATATTTGATTATTTGATGTAAATTCCTCCATAGAGAGCGTGTTAATGGACCTTACCTTTTGTCCCCCTATGTCCCTTAATTTTCTCAGTGAAAGTGTCTCTCTGTCTCTTTGTCTCTCTGAGAGGCTGAAACATGATACAAGGTGATTCTGTCTGTGGATTTGAGCATCAGATCAGTGTAAAATTATTTTGTTCACTTTCTTTCATCAGAGTTGAAGTTTAATAAATGAGCTAATCTACAAAGGACAAGATGGTATAGTTAGCTTAAAGTTATCTGCAGCCATTTTAAAACGAAACAGGTGAATTTCAGAGTGAGTTTGCAAAAAAGAGAAGGCTGTTACTCCGAATACTTGGTGTCAGGACATACTGTATTACAAAATCTGCTTGTGTTTGTGTTGTAAGAGGGCAGCTGACTATGAGGCATGTCTGTGTCATTTTCAGAGGAGGCCTATTTTTATTTATTTGTTTTTTCCCAATAGCCTCTTGTTGATGGTGAGGCTGCTGCATGTCAGGGCTTTCCAGTGGCTAAGGGCTGCTCAGGTTGACGTGCCGAAGCCTCTTGACACAGGCCTCGCTTCGTGTCCACCGTCTGACACAAACACAAACTACAGTATCAGCCTCTGTGATGATGTTCAGAAGCTGCCGTGGCGTACTCTTGCCTTTTCAGTCCGCCCACAGCAACAGTTAGATCATGGGGGAACGCTGCAGAAGTGTCTCCTGTTTATATTTATTTATATATATATATATAAAAAAGTTTTATAACTGAAAATATTGGTGGAAGTTGGCAGTTCAGAGGGAAGAAAACAATGGGATTGCACCTCAATGTTTCTACTTGGAAACATTTTTAATTGCTGCTGGATAATTTTCATCAGGACAATCAATTCTGATGTCTCAGCTCAGTGTATCCGCAGATATCGACCAATGATCCGACATCACAGCTCTTTTATAACGTGCATGCAGCACTGCACGTATTCCTTTAAAATCCTTGTTATCTCTGACAAACTTGCTAGTGTAACTGATTAGAGGAAATTACTGTTAAATGAAAATGTAATTATTTGACAGATATTGCAATTCTGAAATGAGTCATGATTTTAGTAGGAATCCAGATTTTGACACAAGAAAAATTGATCTCTGTATCACATGCTTCGTTTATTGTTTGTTGTAACACATTTGACCTTTTTATCAAAAAACTGCAGCTCCTGCAATTTGGATATTTTACTTAACCTCAGAATTTAGCAGATTTGTCGCGATATTTACATTTGTTTGAGTTGTAAGTAAGTTCAAAGAAACTGACGCGATTAAAAGGAGACTACTTTTTAGTTGTTCACAACTAAAAGTTACAATACTTCTGACACAACCTGAACACATCATAAGCTCAAATTTAGCTTTCTTTTAATTTGAAACCATTTTGCCTAAAAGCTAAAGTTGTAAAAACTTACATTTTTATATTCGGAGCACAACTGAGTTATTTTAATTCTCTAATTTTTTAAAATGTATTGATTAATCATTTTGGAGCTATAAACGATCATTGATAGATATTGAGTCTTGTTTTAATAGTCGGAAAATGTAAAAATTCTCAGATTTCAGCTTTGCAAATGTGAATATTTTCCAGTTTCTAAAAAATTATTGTATAATGCCTATTACCCAGACTTCATTGTAATCAACAGTGAAAAAGCTAAAGGTGGTAAATCATCAATGATAAAAACAAGTCAGATAAATTAATTTAAAAAAAAAAAAAAAAAAAAGGTTTCTCCTGAACCTAATGGCTTCAGCCCTGTTTCTCTTTTCTTTACTTGGGTTGTTACACAAGTGTGTGCTATAATACGTGCAATACATTTACATGCACGCTGGTAATAAGAATCTGTAGAGTCCAGGAAAAACTTTATTTGGAAAGTACCATTTACCATAACAAATGCTGGTATTGGCCTTCCTGATGCTTTCCATATTTGGTAAACATATCTCTAGTTAACACTTCATCATGAACCTTGACTCCTAATTGAACTTTGTTGTCATCCGTGTCCTCCTCCTGGTTATTCTGACTCTTTCTAATCTCAATATCAACTCCTTGACTCTCCTGGTGTTCAGAAAAGCTGATGCTCTGCTTCATCCTGCCATGAGCCGTCCTCTTGAAATGCCACCGTGACGCCCATCTCCATGGCAACCTCTCTGCCTCTGACATCAGTACCACCACTCCACAGCCAATGGGAGAGGGAAGGAGAGAATGAGAGCCTTGACACTCTGAGATCCTGTTGTGCAATTCAGAAGGAGATGTAATTTGGGTGATTACGCCTGCCAAGACGAGCACAATGACTTCTGGTTCAACAAGCACGCAAAACATTTGCACGTACCACTGCTTGCTGCATTGAAGCTGATATCCATGTTCATCACCGGGGCATGACAGAGGCATTTTATTACTTCACAGTTGTTGCGTGTTGGCCTTTCACTTGCTGCAACCATGTATTTCTCAGAAAATCTAATCCAAATGAGCACAAACCCTTCTGCGTAATATAATCTAACACATAATGGCTGTTGTCTTTTGTACAGAGGGGATAAAAACAATGACCTGATGTCATGCAAAGTAAAATTTACATGAGCAGACAGACAGCTTTGATGCTATCTCTAGGTCTGATTTTAATGTCAAAGTATGCTTGCAGAAGTTGACGTTGCATTTTTATCGGCACACACGAGAGCTGCCGTCTTTTTAGGTGAAGTTGTTGTGGGAACAAAAAAACCTCAGGGAGTACCTTCCTCCAAACTTCAGCTGTCATGTCTCACGATTTGTGCATTTTTCTTCTGCAGCTGCAGCTTTTGAGCGGGAAAGATGAGCAACATCGTTGTCTGCATTCAAATTTGCAACATATTTCCTGTCCTCGTCCCTGTAGCTAAAAGAAGTGGTAACTTACCAACTCTGTTTATGGTTTAGGTTTGTGCTTTTGTTTAGCTTGTTTATGGAAAGTCAGCAAACAGATGTGGTTAATTTTTTTATTTATTTTTTTTCCTGCGGAGTCATAATGAAAGTGAACAGTTGTAGCTGAATCCATCCTGTCAGGTTGTTCCCATCCTCAAACACTTTGAGTTTTTGCCATCTGGTTCAAAAGGTAGTTATAATGTCTCCTGATGTGCTCTTTCTGTATTGTTTTTAATTATTGTCCTTTATTTCTGGTTTTGGTGATGTGTTAATGTACTCTGGCTTTGTATGGTTTTATGTGTATGTCCCCTTGTCCCGTATGATATTGTCCCACTGGGGACAAACGAACTGATGATGATTGATTCCTGTCTGGATCCTTATTTATTTTCATTACTGAATCACCTGTCTTTTTTGTTTAATTAGTCTGTGAAATGGCCAAAATATCCAGTAATGTCTAAGGTGTGTCACCTGCAAGTACAAATGCAAGTTGTTCTGATCTGCACAATACCACTAAGACATATTGTCCCATGAGCTGTTGGGTTAATTGTTTATCCTCATTCAGGGACACAAGAGGGTGCTTCATTTGACTGGCAGACTTTTGATGTAATGCTAAATGACACCAGGTGACTCTCCTTGGATGTCGAGACTTGGCTGGCGGTGGAATATATGACCTTACTGATAAGGGGTTCAAACACAGATACCGAGTTTCAAGTGTTTGGTCAGGACTGGAAGTTATAAAGTAGTTACACAGTATATGGGAGTGGCGGCGTGCTTACAGGCAGAGGACGGCTGCTTTTCCTGTATTCACAGTGTGCTTATGTGTAGGCTACACTGATGGGCCTCACTCAGCAAACCTGTGTCTTACTTTAAATACACTAAACTAGATAGTTATTGTCCAGTGCATCATATGGAGGTGATGTACATTTTAAGGTGGCAGCCATTTTTTTTTTAATACCAGTAAGGTTCTCCTAACCAGTATGTCACTGGCTGGCCGTGCAGCCAAATGTGCTTTTGACTTCCAGGTAAATAATCTACACACATTGAAGCCGATGCTCTGCTAGCTGCTGTTTGCACGGGTTCAAACCTCTGATATAGAATAAGAACAAATGTGAGTTTCTATGCATTCGGTTTCATTTTTTTGATTGTTTTTCGTGCTGTCTGTTCTAAGCTTGTTGTATAACCTGGCTGCTGTTTGAAGAAATGAGAAAAGTGCGCCTGCTCCAGATTGAATCATAATGACTGACATGCAACAACTATTGTCATGCTGAACAGGGCTGATGAAAAACATTGACTTTACATGATATATGTGCACATCTTTGTTGTCCTGTAGTGTTAATTAATATTTTTGGTTGTTGGATTTTATATACATAAACATGGCTAACTACTGTAGAGCTGCTACTCATATTTTTATTATCTGATTCAGTGGAAATTTAGTTTTGAGAGTTGAAATTAGTGCCCAAGTCAACTCGATTACACAACATGGTAATGATGGTGACAACAATGTAGCATTCAGTATCATCAGGTCTGTTCTTTCACTTTCTATATAATCACATCATGATGCTTTAATGATATCAGGATTTCCCACAGCTACAACTAATGATTATTGACATTATCTGATTTTTCAAAAATGTAAATTTTCCACAGACTGATGTGACATCTTTAAATGCCTTTTTTTGTCCGACATCTAAAGATACAAAAATAGTAGATAAAATAATTATGGTTTTGATTATCAAAATGGTCTCAGATGAATTTACTGATGATTTACTTGACTAATTTTACATTTGAGAAACAACATTCAGCTTCTCAGAGGCGACGATTAGATGATTTTGTTAAGCAAGCAGTATATTAGAGTAGAATGAACATTTTTGGCTTTTGGTTTGGAAATTTGGCCTGAAACTATTTTAATAATTACTATTTTTTTGTTTATCTGCTGATTAACTTTTCATGTAATTTTTTTTTTTTAGTGTTTAAAACTTTATGAAATAGACTTGTCATAATTTTCCAGATCTCAATGTGATTTCTTCATATAGTTTTTATTGTTCAACCAACGAAACTCAAAGATATTCAATTTAACTGTAATGTCAGACCAGTGAGAGCGTCGAAGCTATGAGCATCAAATGGACTTAAGTAATGAATTGATCATGAAGTAGTTTCTTATTAATTGTTGGAAATATTGAAAGGCATTTTCAATAAATTAATATTTGAATAAGATAAATTAATTTATATTTATATTATTAGGATAAAAAAAACCCTTTTATTGCAGCCATAGTATAAATACTGGTGTTGATATATAGGTCATTTAAATATGACGGGGTTCTTTCATGATCAGTTTCGTGGCAGTTGACAACCTAAACAAGTTTCACTCAGTTATCTAATTTAATTTCAGTTTTATTTCATGAAATGTGTACATCTCTATGATGTTGGATGCTGTTCATTTCAGGTGTGGTAGTCCACTTCTGCAAGAATTAGTTTCAGGAGACACCAATGTAAAGCTCGGCACTGTCCTGTGACAAAACGCTGCATACAACAGTTAGGATGCAATGCATATTTTGTGCACTGTGCAAGGAAGGAAAAGTTGCTTTTGCAAAGTCATTTCCTCACAGTTTGTGGAAATGTCTCAAAAAGTCTTCTGGCCTCTTGCCTGCTGTAGGTAGTAATATCAGTAATAATACTTGGTTGGATTACGTGCTGTAGGAGACTTAAGGCACCTACTGTACAGGCTATAAGTCAGATTGTTATGACAGTGGGTCACAGTTGCAGCAAACACTTTCTCTACTGCCGTTACAGTAGCTGTAGAAGCCCAGTGTCTGACAAATGGACAAATGTTTTTTAGAAAAAAACGTCCAGGCCACCTCATTTTTTATATTCTTATATTCTTCTCTTACTGAGTTTGCATCACACATACTTGCAGTGTGATTGTGTGACAGGTTTTAAAGGTATGTTGCATTAAAAGGATCTTAGTAAGTGAAACATGGATTTGTTTAGTGGTGAATTTTTCTTGTTAAGACAGGAAAAGACACAAAACAGACCCAGTAAAGCGGGTCATGGTGCTTTACCAGTAGCTCTGCACATTGTTTTCCTGCATCAAGGCAGCATTTGTATAATGTAGAAAGTGTGCATTGTCTTTTGCTGTAGAAGGCTGGAGCTTATCTGAGCATACATTTTGCAGATGGCAGGTTGCCAGTCCATCACGGGTTTATCTGGTTTATCACATCTTAATTACACACCCATGTATGGCTTGAGTGAAAAGTTCTTGTAAACACAAACCTCACAGCTACCTTGCTAAAAACCTGCTACTGTGGTTAGTTTACAACAGGAAGTGTATTTTGATGAGATAAATATGCAGATGCAGCCAAATCTGAAATAGTTCCCATGGATAAATCCTTAAGTGACCAAACAGGCAAAGCAGAATTTATTTATATTTTGTTGGGTTTGTACGTGGCTAAAGATTGTGTAAATTTTGTTCAGCTCTAAACTAAGAAAGCCACATTGTAAGTGACAGTCAGTGAAGTCAGGCTTACAACGGAAACCTCTGTCAGAAAGTGATACACTTCAGTTCTGAGAAAAAGATTTTGTGCAGAAATAAAATGTTATTTGAACACACATCCACACAAATCACCATCATGTAGAATAAGTAGAAAAAAATCAATCTGTTTTATAAAGTAAAATCAGTGGGTCTTAGATTATATTAATGTATTTTGGTAGCAATGGAATAATATTGTAAACATTACTGGTAGGGAAATGTGGGGGAGAAACAATATGAATGTTAAGGTTCCATAATGCAGTGTGAATCTTAAATGACAGATTTTGGTTGTAGCTTTTTATCATCAGTCAATCATTTGGTCCAAAAACTGTAAGAACAGTCCAAGGTGTTTTCAAATGTCTTATTGTGTCTGACCAATCGTTTATCTTCAGAAGAATGACACAGTTCATTTGAATGAATTTAAATCCGTGCTTATCGAACCACCGGTGACATGTTTACGCTCCTTTAATGAGCAACATGCTAAAGCTGAGTTGTGCTGAATAGTTGGCCGTCAGATGTTGTACCCTTGACGTTGCTCCACTTGCTTGTGGTGCCTCCACTGCCTGACAAGCTAGCAGCTGAGGTTACAGACTCTTTGTCACAGACAGCTGGTTTGTACAAAGTCGCCAGTGTCTTCCATAGTTATAGCAAACAACGCAGTTTTATTGGCTTGATATGCCAATAAAGAATGACATAGTTCAGGCTGGCAGTATGACTGCAGAGCATCTTCTGCTGGATCACAAACTGAACTACTTCAAACCGTCTTTTGAGCATATTGAATATACATTTTTAATCTTAACCAGTCATTAAAGTTCAAATATGAACTTTTTCCCCCCTGTTTTTAGTTAATTTCTTAGCTCTAATGGGAAGATTTAATTTAAAATCTGAGAAATTTTAAATGATGTCATATAACAAAGACAATGTAATACTGTACTATCACTATTTTCATTTCAATTACATTAAATCATTTATATAATATTTCTTGAATAAGAAATGGCAAATATTGGATGGATTTAAGTGATTTGAGAATATGCAGATTTCTTTGACTTGCATTATATTGTTATATACTGTTGGTAAGTGCTGACAAACATGGGATATAAATTATAGAAAATGAATGCAGATAGTAGATAATGATTAGGTCTCATCATCCCTACTGGTTTTCATTGATATCTTTCATACTTTAACCAATATGACTGTGAAACAGGTATGAAACTGCAAATGTGTGGTGTAAAGACAGCATCAGCCTCTAAACCTGTGGCATCACTGCTTAATGCAGCAGACTAAGAGGCTCGCTGCTCACTGGCCTGCGAGTGTTATTTGAAGCCTGTCCTTCTAACCTGGGTCTTTCTTTGCAAAGAGTTGGACTCTGATGTCTGTCTCGTTGGTGCATGAACGTCATGTCTGCACTTTCTCCGTACGCGTTGCCCTTAAGCACGGTGAGCTTTTCCCCTTCCTCCTTCAACCCAACCCCTTGAACATTGTCATGGTAACAGCCCTATTGCATAACAGTGGCTGCAGTGTAAAGCCTTGTATTTCCATCTCCTTGGAAACAGAGCCCCCCTCCTCTCTTTCTGCACTACCCCCACCCAGGCCTCCATGCTCCTTCCTTGGGCACTGAGCATGCTCCGAAAACAATACAGCAGCAGAGGAAACAGGAAAGTAATCTCAGCATATTCTCTTCCAAATGCAGCATTGCACAGAAGAGACCACAGTGCAGCTCTTTTCCTCATCAGAGCATCGTTATCACTAAAAGCAGCGCAGTTCAATTAGATCTGTGACTGTAATACATAAAGATGCCTTAAAAGATGTGACAAAAGGCTCTTATGGCTGCATTTACAATGATAACATGTATAATCAAAACCAGATTACATAATAGAGCAACACATGCAGATAAGTTTACCTAAATTGAATAAGATTACAAAAATATGTATGTATAAAAGTATAATTTCACAAGTACTTTATTGGACAAAATGCGGAGAATGCAAGAGTTATGCAACCTGTTGATGAAAATGTTTGATAAGCAACTTAAAAGATGCTTCAGCTGCGATGATAGTCGCATGACAGAGAATTAACCAGCAGGTATTTCAACCTGTAACAACTGTTTATTTGCTGTAGATTGTATCTTTGTGCTTTGTACTGCTTTCCAAATAAAACAAAATACAGCAAAACAGGACAGATAGTATTTGAAAATTTCGGCTTAAAGACTAAATCATCATAAAAATTTGCCTAATTATTTCAAATCTACCTTTATCCAAGCCATCATATGCTTATGCAGCCTCTTAAATAAAGCAACAAAACACATGAAGTGCTTTGCCTGGTTTCCAACACTGGGGAGTTGCAGTCAGCTGTGTTCGACGCTGCTACCATCAGCTGGCTGAGAGGGTTCAGCCAGGTGTGGTCCGCCTCCAGCAGCTAATTCACAACGGTAACAATCAAAACCTTGTGAAGTTAGTGGTTTCATCTCAAATGTCCTGAGTGTGTGAGTGCAGCAGACACAGAAATAAAGTCCACCCGTCAGTGATAAGGAGTGTCAAGACTCACAGTACACTGAGACAAGCTCGTTGTACTTTGTACTTCCTCAAAAAGCTCCCTCTGTTTCATGTCTGGACAAACTGATGAGGAACTGAAGGGCTTGCCTCAGTAAACATGGTGAAATGCAGTATGAACTAAGATTTTCCTCACTTCTCTCTGAACTTTCTCACCTCCTTTGTGAGCAATTTGTAAGTGCCACAATTTTGCAGCATCTATACATTTCTATAGGACTGTAGCAGCGTGTTGAGTGCATTTTTAAATCTTTTGGTAATTGCTATGAAGAGGACTCAGCTATCCATCAACCTGTCAGTTATTTTTATTCATAGGTTTAGCAGGTTCATCTATATTTATATAGTATTTAAAAATGCAGGACACAGGGTTGTGTCTACAAATGTCTTGTTTAGTTGGAAGAGCAGTCATGAAACAAATAAGAAAAGATATTTATTTTGATAGTGATTTAAAACAGAAAATGCGGCACATTTGCAGAGCTGGAATCATCAATCAAAAGCCACAGGTCTAAAGGCAGATGTGTGTTTGTATTTAAATATGAAGACAGTGAAAAGCAAGATAAAAGCTAAGTGCAAAGATACGCAGCTGTGGTACGTTAACACAGCAGGTTACTTGGATTCATTTTATTTTGGTCCATTTGTAATGTTAACACCTGTTATACCAGAGACACTGCAGCTACACTGAGAGTGAACTGCAGCCATTAAGTTTTAAAAACACAATCACCAATTGAGTGTTTCACATGGAGGCGCTGACACATTAACAGGAGCAAAAACCCTTTTTATCGGTTTGCATGGCAGGTAGCAGCTCACTCTTCCTCCACTGTGACTGTATGTGATGACATTGCTCCTTGCGGTTGGCAGTGGAAAATGGGTCAATTAGCTTTTATTAATGGGTTTACGCAAAAAACCCCGCATGTACCCTGAAATTTTTGTGGAAAAGGGTGGCAACCCACCATGATGTCACCCATTGGTTTGCGAAGACTTGAGTTTGTAATTTGGTCGTCGGCATGTTGGCTTTTTGAAACCTGAAGAAACCATATTTGGAGGAGAAGGTGGAGCTGAGGAGGTGTGTGGTATAGTCTCAGTCATTGCTTTAGGGCATGGCTACCGTGTAACCTTATATATACCCTGATTTATGGTCTATTTTCCTCTAAATGGGACCATCATTTAAAAAAATGAACATGAAAATCACGTTGTATTGAAGACTGAGACCATAAACTCATTAGGAAAATGTTTACTGAGCTAATGCATCAAGTGTAAAGGCCATTTTCCATAGACTTAAATACAATCTGACTTCTTTTTACAACCAGTGGCGACGCCCCCTGATGGTCATTAGGTAGAATGACGGTTTAGGGCTCTGCAGCATTGGCCTCACTTTTCAGCAGAGTCTGGGTTGGGAAAGAATGACATAGTGGGTGTAACAAACAGTCTATACCCATTATAGGAAAGATTTTTATTCCAACACATCATCATAGTTTAAATGTTGAAAAAATGTACGTGGAGTCCAAAAACAACATCCTCTAAAATGATGATACTGTTGAACGATTGATTGCAGGACTGTTGTGTTAGTTGAATGTAGGTGGAGCTGATAAACTGACAGCTGAGCGTGTGCACATTTTATCTTTAGCCTTTTTTTAAACTTTTGCTTTTGTTTTTATACAGTTGGAGATGACATAGTTTTGTGAAGACATTTTACTTGTGAGTGTACAACATGCGCGAGGAAATATTCTGCTGTGTAAAAGGGGGAAAAAAACATTGGTGGAGGCTGTACCATTGACTGTGAAGATACTGTCTGGTTCTGTCCTGGATCGGCTCCCGATGAGTCTCCAAGCTCCCTGCCTTTCTGTACACGAGGGTATCTGCTGGTGTAGAACAGTTACATGGAGAACTGTTTCCTCCCCCACACACACACACACACACACACACACACACACTCTCTCTCTCCCTCTCTTCTCTCACACAAGTGGAAAGGAAGGTCACTCATATTTCCCTCACAGAAGGCTGGCACACTTGTGTTTACATTTCAGTCCCTACAGCCCCATTGCTATAGCAACTCGTTTTCTTTTTTTGTCATACCGTGTGGGTGTTGTTCAATCATTTCTGTTGTTTGTAATGTGCAGAAATAAAATAGCGATTGGCTAGATGTAAATGATGAATCTGGAGACCTTAAGGAAACCATTAATAATGCGAGTTTTCTCAGTTTGTAATCCCGCAGTGCAGCTGCATTGGGCAGTCTCTACTTTTTTTGGAAGTAGAGATCCAGAAAATCTAGGAGGCTGGCTGCAGTAACTTGCATTTGTTGGCGGTAGTTGGTGAGTTGGACTTGGGTTTTGATGTGTCATTTCCTGTGCACTTGAACTTGTCTGGCCAGTTTTTGTGTCCACTTGAAAATAGCGAAACTGAATTTCTGTTTCCCCAATCTGCTTTACTGCTCAAGAACCCAATAATTTCCTGTAAACCCTAAAAATAACAAAAAATTATATGATATGAATCTATATATATTCTTTATTTGGTTGAGCAATACTGAGCCAATGAGAATTTGGAGTTTTTGCTGGTGTGCAAGAGGCAGGTTTATACCCTGGTGTGAGAATTCAAAATATCTCAGGCTGAATGAGCATGAGAAAGTTTAAAGAGCCAGTGGAAAGAGCCTGACTTCAGCAGTCTGAGGACATGTCTGTACCTGGAACCATTTCTTTAGTGTAGAGGAGGCATCTCATTACAGGCAACGCTGGAAGTGAGCAATCAGTCTTCAGGGTGTAGACACACTCAGACACTTGAATACAATAACAATAGCTCCTTATTTATTTATTTATTTATTTTTATTTTTATTTTTTTTTATGACAGTTTGCTTGGAATCAGGATTATTGTCATAATGTGTCCAACTCTGCTGGAAAACAAAGTAAAACAATTAAAAACTTGCAGAGTAAACAGAAATCCACTGTCGCAAAGGATTGTGGGGAACATTTATCACTTGATGATGCAAATTAGTAAATGGAGGCCATCATCCCCTTAAGGAAAAGATCTGTCTGCTAAAACCAAGTCTGATTTACAGCACATTATTCTCCTCTTTATGCCAAATGGTATGTTACTGTTTAGATTTGATCATACACAGGATATTTGTCTTTTGCTCTCAGCTAATGGTCAACATGTCACCTTATCTAAAGATTAGTGAGTAGTAAAAGAAATCTTGCGGTGTGAAAAAAAAAAAGCTTTCTTTGTACCCCTCTTCCTGTAACCTCCTGAGCTTCTAGGGATTTCAAGCATACAAGCATGGCTCATTTCCTGTTTACACTATTCTTAACTTCATTGGATATCAGATGCCAATGTTGCAGAAGGGAGCTGTCTGCTTACGTACATACTCCCTTGTATGAACTGATACATTATGGGCAATGCTGAAGGGAGTAAAGCGCCAAATTCTCACAATAGAGATGACAGTTGTCAGCTGCTCAGTTCTGCTTATAAACTGATTCATTGATGACTACTTTGAACAGATGTTTATCAGAATGTTTCTGTTATTCAGCCAATATTTCTTTATTTCATTTTTTTTTTTTTTTTTAAAGTTTCAATTGTTGATATTTGCAAGGGCCTGAAAAATTCCATCTGTAAAAATACATAGTTCAACTGACAAAAAATAATTACATCCTCATTGTTTTTGAATAGTGTAAAAATCCCTTTGTCCCCTGATAATTTACAGCATGGATTCCTCAGGATTTAGTGACTAAGGCCAGTTCCGCACAACTCGTCTTGCACAATGTTCTTGTGTGTTTGAATTACTGCTCTGTGATACTCACTGACATTGTATTGGTTCAAAATAATAATTGTCTACATGGAGAAAAACTATTTTTAGTTTTTAATTTTGGAAAAATGTTAAATGCTTCAAACTGTAGTCCACAGTACAACACTTGTCTTGGCAGCACAGACCTGAAATATGAAAAACCAGTGCAACCTGTGATGCCTCTCTTTCTCTCGTTTCATGTATGATACATGAAACTTTATCTGCACAGTGGTGAGATAAGCTGTGACATTGCATGATAATGTGTGGTTTTGATGCATCCTCTGCAGGGCACAGTCACCTGACCCGCAGTGTCATGGACCTGCTTGGTAACTGAACAAAACAAACAGCGATGGTCTCTGAACTCAACTGGGTTGGCTGTCATCGTGCTAAACTGACAGCTGTGGTCATGCAGACTATTTTAGAAATTGTTCAACAGTCAGGTGTTGGTACAAGGAGCTCTGTGAAGTAAAGTTTTCTGTGGTTAGGAGTCCAGCTTCACTCCAATGTGCCTGTTCTGTCTTTTATCTGACACCGATGCAGCAGGAGTGTTTTTTGCCATGTTAAGCTAATGCTAATGGTGAGGTGTACATTTCCTGCTGCTACGTCGCATTCAGAGCATTTCCACTGGCAAACCACAGGAAGGAAGCAGCATTCATCATCAAGGTTAATGCTTGACAACGGCTGTTCTCTGAAACTTGTCTGCATAGCAAAGTATGATTGGATTTTTCTGTTCTTTTGTGTCAGTGGATCATTTCAAATTATTCCAAACAAAAATCTCAATTCAGTCCCCCCCCCTTTTAAATTGAAGCTGGAGACCTGTGGTGACCAGGGAAGATTTTTTTTTTATTAAACTAGTATGCTCACTGTTGACTGGCCACAGAGTTCAAAATGGGATTGTGTAATCGCTCATTCGCAGAGGCATTACAGAAATCTAGCCCATCTAGGAGTCAGTTAGTTGATTGATCAGGTGATTAATCAGATTGATCATGACACTTAAGGATATTTTGGGATAGTAAATGATTGATAAGGACAAAAATCTGAAATTGACAGTGATCTACATTTTACCCACCTACTATGAAACAGCTGTCACACTATACATCCACTAAAATGCTTATTTTTGTCACTGACAGGCTCATATTACTATAACATCTGACACCATTATGGATAGGATTCCTACATTCCTTTCTGTTTAACCAGACCAGCTGTTACCAGACTCCACTGAGAAAAAGCTTAATTTAACCTCCTTGATCATAGGAATTGCTGGTCCCTCGCATCGGGTATAGTTTTTCTTCTCAATACTGCACTGACTCGAAAGATTTTAATCTGCCATTTACATCCCACAACTTGGGGGGAAAAGGCCCAGGACCCAAAGTTTTTCTTTCGGTAACACTTTTTTTTGGTTCCAAGGTGGTAACACGTTTGAATTGTGGAAAATCAAAATATTTTTGTTTCCTCGATAGCGGTTTCTAATGGCTGTCTTTTCCGTTTTTGTCATTCAGCTCTGCCTATGACCGGGACAAAAAGATTCGTGTGGCCATTAAGAAGATCAGCCCTTTCGAGCACCAGACGTATTGTCAGCGCACCCTGAGAGAGATCAAAATCCTGCTGCGCTTCAAACATGAGAACATCATCGGAATCAACGACATCATCCGCACACCAACCATCGACCAGATGAAGGACGTGTATCCTTTCGCATATGCTGGGACGTAGTCTGGACGTTTACAGCTGAATTACTGGTCTTCACTTAATTGCTTGATTCCATTCATAACTTTCTTTTTTCTGGCATTTAAAGTTGACAGTGGGTTAAGATATTTTGTACCAAGTTTCTAAAATGACCTATATTGCTTACCGTCATGGGGTCAGCTGACACTGGGAGAGGGCGTGGTACATCCTAGACAGGTTGACAGTCTATCACAGGGCTGACACCAAAATTAGCAGGTATACAAGACTTTCTTAAACACGGTAAAACCAGCGAATACTCTCTTCTTTCTGTTTGAACTGAGGTCACACAACTGCAAGGAGCGATGTTATTACATACAGTTACAGAGCATGCACACAGAGACACAGTAGAAGAAGAGTGAGCTGCCATGCAAACTGATAAAACGTCTCATCCCCGGGTTGTTGTTCCTGTAAGTGTTGACGCCTCCGTGTGAGACACTTCAATAGGTGATTGTGTGTTTTTAACACTTCACGGCTGCAGCGTAGCCATGTTGTTTCCGGTTTAACAGCCCCGTGCTGGACAGGTGACAGGTCTGTTTACAGTGTCTGTGCTTTGAGTGATGTTGGAGCAGGAAAATGAGCGTAGTCACTTGAATGGCATTTGTAGCCTTTTCCATTGCAGGGTCTTAGCAGGTTTTGTGACCAGTGGGAAAGGGGCTATAGTGGCAAATAACCGTTCACACTCACTAATGTGGGAGGGAGCCGGAGTACTGAGAGAACACGCACAGGCTTTGAGTTTGAACCAAGAACCTTCTTGCTGCGAGGCATCAGTACTAACCAAGTTTCTAATAGTGTTTTGAAAAGATTTCTCTGTGTGATCACTGAGATTTGTCTTATACTCCAGCACTTGCAGTTGAATTGGGGTTTTCAGTTGTATTTTATTACATAATGGCCACCTGTCAACATATATCTGGCAGAGACACTCTTCACTGTAGCCCTGCAGCAAACCGGTGAAGTGTGTATTGTGTGTAGTTTTACACTCTGGCGTACCTAGAAGCAATGACCACAGAAACTCATCTCATAGTTTCTTGCATGCCACAAGCATTCATTCAAATATAAACACACAGCCTTTCCAGTTAAGACAACTTCCTCTGCCTTTCCCAAACTAATTCTGGTGAAATATTTGAATTTACCGTGATGACATCTCAAGGGCTTTCAGATCTTACTGAATGGAAGAGTGCTCCAAAATACCAGTGAAGACACAAGTTTCTTTTTTTCTTTGGGGCTCAGCCAACCTATTGTAGCAACATATTTAAAGCATCTGAGCTAAATAATACAAGGTTTGTCATTGTCTTGGTAAGAAAATCCAATGTGAGTGTGACACTTAACCTGAATGTTGTTTGGATACTGGGGCTGGGCAGCAATAATCCCCAAAAATCAATATTATCGTTCATCGAAAAAAAATTGGTTGGAGACTGGTAACAATTTATCCTATTATCAACATTATCGCCTGTTTACAGTTTATTATTCTGTAAAATGCTTAAAAAATTGTGACTCACAACTTCTCAGAGCCAATCTTGGTACCTTCAGTTTTACTTTTTTCCCAGATTTAATGATACATATATATATATGAGTGTATCATATATGTAGTCAAATCAAAATTTGACTCATCTGAACATGATTCTGTTGCATATTTTTAAAAATTGCTCTCATTTTATGAGCATTAACAACGTGGTTTCCACAATGTTAAAGTCAGAACTCTTTAACCTGGAACTGTGCAGATATATTGTCCAGGATCTCATGGAGACAGACCTGTACAAGCTCCTGAAGACTCAGCACCTGAGCAACGACCACATCTGCTACTTCCTCTACCAGATCCTTCGAGGGCTCAAGTACATCCACTCTGCCAACGTCCTGCACCGCGACCTGAAGCCTTCCAACCTTCTGCTCAACACCACCTGTGATCTCAAGGTAGTGTCTCGAAGAGACTTATTCTCTCGCTCATTGGGTGATTATTGACAGAACCGAAACTCTGTTGTGTCTGTGAAGTGTTATTTTTAATAAAAAAGGATAAGTTCACTTTGTAAATGCTCAAACACACATTTCATTACATCACATTACTCATTACATCATATGTGTTACTGACCATCATGTTTGAGGGCAAAAGCATGAAAACTGAGACATTAAAGATCAATATTTTCATAATAACATCATGTGCCCCTCACACGTTGCAGCCGTTCACTGTGTCTCCTCTCTCTGCAGATCTGTGACTTCGGCTTGGCTCGTGTGGCCGATCCTGACCATGACCACACGGGTTTCCTCACAGAGTACGTAGCCACTCGTTGGTACCGAGCACCCGAGATCATGCTCAACTCCAAGGTGAGTTCCCTCACCTACCGAGACATGTTGACATGTCAACAGTCGGGGATGAAAGGAGGACTTAAAAAGTGCTTGTTTCTGCCCCTTTGTTTAGCCACTTGAGTATTTTCACACAAAGACAGATCTGATCTCTGTTTTCAGTGAACACCTCAATCCTGCATTTTACTTTAATGTTGGGGAAACATATTGACAATGCAGATGTGGTGTGTGCTTGCTTGCTTGTATTTTCCAACCTGGCATTAGCTGTGTCTTGAATTTAATTTCAGGTTACATTAGCGTGCTTGTTAGTTTTTTAAAATTCTAATTTAAATCTTTATCTTTTGCTTTGAAATTTTTTTGTAGATAATCTAACACAGTGCAACAATTGGAAAAACGAGGCGCTAACACAGTCAAAGTTAAAGGCTTTTATTGTTACTGCCACTTAAACACTCGTTTGCATTCATGCTTTGTTAATGTCCACACATTTCTATTAAATTGACCGTGTGTCTGTGTCTCTGTGCCCCTCATTCTCAGGGATACACCAAGTCCATAGACATCTGGTCAGTAGGCTGCATCCTGGCTGAGATGTTGTCCAACAGGCCAATCTTTCCAGGGAAGCACTACTTGGATCAGCTTAACCACATTTTAGGTAATGTAGTGTGTATAGAAATTTTTATTTATTTTTTTTTTTCTTTGACGCTGCCTCTAAAGATTATGTTTAACAGATTAATCTGCTGATTATTTTCTCACTTAATTAGCTCTTTTAGAACCACATAAAGGCTTTTCTGTTTTTTCATGCCTTTGTGTTGTATGTTTTAAAAATGTCACCACATATTCAGAATCAGCTCAATCTTAGCTAATTATATATGTCTCTCAATAAAGAGTCTCTTCTCTTGTGATAGGGGATAGTAGGTCCTAAAACAAACTAGTCCAAGATGTGATCAAGATCATGTGTTTGTGTTGTTCTAGAGCTGATTAGAAGTTTCTCTTTTTATCTGATCTGAGTTCTGCTCATTCTTTTGAGCAGTAATGATGAAAATCAACTCCAAAGCCTCTAATGCTCTAAATATCTTGTCTTGTCCATGTCTCTCTGTCTTTATTCTGTCACAACAATAAACCCAGAGCAACTTCTCCTCACTCTGAGATCAGAAAAATACAGGATTGATCCCAGTGACTGCAGCTGACAGCTAGGCCTCTGAAGGAGACACTAAAAGACTGTGACATCTCCCACTGGAGCCAATAGGAGTGTCCCATGTAGAGACGTGACTCTAGACGTCACGAGCAAAGATGGAGGATGAATCTAATATTGGAAAGATATTAGATCTATAAAGACATTTACCTCAAAATAATATTGTTAATTTAGCTTAATGGTAAAAATCAGCTGACTTGGACATGGAAACTGTTTATACTATATAGTGTGCCCATCTCTCTTTTAATTATAGATATTTAAAATAAATATATCACAATATTTGTAATATATTGTAATGTTTTGAGACAGTTGAGAAATGGTGTGTCTGTAGTTTGCATAAAAGATTTGACAACTTTAAATTTGAGTTAAACTTCACACTATCAGTCAGTAGCAGCATCTTCCTGGTGTCAGTCCATAGATGCTGTAGCTGTTAATATGTGTTTATCAAGTTGTTTTTTTGTATCTTGGTTAGACCACATATAGCTTCACCCATCTGTCATTTTTTTTTTCCTCAACAAAACTTTCTCACGACTGAACTTTTTATTTTTTTTTAAGGAGTGTGTTAATTTAGAGCTGTGCACACAAAAGCAGTTCTTCTTCACAATCTCCTCTTCCTCCCTCAGGGATCCTGGGTTCTCCCTCTCAGGAGGATCTCAACTGCATCATCAACATTAAGGCCAGGAATTATCTTTTGTCGCTGCCGTTGCGCTGCAAAGTGCCATGGAACCGCCTCTTCCCCAATGCTGATCCAAAAGGTCAGAAGCCTGGACGGCATCTTCACTGACTAACACGACTCCTGTTTATTTGTAGAGCATCGTGAATGTTTGTGGGGTAACGCTCAAGAGTATCTGCAGGAGGCCTCTAAAAAATCTGTCGATGATAATGAAGATGACGTTACACAGATGTTACGCACCTTTTATCCTGAGGGTGGGATTATTGCAGAGGTGGATTGTGTACACAGGTTTTTGTCAGCATTATTAGACCTGAAGTAAACTGTCACTACTGCTGCTGCAGGAGCTCTGGAGCTCATCGTCTTTAATGGGAAAAGGTTGATTTTAGCAAAACTTCACTTAACTTAATCCATCCATACACTTTTTTTTTGCCACTTAAATCACATTCACACTTGGGTATGTACTTAATTAATTGTATTATCAGAACCAATTGTTATAGACTGAAAAATATGTGACTTATGTTATAAAAACAAAGCCACAAACTGAACTTTCCTGCACAAAATCTCACTTTATGGGCGACACAGCTGCAGCATGTGGAGAACAACCAGTCACCACAGCAGCACTACACTAACACAATTGGCAGCGTTTTCGGGGGAGGGATTATTTTGTTGATACTGTTGTCTGATCACATGTAACACTCCTCCTGGTAATTTAAAAAGAAATAGCTGAAAAAGACCATGTGTGTTAGGAGAGGGGTTTGTCCACATCTTCCACAGGCCAAGAGGGAAAGAACGCAGTGTATTATAAGGGTTAGCAACATTTGAAACGATGAGTAAATGGGCGAATATAAATCAAGTTTGATTGACTGTAAAACATCACTGAGTCAGATGTGTTGAATCTCAGTGTGATGAGGCTTCGACAGGGAGAAGACGCGACTGAAACTATGTAGATTTAATCCCAAATTGTTTGGCATCTTGCCGGATTATTAGAATTCGACTCCAGTACCCACATCATCAGTTGTCACATTCTCGCTGTTGTGTCGTTGCAGCTCTGGACCTGTTGGACAAGATGTTGACCTTTAACCCTCACAAGAGGATCGAGGTGGAGGAGGCCCTGGCGCACCCTTACCTGGAGCAATATTACGACCCCACTGACGAGGTGAGACTGGCATGTTGGTTTGTTTGATGTCAGTGTGTCTTGGTGGTGCTCTGGATTTAGCACCTCTCGCCATAAATGTGGCTGAAAACTCACTGTACATTGACCTCGACGTGTTTCCTCTGCCGCCCTGTGCAGCCAGTAGCTGAGGCTCCGTTTAAGTTTGACATGGAGCTGGACGACCTACCCAAAGAGACGCTGAAGGAGCTCATCTTCGAAGAAACTGCACGTTTCCAGCCCGGCTTTAGGTCCTAACATCTCACACAGGTAAATCCACGTCACTGCAGTCCAACCAGCATAAACACAGAGGAAAGGCTGAGTGTCTACTGTATACTACTACTGTATACATTTTTCTTTAGCTTGTGTAGAGCATAAAGTACAGATACTTCATGAGGGTAAGACCACTTTCAATCTGAAATATGTGCAGAAAGCTGGTTGAGGCTTATTCTTTAACCTTCAATCTTAAATTCCCTGATGGAATATGTAACAAAACAAAATATAAATGTCCCAAATATAAAGTATTTCCTAAAGTATCTGTGTTTTATCGAATGGTAGACAGAAGCTAAACAAACCGTATTTTATATACAGGAAAAACAGGACTGAGTGAAATCACTATAAGAACCAGTGTGAAGGATTCAGTGACATCTAGTGGTGGTGTTGGAGATTGCAACCTGAACAAACAACTCCGTCTCTCAGCATGTAGAAGAACCTGAGGAGTTAAAACACGAGACCCTCTGTGGAGCCAGTTGTTTGGTCTTTACTGTTGAAACATGATGACATAACATGAAGGGCTCCGTGGAAGAGGACCTGCTCCGGCTGTAGATATGAAGGACTCGTTCAAAACGCAGCAATTAGTTATGGTTGATCACTTAGTTTCAGGTGATTATACTCACAGTATAACCGCAGTCTGGTCCTTGAAATGATTAGAAATCACAAAGTGAAAACTCAGACTCAGTCACGTTTGTCCCTTTAAACCTTTAGATCAGTTTAAGGTGGAGCAGAGCAGCAGAACATCTCTTCATAGAGTTTTAGCCCAGATTCATCCAGAAGGATCAAACTCCCCAGCGACAATTATTACGGACGTGCACAATATTAAAAGAATGAAAGAATTGAATCTGAAGAGAGTCGCACTGACTTTTGTTGCCTTTGCAGCTGAATTAGTCAAATATCTGTTTGTTTGTTTGTTTGTTTTTTTCAAAGTGAATTGTCCTTAATCTTCTGGGACTGTGGCTAAAAACAAATATCAGTGTATTCATTGGACAGGATGTGTGCTTACTTGTTGTCACTCACACCCGTCACTGTTTCTTCTCCCTCCAGATCGCTCTGTGGACTGGCTTGTGCGTTGCCACTGCTCCTCCCCTGCCTCCACACTGTTGCTGTGATATTTACTTTTTGTCTGTTTTTTTTTTTAATCTTTTTTTTTTCGGCTTTTTTTTTTTTTTTTTTTATTTTACTTTTTAGTTTCTATTTTCTTCTCCTGTTGTCTACATCTCCTGGATTCCTTGGGTCTCACTCGTCAAGTCCCCTTTGCTCAGGAATGGCGTCAGGAATCAATCAATCAATCAATCAATCATTTTCTGTCTCTTCTTTTTCTCTCTCTCTCTCTCTTCTCTCTCTCTCTCCCTCTCTCCCTCGGCAGTAAAGGGTGAGGGAGCGAGTGGGGTGGGGGTTGTAGGGGTCACATCACAGCTTACAGTTTTGGGGGTGGTGTTTTGTGGTGTTTTGTGTTTTAAGCCAAGATAAACAATCTTTTTTGTGTGTCTCAAAGGCGTTTGGCTCTGGCTAATCCTATTTAAGACCTTTTATGTCCAGTCCAATGACAGTGATAGATTAGCTGTTGTGTGTTTTTATTTTTATTATTATTTTTTTCTCCGGTGCAACTGTCGTGGTCGTAACTCTGCCTCCATTGCACAAAAAAACGATACATCTTAAGAATCATCCATCATTAAAAACAAAAGGTCTTTTGAATTTTCTAACCTTTGTTGCACTGTTACAAGAGATATCTCTTATCTTCTTTCTCTCTTTATGTCTTTGGAGAAAAAAAAAAAAAAAAGAAGAAGAAGAAAAACCCGAATGAAATTAACTGATTTATGCAATGAAATCACATAATCAGCCAGAGACTGTGGGCCACAAGCCATCACTAAGTGTTGATGAGGATCAATATTTTATCAATGACCTTGTATTTAAATCCTTAAAACACTCACATAAAAGGCCCAAATGCAAATATATAAATATAAAAAAATATATATATATATAAAACCTAAAGAGTCTTAAGATATTTTAATGCCACGAGTGACGATAGGTGAATCAGATGAATTGATAACCGTTTTGTTTTTTTTTTTAAATTAAAAATGCCCATTTTTGTTTCTGATTGGCTTCAGTCAAGATGTCAGTTTGTGTGTAAATGCACCAAATTTCAGGTGCATCGGAAAGTTTCACCGTGAATTTCTGCCTTAGCCGTGAGGAAACTAAAGCAAAAGTCAGTTTATTTCACACAAGTCTGTATGTACAGTCTGATATTTTTCATAGGGTGGGTGGGGGGGTGGGGTCAGTTTGGGGGGGAAGGTA
>CM076654.1:3253786-3343613 GCA_038496675.1 Rachycentron canadum
CTCTCTCTCTCTCTCTCTCTCTCTCTCTCTCTCTCTCTCTCTCTCTCTCTCTCTCTCGCCTTGTCAGAATAAAACTGTGCCCTTTGCATGACTGTTATAAGCTCTGTATACAAAGACGACGATGTTAAGTGCCACACAAGCCGGGCAGATCCGCCGTGAGAGCGCCCAGGCTCTTTCTGTTCTACCTTTCGTGGTATATCACACCTCCCGATCACATGGTGCTTTTTGTCTCCCCTCTTTTCTTTTTTTTAAGTTCAGCCTTCTCTTCATTTTTTGTTTTATTTTGCTCTCTATTATCAATTATTTCTACAGTTTTCAATCCTCTCGCTTTTAGCCAACCTCCATGTGCATGCTAAGATGTCTTGTTGTGGTTGCAAATAGGAGAATAACCATATATCTGTATTTATAACAGTCACAAAACTTGTTGTCTCCCGAACATGAGAAATGGGATCCAGGCACGATACAGATGAAATGATGACTAAAACGTAACCCGTCATCTTGTTCTTAATTCATCTTCTCTTTGTAACTTTTTTTTTTTTGGCTTTTATTGCACATTTTCACACTGATAACAGTTGGCAGTGTCAGTACCAACAGACACCTGCAGTATAACTAAAAAAAAAATATATATATATATATATAGAAAATTAAAATAAAAAAAAGAAATCCAGAACTGCAGCAGAAATCGAAACCATATTTTCACTTCTTGTCAGTAACTGCTGATTAAAGACTGTTGAATATAAAGATTTCATGTCAAGTGAAAGGTAATTATGAATTTAAAGATTATATATGTGGATTTGGAAACTTTTTTTTTTTTTTTTTTGGGAGGGGGTGGTTAAAATAAGAATCAAGCCAGAAGCAGTGAGGTTTCATCAACCAACTTTAATGTCACTTTATCTGAGTTGAGCGTCTAACGGGTGTCGTTTCATTTTGTTTACACCAAGACTCCGGGTAGATTACAGAACACTGCAACTTCAAAATAAAAGCTCCTCCGGATGTATGTGAGCGACCTAATGAATGAAACAGAATAGTATTATTACTACTACGACACTAAAGCATCTTGAAGTAGATTAAAATCAGGAGTCTGACTCTGCTGGCACTTAAAGTAAGAAATTCGAGGTTTAAATAAAGAAATGAGACAGTTTCTGAACTGTTGACCTGCTTTGCTTTTTTCATTCTTTCTCATGTATATGCTCTGTGACAAAAGAATTGGAAAAAAGCTGTAAACTCATTGTTCTCATGTTTGTATCAGAAGATGAGTAGAGCTGACCTCGACTTCTGATTCTTATTCTACATTTGAACTCGTGTCAAAGCAGGTTTGAGTTGTACAGATGTTTGTCTGAGGGAAGAGCTGCGCTGCTCAAGTGACATCACAGTGGGCGGAGCCAAATAACCACAGTTTTACTTCGTTTTTTGGCTGAATAATGTTATAACAAAAATGAAATTTACTACATCACTGAGGTCATCAAAAACAGGATTTACTGATTAAAGACTTTAGATTTATCTTTTCTTTTTTTTTGAGTAAATGTCCTGAGAAGACAAAGGTGTATTTGAGTCTTACTTTGTTTTACAGGTGAATTCTTATAGTTTCTGGAAATAACTTTGTAATTTGGTCCTAATAGTGGGTAAATGAGAGTCAGCGTCCAACGGAGCTGATTATGATCATCATCATATGATCAATTATTTTCATGATTATGATTTGGTCTAAAAAAAATGGTCTAATGAAAAGTCAATAGTTCAAATCCATATTGTTAAGGTAACTGGTAGGAAATGAAAGAAAAATCTGCAAAGCTTTAACCAGCAGATGTTTTGTATCTCACCCTATTAAATGACTCGTAATACATTTATCACAATTGATTGATCAATAAGTTCTTGTTTGTTTTTTTGTTCACTTCCAGTGATTCTAGTCTTTTTTTGTCAGATCAGATGAACATGCAGAAATTTATCATTTGTCTCCAGATAAGTGCAAAATTCAAAATAAATGAATAAGTATAAGAGTAAGAATAATAAATGTTTGATGAAACAATATAAGCCTGAATTGAAGTGCTGTAGTTTTTCCATGTAATTAGTGTGAAATTGCAAAATTACTTCCAGGAAACTTCCAAGAAAATATTACAAAAATCAAGTGTTAAAGTTTAAAAACAAAAACAAAAAAAAAACTAAAATTTTGCAGGAAAAACTGGTTTTGTTGGTTCCGTCCACAGAGATTTATCATCATTCATCTGATGACATTTAAAAAAAATATATATATATGACAAAATTTAGCAGAAATGAACATTTTCATTTCAGATTTCACCTCCACAGACATGAGGTCGTTACCTCGTGTCTCATCTATCCCGGTTCTCCTCACTCGCTGTAAACACCTGTCTGTCAGTTATTGAATGCACTTGCTTCTACAGTAGTTGGGATGGGACTTGTAACCCGAGGTGCCTGTCGGGACTTGATTTGCCTGTAGATAGTCCTTTTTTTTTTTTTTTTTTTTTTCTTCGGGGTGGGGGTTCAGTGAGAACATTAAGGGCACTGGAAAAACTTAGTGGTATTAGTTGTATGAAAAAAAAAAAAAAAAAAAAAAAAAAGCTTTTGCTGAGTTCTTTGTGCAACATGTCTGTTTGTGCCTTTTTTGATAGTCTTGATATCCAAGATTTGATGTGCAGCTTTCGTTTAGTCGGGAATCCGTTGTAATCGCAGTATACGCTCTTAAAAATGAACACAATCAAGTCTGGGGGGGAGGGATCGTGAGTGGGTATCCTTATCTTTCAGTTATGTAAATTTTGAAGAGATTTGTTGCCACAACTGTGTGATTTGTGACTGTATTGAAAAGATGAAAAAGCAAAACATTTATATTTTTTGGATTACCCTTTTTTCCTTGAGCCTTTTCTTTCTTTCTTTTTTTTTTTTTTTTTTTTTTTTTGGGATGTTTTTGTGCAGATATTTTTATTGTAAAATGAATGTTATGTTTCTATCAGACACTAATCTTGTTTGAGTTGTCTCCAGTGGAACTACTTCACGCTGTATGTTTTGATCAGTATAAACCTTTAATTGTGTACTTAACATTTCCGAAAGAGGAAAAAAAAAATAAAGATCCTTGGTTGTATTTTAAAGGTTTCTGTTTGACCTGCCATAGAAATTGTTTGAATTGATCAGTCAGTTTTATTTTGCTGTCGTGTGAAGGATTTGACTTGAACGAAGCATTTCTTTGCTGTTATTAAAGACTGACTGCCACTTTGAAAAATCTGTTTTTTAATGTTTTTTTTTTTTTTTTTTTTTTTTTGCAACTCTGCCAAGACATTTAAATAGACGTTCATTAAAAACACTGTACCTTCATTAGCATCTCTGTGAAGTGTCTTTGTGAGCCACAATACAGATTTCACCCAGTGCGTTGACTTCTTTAAAGGTCCCTTGTAGTTTAGAGGTAGAAGTCCAGTCTTCTTTGATTATAAATCAGGTCTAGGTTTTATATTAATACTGTAAAAGTATCAAAGGTCTCAGTCCACAGAGAAATGCTCACAGCCAGTTTTCAGAAATTGAGCCTTAAAACCAGCCGTCAGGACTTCTGGAACTTTGTGATGTCACAACAAAGTCACCGCCCTCAGTCAGTTAAACTACACTGAGATGTGTTTTTTCTTATAACCACAAATATGTCGTCTTATGGAAAGCGACAAAAAATTTTAAAATAAAAGAAAACGAGTCAAATATAGGACCTTAAACTGCTCTTAACATCTATAACTTAATAACTTAATATATTTTTTTTATTATAGTTATATATTATTATATATAGTTATATATTATATTATATTATAGTTACTTAAGTACATTTTCTAGATACTTCTATTTAATTTTAATATCCAATGAAAAATAAAAATAATATCCAACTTCTACTAAATTTCAGATAGAAATACTATCCTTTCTACTGCAGATTAATGCCCATACAAACACACAGGTGTTTTGATGTATGTGTTGGACTACGTTCTTCCAATTTTTTTGCAAGATAATAACGTGTACACAAAATATTAGCTTTTGCACACAAGAATTATAATTTAACACTATGAACGGGGCCGTTTTCTTTTACTTTTACTACTTTAAGTACATTTTGCTGACCATAATTGTAACATAGTACTTTTACATTGTGATATTACTACTTTAAAATAAAGGATCTGAGCAACTGGCTGCTTCTTCCATCACTGAACTTCTCACTGTCGTCAAATGATCCAATATCCTTTAGTCAGATTTCGGAGGAACTGCTTATATTTAAAGGTATTCAATTCTAAGTAAATTTGAACTTGTTGTAAACATGGTGGATGATCAGGAGGAATCAGAAAAGATTTAAACTTTTAAAGCAGAAGTCTGTATTTTATCAAAACGAACAGTACATGCAACCAAAAAAGGGACAAGATGTCCTTCCGCTCATCTCACTCATGCTGTATTGTAGGCACGTTACACCACATCTCCATCAGGGGGCGCTATCGTACCAGTAAATAACATCTGCTGCAGTGCAGCTTAGGATCTGATTCATAAATTTATGTCATTCACAAGTGTAGCCTACAAAACATAACGAGGCTCAAATGAAATCCCTGAAGCAAATGTGAACTGAACAGTGGACAATGCCACTGTTTGATAAAATTCAAAGTACTATTTATTGAACCTTAAATCAGTGGATCCTCAAAACCGTTTTGTCATGTGAGAAGTCCAGCTGTTGTGTGTCAGATTTTATTTCTTATCTTTCCTCTTCCATTAATCGTCACATTTATCTCATGACCCTCTGAAGGGACCTGACCCCCAGGTTGGAAAACCACCCAAAATAAAACACCAAACTGTATCTGAAGTAGTAGATCAGCTTCCACGTTGATGCATTAATCTAAAACAATCTGTTTTATAAATTTAATATAATGTTGACTTGCATGTTGTTACATGATACTGTACATGTAGTAACCTACTTAATTCTGTATTTATACTTGCATATATGTAGGTATACAACTATTCTCTGCTCTATTTTATTCTTCTATTCTTCTTCAGTGAAGGTGAAGGAGGCTACGAATGCATTTCAATCCTGAATAAAGACAATAAAACTGAACCTTGAACCTTAACAAGAGCCAATTAATTTTTTTTTTTTTTTTTTAATTTAGTTGCTGAGAGTACTCCTGTACTTAGGACTCGTGTACTGGTACTTTTACCTGATAAATCTGAGTATTTCTTCCATCACTGCTTAATACAAATTTCAGCCTATTTGCTGTAAAAGTCCAGTACATTAAAAAAAATAATTGAAACAAAAGGCAGATAAAGAAAATTGGGTTAAAACAACGAAAAAATAAAAATAAAATAAAATAGTCTTTAAAAAAATAAGACATATTATTACATCTTATAAATATACAAGATAAAACTACAGTAAACACTGGTGTGAGTCATCGATCAGCTGTATTGATTTTTTTGGGTTTGTTTACTTCCTCTGCTGCGACCACGTGCTTGTAATGCGGCCACGCATGCGCGCCAAGGGGCTTTTGGCACGCGTCTGTGTCGGTGGCGCGCACAGTCAAAAACAACCCCCGACCGCGGGAGCGCGCAGTCCTGACTCTGGCCTCGGGTTGATTGGCTGCGGTCCTCCGGCCCACCCTCCCCGGCCGCTGATTGGTCCGACGCAGACTCTGCCTCTCACTGATTGGACGCTATTTGTAGAACCGGCTGTGTAGCTAGGCTGCTGCTGCCTTCACGGACTTCTCTCCAGCTCAGATTTAAGAGCTTTTAAACATGAAGCGATGTTATTGTTGTTTGAACGACAACAACCGGGCTGTGTGCTGCATTTTGGCGGCTTTGTGACCAGGAAACGCTGAGTAGAGAAAGTAAAGACATAAAAAGTGGTGGTTATTGACTCAAAAATAGCTTAACAGACTGTTTTGTGCATTATTGATAGAGTTGACAAGATTTCTAGAGGATGGTTTCTGCTGTTACCACTGAGGAGATACACAAATAAAGTCGTTACAAAACGTAAAAGCATAAAATACATGTACACAACTAAGAAATACATTTTCTCGGGTAAAGAGAAACACAACAATTGTTACAGTTTTGCCTGTTTAGATCTATATTTCTCTCCCTGTGTGTCCTCATCTGTAACACTGCCTATAAAAAGACTGATAACAACGAAACCATCTCCATGCAACTCCATCCAGAGAAAAGTTTAACCCTATTCCCACTTTTACTGTCTTTTAATTTAAATTTAGCTGTTTTTTAAATGTTCAACAGTGGTTTATTTCTGTCGTATCTGTTCAATGTTGGGCTGTGAACTAAATTTCTTCCCTAATGCTGAACCAGTTAAGACATGTTCCACAGACCTGTTTTTATTTATTTATTTTTTTGTTTTTTTTTTTGTTTGTTTTTTTTTCCCCTGTGCGCTCAAATCCTAACTTTCCCTATATCCCACAGCACGTAAAGGCATCACCGGTCAGACCAAACAAAACGCCGCTTTTTCTCCCACTTTTTAAACAAGTTTCGAACCGAGACCGTTTCACGTCGCCCGCCCCGGTGAGGACGTCAGGGCCGCAGATCGCCGCAGACAGAGGCGCCGGGCAGATGCGGTGTCCGCGACGTTTTCGTGCATTATTCAAAGCGCGCTGCGCATCATCGGAGCTAATTAGGATTTCAGTATAAATAAGGCCGCAGACGGGACAGCTCGGCCTGTCCTGCCGCTGATGTCGGAGAGCGAAAGACACAGGGGTTAAAGAAGGAAAAACCAAGCCTCAAACAAAAGCTGCAGGCTGCTCCGACCCGTGTCACGGATGGGACTCTTCTCAAACCGGAGCCACGGAGATATCCCGCACATCTCCCGGTTTAGCGACAGTCTTCGGCGGAGGAGACTCATATCTGTGGAGACTTTTTAATGGCCCTCGGCTCGACCTCGACACAGGCTGCTGCTGCTGCCTCTATGGGACGGTGAAGCTGTCTCTGTTTTCTTTTTCTTTTCTTTTCTTTTCTTTTTTTTTTAAATTTAAAACAAACAAACAAAAACAAACTTTAAACGTCCACACTCCTGCAGCTCCGGCGGAGGAACCGATTCCATCACCGGGTTGTTTTGGTTTCCGAGGGGGGGAAGGCGAAGTGTTTTCGGGGTGAGTGCTGAGCCAGTGACCGGCTGGAGGACACGCATGTGCCTGTCCATTAAAAAACAAGAAATCACTGTAATTCCACTGTGACACCCCCTTAAGGGCTTTAAAGTGTATATGTACTTTATTTGAGTTTTATTGCCATTATCATCCTTTTATAGCATTTTATGTTGTGTTTCCTGTTGCATTATGCAATTTCTATTTTTTTCTATATTCACCTCTATTCCAGTTTATTTATCACAGGATCAGGGCTCTTGTGTTGTGAGATGCATGCAGAGCCACGAAACTCTTCAATGCATGAAAACCTGATGTTTCCTCTAGAAACTTAAAGCTTGGTGTTGATGTCGCGATGGTTCCGCCCGGATGATACTTGTGTGTGATTTTTTTTTTTTTTTTTTTATATAACTGTCAGGCCCATAATAATCTTCTTACATTAATTAGCCTATCGGGTCACAACATCTCTTTCTTTGCTGAAACACGTTGTGCTGCAATTTGATCTTCGAGTTGCATTCAAGAGCAAAAAAAAAAAAAAAAGCTCGTTTCAGATGAAATGAAATGTTTTATCTCCATCACCTCCATCGTCCGTGGTCAGATCTCGGTCAGTGTTTTGTTTTTTGTTTTTTTTATTTATTTATTTTTTTTTTTAGGGGGGGGGGGGGCTTAAAATGCCACGTGAACAGGCGACAAAAAAAAAAACAGAGAAACGATGGATTTCATAACGCTCACGCGCACACAGCCTGCACCTCCGAGGGGGGGAAGCTGCAGCGTTGTGTTTACATGCATCCTCCTCCCGTGGTGAAGCAACACACGTCTCAGGGTTTCGAGGTATTGCAGCACTCGTGGGGGGCTCGTGCGTTGTCAACAAAGGCAGTTTAAAATAAATACATTTTTAAAAAAAAAAAAAAAATAAAAAATAATAAGTCCATGAATTGTTGCTGTTGTCTTCAGGCTGACGCGCGTCCTCAACGTCAGGACAGCGAGGGTAGGACGAGGGCAGGCTTTTGTTTGGGGGTATGTACCAGATTTCTGTTTAGTTTTTCTTTTTTTATAAAGATATATTTCATGTCATCATATTACAGATGTGGACGTGTCCGGTGTCAGGATGATGCAGTAGTGACACATAAACAGTGCAGCAGTTGCAGGAGGAGGTGGTGGAGGAGGTGGTGGTGGTGGGAGCGACCAGGCTGCTGCTTTGTTTTGTTTGTCTATATAATTAAAACTGATGATGATATGATATCAGTTTTGTCTGACATGGCAAAGCCTCAAGAATCACTCGAGGAATCGATTGATCTGTTTCTGAAATGAACTAATGAGGGCAGGCGCGTTTTGGCGCAACAGCAGTGGGGTTGTTTTTTGAGGAAATATCCTTAAATCATCCTTTAATGTCCCTTGACTCTGTCCTTGGGGCTCAGTTATGACTTTTAATTGACCTTTCTGGTGTTTCTTCTCCCACACGGTGCCAGGATGACATGGACTGACTCCTTTTATTGTTTTTAGTAAACACGTGAGGATCCATTTTCTTCAGGGATTTTAACCCCTGATGCCTCTTCACAGATCAGTTCACAGACCAATCAATCAGGGGAATAATTGGAAACCAGTTGGTCATTTGAGTGAGAAATGTCCTGAAAACGAGCAGAAACCAAACGTGGTTTCTGTCTTTAATCGGGACCTTGAGCTGCAGGAGGAAACCAAACATGACCAAGAAACACAACCATGTTTTTAATATCACAGAAAGAAAATTGAAATTCATTTTCCCATCTTGTATTTATTTACACATCCGGGCATTTTCGCACTCCCGCCTTCTCTCGGTGGCGCGTTCAGGCCGCATGGGAAATAATCCTTCAGCAACAACAAAAACAATAACTTTAAGATCTTTGTTTTGGTAAAACTGGAATATATTATTTAATTTGTACCTTGCAGTAAATAGGTCTCAACATCGTCTAAGGTCACACTTTATATGTGAAGCACTTGAGTTTGTTTTTACAGCAGACTCACACTGCAGATAACAAATTCATGTTTTATTGCAACAACCAGAAAACCTTCACTGGAACGTAAAATGTCTTCAGCTGGAGAAAATTGTGTTTCAGTTCCTAAAATCAACAACATGATACCTTAAGTAAAACACACTGGTGTGTCACAGCAACAGAAAGCAGGAGAATAGATTCAAGTAACTTTAAAAACTAGAATATGGTCCAGCTGTGGGATGAGATGGGATGAACACTATGGACTCTAACAATGGATTATTCTGACTAATGCTTTTTATGCAACTAACGTTGAATAAATAACGTTCTGTTTGACCAACAACCCCAAAATATTCTGTTTACTACAAATGAAAGACCGAGATGAGCAGCTAGTTGCATATTTGAGAGTCTGGAACCATCAAATATTCTTGAATTTTTGCAGACAATTAACTAGATAAGGAAGTTTTGATGAATAATCAGTTAGAGAAGACATGTGAAGGAATGGAAACAGGTGGTAGGATAAAGAAGTAGTCTAGATAGTACTATAAAGTGCTAAATTAACTACAAATAAAACCAAATGAGTGGGTCCAAAAAGGGGAAAATAAATAAAACATTTGATTTGATCACCTGAATGCGCCTTCCAACCTGGTTTCCATCTTTCCCACGGGAGCCTGAAGGCAGCGCGGCTACCGATTGGCCGACCCGCCTGTCAATCAAAGCTCAATCTCCCTCCCACGTGGTGACGTTTTCTTACCAAAGTAACCAGGCCAGTCCATTACGCACACAAAAGACACAACAAAAGCCCGTGTTGGAGGAAAAATGAAATCCGTCAGCACCCAAAGGACACAACAATAAGTTCCCATCTGCCAGCATCACCCATGGACCAGAGCCTGGGACGACGACAATCATTTATTTAACTTAAAAAAGAAAAAGAAAACATCTCTCTCTTTCTTCATCAAGCAGTTTTTTCCTCCAAGCTGCGTTTTGCTCAGATCTGATTCAGGTGGTGAGTATAACAACAACAACAACAACAGCTGCAGCAGCAGTGCAATGTTTACCTCAAAATAAACAAACAACCACAGCAGAAATAATTAAATGAGATTTGAATTAAAAACCCACGAAAGAAAACGAGCAGCAAAAAAGCAGCAAACGCGGTTGTGGTGTCGTGCTGGATTCAAAGGCTGCATCAGGCTCGGAAAAAAACAAACCAGCGACACTGTTGCGTTTGAGCTGGCGTCGTGCTCTTTGTTGGGGACAAACACATTTAGAAGAGGAGGTGAAGGGAGAAGCAGGGAGGACGGAGGTTGCAAAAGCCTTTACTGCCAAGTTTAAGCTCTTTTAGATTGTGTAAATTGCTGTTGAGACGAATGCTGTGTTGTTTTTGTGCAGTGTTGGGAGCCAGTCTTTTGTCTGGACGCTCTTCTTCCTGTTACCAGAGACGCACAGTGTGCTGCCTCTTTGTTTTCACTTTTGCTCAGTTTGAATATCAGCTGTTCCTGCTCGGTTAACATCTCTTGTTGTTGTTCAAATTTATGTTTAGTTTTGTTTTTTGTATTCTTTTTGTTTCTCCTTCAAATCAACACAGTTTAAATCAAACAAATCTGACCTGCTTCAGGTGATGATGGAGGCAGAAACAAAAGAGACAGGAGTTCTGGTTTGGAAATGGTCTTGCAGGATTACAGACTATATTTGAAGAATTTTCACAGTTGTTGCAATAAAAAACAAAACAGGAAATTATGAAGTGACACCTTTAAAAGTGAACACTTTTAATACCACGCGCTGTCAAACACTTTGAAGACAGGGACCAAAACAAACAAACCCAACAGCTCCACATATGATCTATATTTGTCTTTATGTGGTGTTAATGAAGATAAAAGTAAGGAGTGTGCGTCATGTCATGCTGTCAATGTGTATGTGTGTGTTGGAGGAGGAGGGTAATGCAAATAACAGCATGCTATGTGTGTCTGTGTGTTAGTGACAACCCCTTCTCTCTGAGGATGCACTGCACAAAGCTCATTTAATCACTGATGGTAATGATGCTGAAGTGTGACACACTTATAAAGCTCCTCTGTGTGTGTGTGTGTGTGTGTGTGTGTGTGTGTGTGTGTGTGTGTGTTGTTTACCTTTCCTCATGCACGTGCCACTGAGGATAAACTGGGCTAATTCAGAAAGGGGATTTTGTCCTTTTCATGCAGGGATTATGGATGAAGGCTCAGGCACCTGTGCAGATTATACAGTATGTATGTAAATATGGCTCTTCTGAGGCCGCCAGGTTGTGTTGCCAATTCTCACCTTCCTAGCTGTGTCGAGTGTTTGTGTGTATGTGTGCGTGTGTTTGCAGAGCAGCCATGCTTAACGTCACGTCATGGCTGCTTCCTGTTGAGTTGCGGAAGCTCCTTTGTTTTCTTGTCTCGCTGCTGGCTTCGTTCTCGGCGCTGCTCTTCCTGTTGCTGCACATTGAGCTCAACTGGAAACTTCTCGAGCTGCTGAGGCTTGTTCTCATTGTGTTTTCACTCCCAGCGATGCAGGGTTATCGTTGTTTATTGTTGGTTTGGTTTGGGGTTTTTTACAAGGTGCAACCTTGGTTATGCACCTATGACAGTGACCCTGTTGAACCCGTGAACTGCAGCAGAACAAAGATTTTCGTTTTTAAGATATCTCTGACACCAACGTCTGTCTTTTGTTATAAATATTCTTTCAAAAGATTGAGACATTGTTGAGAATTATACAGTAGCATGGACACAGAGTAAACAAAGTACTCAACATTTCCTCATGTGGATGTTTCCTCATGTGGATGTTGCTGTCACCAGTGTCTTGTTGGTCTTTGCTTTGGAAAAGAAGATCCTGAGGTTCACACAAAGTTTTTTCTCACATGCTTTTTGTTATAAATACAAATACAAGTCCCACCCTCGTTGTTTGACTGGCAGGTGAAAGTACTCACACACTCCATTAAAGGAAAAGCTGCAACACAAAGCTGCTGCATCACGTCCAAAGGTCCTGGGTTCTGATATTATATATCTGTGGATGAACTTTGTGTGGTTCAACCTTTGTAATTTAACAATGGGTTAGTTAAGAGTTACTGCTTTGAACTTGCATATAACTGGTACAACTGGTTTAAGTATTAGCAAAGTGTACTTTTGTGCTTTTGAGTCTCTGTCAGTGTTATATTATTATATATCAACTTTTTAAAATGCATTTGAAACTTTTGTAGAAGTTCCAGTCAGAGGCTATGTCTCAAAACACAGTGTAACAGCAATAAAGTCACATAAAGTCAACAAACTGACAGTCATGTACATTAAACAGCAGCCATACAAAGTTAGCTTACAGTTAGCCACCTTAAGCTAGTTCTAGTGTGCGTAGTGCACCAAAGAAAGCAAAGGTATTTTTTTCTTTGCTTGTTTTTGTTTTGTTTTTTGTGGGAAATTGAACATTCAATTTCCCATTAAGTGTTTGCTAATACAGACCCGATAGCAACTTCCCAAGGCCTTAATATGTCAAATTTTGTGTTTGTTGTGTGTTCTGCTGCCCCCAGGTAGCCATAAATTCAACTAATGCAGCTTTATCAATACGGTTTTTATTTTTAGAGCTCCTTCTGTGCTGGGTAGTGTCGTTTCAAAAACAAATTTGTGCAAATACACCAATGTGCATATTTTTGCGTGGGTCTGCACAAGTGCCACGCTTGCCACACCAGAGTCCAGACAGCAGTGCAGTAGGAGGTGTGGAACAGGTCGCCTCATTGTGGTGAATATTTGTCGTTGTTAAACACCTGCAGAGATGTTTTTAGTCAATCGGTGACTCCCTTTAAAAGGTCACACATTCATTGTGTCTTGGCTGCATTGTCTCATCGGCTATTCTAGTCTGTCCTGCGTATGAGCTGAACTGGTATGCATTTGTTTCTGTAGAGCTGGTTCTCCTGCTGAAAATTATCTCAGCTAGACACCACGAGAAAGCTTCTGTTTATTGGTACAGTTTTTAGTTTTTGCTTTATAAGGTTTGCGCTGTTTCCCGCTGCAGGCGATTTCATTTTTTTTTTTTTTTTTTTTGTCTTCCCTTTGCTTTTTTTTATTTGTGCGTTTTTTACTTTTGAAAACAATTATTATGGTTTATATGGAAAAAAAAAAAGAGAGAGAGAGGTCTGATGGAGCAAGAAACAGGAGCAAACAGATGATCAGACAGGTTGTAAACAAACCCCCAGGTGAGGCAAACTTTGAACTGTTCAAAAAAAACAAAAAAAAAAACCAAGGTGAACTCTAAAATTATTACTCAGAGTGTCTGTTGAAAACATACACCTCCCAAATAAAGTGGTTTAGATAATGTGACTCAACTGTTGGCTCGTTCCCAAACTGTCTGATGATCTACGTGCTCATGTTACCTGCCTCATAAAGCTGATTTCAGTAGCTAACATGGGGAACACAATTAAAACCCAAGTTAAAATAAATCAGAAGTGTCCTTTAACATCAATCTGCCAAAGGGTGATGGTTAATTATTCATAGTAATTACCTATTTGACTAAAGCCGGTACTTGTCTGTTAACAACTTACACTTTTTAAAACAAGTTAAAATGGTTTTACAGCAGGAAAAACACATCTCTATGTTGTTGTGATTGTGAATGAATATAATTTACTGAAATGTAACTTTTTACAGCACACATTAACTATTAAAACAAACACAGAATATTAATTGAAACACTAAACACAAACTGTTCTTGCAGTAAAAACAAAGTCTGTAAGACAAATTTCAGGTCAAGTTTAAAGATGCACAGATTGTCCATTGTGGGATTTTTAATGAATAATCAATTAATGTTCCTGACAGGAAAACAAACAAAAACACTTTATCTTCATCTCAGAGGCCACATTAATCTCATCCTCCATCTATGGGTCCAGTGGGACAGAACAAACAAGGACTTGCTCCTGTCATAAATTGCGAATAAAAAATTGTTCGGTACCAAGTGAAGCATGTTGTGTGTCTTCATATAAACAAGTTACATCACCGTGCAGCCATGATGGCAGTCAACAACATGCGATTGTAATCACATAATAGATGATTGTAATCAAATGATTGCTTCAGCAAATGAGCTACGTTTATATTAGAAGTGCAATCAAGTTTATGAGCTCTAAAAATAGGAAATATGGAACGCACCTCTCACCACATCTCTCCTCTCCTTTTCCCCCGCAGGTTTGATTTTCTCCTGTGGTGTCTGTGTGGAGCGTGCCACACACCCACTCCACAACAACGACGGCTTTTGCTTGCATCTTCCAGTGTTTCTTCTGTCAGCAAGTCCAGCAGAGCTGCAACTCTTCCAGTGCCAGCCCTGACACCAGCGAGGAGCCCTGCCCCACTGACATGGTGAAGATGACCAAGTCCAAGACCTTCCAGGCTTACCTGCCTTCTTGCCATCGCACCTACAGCTGCATCCACTGCCGGGCACATCTGGCCAATCACGACGAGCTCATCTCAAAGGTACAACGGCTCCACGAGAGCTCGCTACTCGCCCAGTCCCCCCCGTCCTTCACTTCAGCCACCCTGCAGCCTTTCACATGACATTCAACTGGTCCGTCTGTACTTGTATAAATGAAAATGACTGCAGGCCGCTCAGCAGTTATGTCACAAAGCTGCCATGACGAAGGTCAACAGGGTATAGATAATCTAAAAAAATATTTGAAATAAAATTGGACCCATTCAATTAGGTTATAAATGAAAATGGTTAGTTTGATGTAATTGGATAGTATGTGGGTCACTGTGTTACAGCAAAGTGTTTCAAAACATTTGTTACTGTACATGTACTGAAAAAAACCTAAGTAAATATCCAGTGGCCTTTTCAGCAAAGACAATATTGCTAATGTTTGTGTTTGACTACCTGCAAGCATGAATAATCTTTTATGTCAAGGTTGACTTCAATACAAATTTTTGACCAAAAACAAACAGCCTCGATGTTGATGTTGATGATGGGGAAAAATTGGCATTGCCCAGATCGAGGAAGCTCTGTTTCTGCTGGAGATGAACTGATCCACAAAAATGGACATTGTTTTTAATTCTTTTGCATCAGGGCTCTTGTTGTCTCGATAGTGGCCAAGATAGCTATCCCACTCACTGACAGGTGGACTTGTCTTGCTAGCAGACAGTTGGACACTTAGCTTGCTAGCAGACAGTTGGACACTTAGCTTGCTAGCAGACAGTTGGACACTTAGCTTGCTAGCAGACAGTTGGACACTTAGCTTGCTAACAGAAAAGTTGGACACTTAGCTTGCTAACAGACAGTTGGACACTTAGCTTGCTAACAGACAGTTGGACACTTAGCTTGCTATCCAGCAGTCAATTAGCAAAACAACTAGGTAACTGATTGTTGGACAGTTATGTAGTTAACTGACAGTTGTCTTGATCTCTGGTGTGGTTGATAAAGGTCAACGTGTTAGCTAACCGTCCATTTACACAAGCAGCGGACATGTAGTATCGTTGTCTTAGCTTTGGTTTGTTGATAATCGTCAGGTGGTTTGTCTCTGCCTGTGAATCACTTGAGACGTTTGATTAAATGTTGATACAAGAAATATTTCTCAGCAGCTTTAAAGTACGTGCTGTTCATAGAGAGACTGAGAAATATTAGCAACATTTATGGCTTGAGTTTGTCAGATTAGAACAAAGTTGAGCTGTTTTTATAGTTTGCAGTTTTATCAAGTCAAACTGATAAATGTGCAGACTCATCTGGATGTCAAAATGGCTAACTTGGTCTCATCCTTTGGATGACATTGTGAGTCATGATAAAATTTGACAGCGTCCTTGTAATATTTATAAATGAATAAATCAGTTCAGCATAACTGTGAATTCTTACTCAGCTGGGACACGGCTGTGATTTAGTGTTGTCCTCTGGCATTAGTTGTGGCAAATGGCACTTGAGTTTGACAGCAGTGTCATTTTATTTGATGCTCACCTGCCTTATTGCATCTCTGTAGCCTGTGTACCTGTCTGCTTTTGCATCTGTATTTTATTTCTGCCAATAAATCCTCAGAGGGTTAGATGACAGCATGGCTGATATATATTTTTTTTTTTTTTCTGAAGTTGTTTTGTGCTTCAGTGCACAAAAGAGCTGGCCAGTCTTTAAAAATGTTCCTGCTTTGGCTATTTTTGTTTCTGTTGCCGTATTTGAGTTTAAAAAAAGAGTCAAAACTGAATGCGCTGCCTTGTCTGACTGAGCATCTCTGGTAACCTCAGAATAACTTTCAAAATATGAGGCTTCAGATCTGCTATGCTGCCCACATGTTTCAGAGAGATGAACTGCACTGAAATGTCTTTTTTATTTAGCTGAACCTTGTCTTTGACAAACTGCCACTGCAAGAACCAAGAGCCTTTTTTGACATAATATAGGAAAATACCAGCAAACAGACACAGAGAGGATGTGTCAAAGTTGTATTTAAAAACAAAAAAGAGAGCTTGGTCACAATAAGCTGATATTTCATATTATATTTGTATTTTTATATTATATTTAAGTCAAAAACATTACCTTTATTTTGACTGTGCCATCGGTTGAACTTCTTTCTCTGAACTTCACCATTAGCAAAATTAGAGCCATCATCTTATGCACTAAATGTCCTCTCCTGCTGAGACACAAACACTGTGAACATGAGATTTCTGGTTTCATAGAAATAAGATGTGTCAGTAGTTTAATGCAGTACGTCTGTCGGACTGTTGACATTCATTCAGAGACAGTCATCTCTGTGAGACTGTGACCTGAAGTGAATCCCGATGACAGTTTATTATTAAGTGTCGTAAAGTGTCTGGCAGTGCTGGTCTGAATTTAAAGAGAGTTCTTCTCAAACTAATAATTCAAGAAAGCTGCCTTAAAGATGCACAAGCAAACTTTGACATTGAGCTTTGAGTTGAAAAAGTCTTTTTTTTTTTTTAAACAACTCTTCATGTCCAATCATTCTGAAAGTCACAGAGGCAAAATGATTGGAGTCTGTGTTTGTGAAGCATTCAGCATTCATTTGTAGCTGTGCCGTAATATGTCCCCATGTGTAGACTTGTTGCAGCACTGAAGTTTCCATGCATTTGTTTATATGTAGATTTGGTTTGTTGGGAGTGGTTCCAATGAAAGCTCATTGAACAATAACGAGTTTTGACAGACCAAGATTTCACAGTTAAAGCTGCAGCTCATGATTAATTTCATTATCAAATAATCTGTTAATTATTTTTCTTATTAGAGTGTTTTGTGTATAATAGTTAGAAAATAGTGAATAAGGCAAGAAGCTAACTAACGTTGCTAACTTTCTTGCTCGCTTGTGGTGTGGTCAAACCCTCTCATAAAGAAATTTAGCTTTTTATTATATGCAATACTTTTCATTACATTTCATTATTGCCTTGGTAAATCCTGTATTATAAATAGTTGTTTATATAATGTCAGACTTTGACAAAAAACAGTTATAAAGCACGTTTCATTCATTAATTGACACTGTCACTGAGCATTAGAGCTATAGTAGGATGCCAGTTTTCATTAATTCTTTTCAATCTCCTCTTTTGATATTTTTCCAAAAATGCCTGTAACACTGGACAGTCCCACAAAATATGTGAAGGACCTTCTGTCATCGCACACTTATGAAGCTGCTTTTGAGCCCCTGTCAAATGTAAACTCCACTAGTTTGGTCCCGAAAAACCTAATTTCTAACTTCCAGGCCAATTCCACCATCATAGAATAACTATTGATAGGTTTACTAGTCCTCCCACATCCTGTCCTCAATAATTATCAGTCCTTGCAGAGACGAAAACAAAGACAAAAACCCATTTTACAGTCAGATCACTGAGTAAGACGCTGAAGATTCAGCCCATTTCCCCAAAATGAAATTGTCCTGCCAGGTCTGGTTGTTTATCTGCCTACAGAGTGACAAATCTGAACCTGAGTGAAATACAAACGGCTGAGAGCGAGCTGGACTCAGCACTCTGCACGCCCTCTCTGCTTTCCTTTGCTATGAAGCATAACTGAGTGAGTTTGTCACAGGGTTTCTGGGTATTGAAGTCCACACAACAGGTAGGCCATGCTGACATTTGAAGCCACATTCAAAGCTGCTTTAATGCCGCCTGTAAACCGACAGCTGGTGAGCAAAGAGTGAGCAAAGTTTATAAACTATCAGGTGAACCATAGTTGCAGCAACTGCAGTGGTGACCTTTATGTGTTATAATAAGACGGTGACAGTGTGCTCCCTGCACTCTCACCACGCACTAAGCTGATTATTCAAATGGCAAAGATGATCAATCTGCGCACTCGCCATCTCCATGTCGAAATCCATTTGCCTCCCGCAGCTCGGAGACTTGGAAGCTCATGGTTTGTTAGCGCAAGCAGGAAGACGAGCTCGGTAAACAGCTCTACCACCAGACTGTGTTGTTCCTTTTCGGCAGGATCAGACGCCTCTAGATGGTAATTTTGGAGTTGTGAAGTCTGCACAACAAGGATTTCACAGGGTTTTAATTATTTAAGACGGTCGTAAATCACGTTGGCACACCTTTAAGAAAAGACGGGCCGATCATTTACCTGCACCTCACTTAACCTGTCGAGAGCCGAGTCAGATATGTGGATTTATTGTCGCTCAGTGGGAAAAGTGACAAGGCAGAATAAATTGTTTTATGATGAAGCGGAGTTTGTGATCTGGTGAGGTTTTATTATCCTCTGTGCAGGAAATTAAATTGTTTCAAATTTCAACTGGATACAGAAAATGAAAGTTTAGTAAAGGAGGGGGCAGCACTTTAAGGATTATATAAACATTTAATAAGTATTTATGGTTCATAGCTCATGATAATGTAGATGTACAATATAGTTTTAAAACTGAAACAAGAAAATTAAAAAACAATTAAGTTATCAGTAAAAAAAAAACCTAACTGTGTCAGTTAAATTACTTTTCTTTTTCTTTGACTTTGCTGTTTGATTCATATCCTCATGTTTGCATTGATAACGATAATTAAACTCAACAAAATAAGAGAATTACCAACTTTAAAAACACAGTAATTCAAAGCAGATTTGTTTACATTTTGATGGACTTAAGATAATATGAAACAAGAAATACAGGACAAGAGAAACAAATACAAAATAACAACAGTTGTGATATAATATATAAAATATATTCATAAAAAAATCTATTTTTAATAGAACAGACTAACTACTGGATATTATCAATATTGATTTTGATCAATATGTGTTTTATGTTTAAAGAGTTTTTCATGGCAGTTTTTGCCTTTTATTATATCAGTAGTGAGAGAGAGACAGAAAAGAGTGAGGATGGTATCAACTGAGCCTTCATGTCAGAAAATAATGGAAAAAAGCCCATCACTGTCTAAATGTAATCTGCCTTAAAATTCAGTTTACCAAGGCAGAGAAAAGCATTAGACATCATGCTAAAAATAAATATACCAGCAATTAGCAAACAAAACAAATCCCACACAGCCTGAATTTAAATTAAACAACAAAATTGGAGAAAATTTTTGGGAATTTTTGCTTGAAGGTTATGTTGCATAACTGTTACAGTAGATGTACAGTTACATAAAAACACTGTTAATTAAAATAAAAAGACTTTATACTTGAGGAAAAAAATTCTATTTGTTCTAAGCTGCTGTTTAAAAATACCAAGGTTGCCTCAATGTTAACAGTGTCCCACAGTTTGGTTATATAAATATATATATTTTTTTTTAATTAAATTTTTACGTTTTTACTCCTGCATTATTAAGACTCATGTTTACTTTGCCAGCTATCTTTTTCTTCCTTGATTTCTTTGGCACAACTCTGAGTTTCTTGACATGTTACCACCACCTGTAAATCAGTGGGAAAGTGTGAAACCATTGGCAGGAATGTGTAATGCGCCACCAACATGCTCGCACATGTGCACCTAAGTGCTCATGTGCAAACAAAACAAGTTGCTAAACATAAAAACATTGCTTCATGGTGGTCAAAATCTCCACAGGGTGCCATTTAACTTACTTATAAGTGACTGCTTGTTTATATTAAAGCAGCAGCTTTTTGTACATCACAGCACCAACCTTCATCAGACTCTTCCAGACTATTAAATGACTGGAAGAGATGCCAAGTGATAAAGGCGGCAGCCTGAGAGTGAGTGAATGCCATTTCTCTCCCCGGAGACCAGAGCGCTATGATTGCAGGTTAGCGCACCATTTTCACGTTATTGTGGGTCCACGTGTCCTGGAATGAACAGGAGAGCTGGCGGTGGGGTGGGGTGGGATGGAGGGGGCGAACAGAGGAAATGCATTATACAAATCGTTGGCCGTGATGCAGCACAGTGAAGTCCGCTCAACATCCACAGTTTAGCTCCTGCCAAAAAGCCAAACAGAGATCAGTTGTTGAAGTGTCGGCTTGTAAATGAGGTTTTTCTGGAGGGTTTTTGGAGGCAGCTGGGGGGCTCAGGGCTCGAGGTTGAAGAAAATCGACAGTGCTCGGATAGATTTGGGAATATTTACTGTACTGTGGACTGACCTGTGGGCCTCTGATGAACCGCTTAATGATACAAATGTCTGTTTGAAGTGCAGAGAAGTAATAGAAATGTCCTGCAAAAGAAGACTGACTTTAAAGTCTTAAGCAAACATAGGAAGACTTGGTTTTTCTGGTGTAATGAACATCTGAAAATAGATAAATAAAAAGTCTTGCATCACAGATGTATTAAATCATGACCTCCACAACTCATGAATGAGCTCCAAGCTCAGCTCTTCCTTTCTGCTTTACTTCACCTCTCAGCAGAAATGAGTCTCATCCGTCAGAGCGCGACTTTAACCTATTATGGCCGGCTCCTAAATGACAGTTAATGAGATAAAAGCAACATATTTATGAGCTCAGGCATCAGAGCGCCTGAGGCTGTGCTCCTTTTATTCTGTCGTGCCACAGGTGACGCCGGAGTAGGAATGCTGGAGAACCAGTAGCACCATTGAACTTCAAACTGGGAGATGCAAAGGAGTTAGATTTATTACCGCACAATTGCTACATCCTGGGGAGTTCCTCTGAGAACTGAAAAAGTGGCCTAGTTTGGTTTGTGGTTTTTATTTACATAAGCATAAATTAAACTCCTCTTTGTATTGTGGTGCATATTAAGAAGTTGCAATGAAGTTCGTCTAGATAAGAGAAACCCAAATGCACGCAGATTAAAGCCACACTTTCCAATATATTGACATCCAGTCACATTATATGGAGGCTTTTTCTAGGTCAACAGCTCCTGAAGTTTCTCCAAACATACTTGCATGAACGCACACATCCTTTGCTGGGTCCTTTTGACATGTAATGGCCAGTATTTCACCATGTTTCATATTAAAGCTCAAACTTTAGTGTGACATATATTGTGTTTATAAAAAAGCGAGAGCTTTTTTTTTTTTACAATTCTCCTGCGTTTTATTTGAAGTGTTGATCTCCATAAAAAGATATACTTATTGTTTTAAGAACCAAAAACACCCTGTGTGTAGTTGTACCTCTTTCAGGCTCTTGACATCTTGCGACAACAGGCCAATCAGCCAATCAGAAGAGAGGATCTGAACCTCTCCGACTGTTTTCTCAGTGATCCAATAAATTATAGCAGATTTCAGGTTTTAACACTCAGAGAAACCAAATCCTGCAGGGTTGGATGATGGGTCAAAGTAGCTGCTTTGTTGTGACATCACAACTTTATACAATATAGGACCTTTAACAGTGATGGCATTAAAGGAAATACCTCAAGATGCCTTTTCTGAAATTTTCTCCACATTTTGATTCACCCACAGTGATATTTAAACAGCTTTACTGTTAGTCCTCTCCGGTACCTTTTACCTAAAATAGACTGCCTGTGCAAACATCAGAAAAATGGTGTTAAAAATTATTCATAATGAAATATAAACCTTCAAGGAAAAAGCGCATAGGTGCTACTGTGCTGTGCAAAAGGTTTAGAAGTAAAGTGAGGACACTTTAAAACTCAATGCCAGGAATAGTTTTCATTTCATTTCATCAGTGAATGGGGAAAAAAAACTAAATCAAATTGATATTTCCTGTGCCTCTGCTTTGCCTTTAAAATGACACCAGTTGTCTTCAGCATATCTGCACACAGTTTTTCAAGGTACCTGTTTCTTCATGCGATCGCAGACTGTGATGCTGATCAGGGCTCTGCTGGGTTCAGACCATCTGTTGCAGGACTATTTGTTCTTGGTGTCTCTGTAGATAGTTCTTCATGACTCCGTCTGTGTGTTTGGGCTCATTGTCCCGCAGCAGAATTAATTTGGGACAGAATCAAACGCCTCCCTGGTGGTTTTGTGTGGCAGATAAAAATCTAAACATTTTAGGTTCATGAAGATATTTGCCAACATTTAATGATGATTCATTGATGATTTATCATCTAGTCAGTAAGATCTGTCTAAAGATCTGTGTAACTATGCACCCAGCTCTAGTGGAACTGTTTTTGTGCATTTTTGTGTGTAATCTAAGATTTAACTGCCTCATTTGTGCAGATGTTTGGCTTTAAAATGTAGATTTTTGGATCTGGACGGGTTTTTCTCAGATATTAGTAGAAAACAAACTGCACAGGTTTTGGAAAAAGGCTGATCTGATATTAAATGAATCATGAAGTTGTATTATTACTCTCTTAACTTCCTATTGAAACTTATCTTAAGTAAAGAGACCAAGTGTTAACTGAATAATTGAAACAGAAATTGTTATCCGAGGTGCTTATTTATGATCGCTGTCAACACATCGTTATGATTTTCAAATAGTTTATTCAATACAATTAAATTTTATTTCCATAAAGTCAAATCATAACACGAGTTATCTCAGGCTACTTTTCATATGGACCATGATCCTTATACGATTATTGAATTCATTTTGAATTGTTTCTTTTTTTTTTTTTTTTTTTAGAAACTATTCCACAGTCCACGCTAGTTCAAGTCTCTGCATGTGATGACCCCGACCTCTGACCTCTTTAACATTTCACCTCTGACCACTGGGAAGCAGAGAGACAATTTTCCCCCAGGCTCTGAGTGAAATAAAAGTTTCTCTGCAGTAAAAACACAGACCACTCGCTGCTTTAATGACTGAACTGTTGACTGGTTGTGTTGACTTGTTTACTGGGCCAATGCCATAAGGCGACTCTTGACAAATGACCTCATTAGTCTAAACAATCCACTTTAATAATAATTGGATTTCATTAAGGGAGCTTCCACCAACAGTCTCTTGCTCCTGGATGTTTCACACAGTAAACATGTTGCGGGGATGGTTCCTGTTATTCTGCCTTCATGAGGGAGCAGTCGCACGTCATTCTGCATCTGCCTGACAAGTACTGACATGAGGTTCACGGAGGATCCAAGGTTATTTAACCAAATAGTGCTGGATGTGTTTAATGAGAGTCATTTCTTTTAAATCTCTGATAGAAAAGGTAGATCTGCATTTGCACTTAATGTTGTGTTTTAACTCACATTACTGTCAATGTTAATAAAAAATAAAAAATAAAATAGTGTGAGAAGGTTAAAAAAATAAATAAATAAGAATTGGATATTACAAAAGGCCTTCATTTTGTACACTTTGGTCCACAGCAGATATTTTATTATAAAGCCAAGCTTTCAGGAACTAGACCTTCAACAGAGTGCTTGACAAAAGAGACAAAGGAGAGTTTTTAATCACATATAATAAAGCACACCTGCTCTTCTTTGTTCAAAGACATTGAAAATGCAGTTGACAGTTGCAGATCCCATCACCCAAATACACAGGCAATAAGCAATATAAGACTGATTGTACAGTAGACAGACAAAATCAGCTGTTTGAAGCTGTTATAACGTGACTGCAGAATTTAATCAGATTGAACTCAATACACTGCTCTGAACATTAGTTGGTTTTCTTTTGAAAAAAGTCAAAACATTGTAAGAGATATCTTTTACCAGCTCCCAGATCAAAATGACTGACAATTTATGATATAAAACTGAAAATAGTTGCAAATCCTCACATTTAAGAATCTGTAACTTTAGAATATTTGACATTTTTGATGATAAATAAGTTACATAGTTGTTATTTTTTGAAATATTTGAAAATGATCTTGATTATTGATTTTGACCACGGTCACAGACCTATTAATAAGTCGTCTATTCTCCGCCACACGTCATTGGCATTTGTGTGTTCAGTAGTCTATGGCAGCATCACCAGTCCTCAGCATCAACCCTTCTAAGCCGATTATGTTACTTAGGAGAAGATGACACCGTGGTCTGGTGTTTTCCACTACACGCTGCCAAGGGCTGCTTGTCCCGTCTACGTTTGATTTTCATCCCAAATGAAATTTATCAAGTGCCGTGCTCCAGTACTACACACACTTCTTTGAGTTTTTGTCACTGTGCGCAGAACAGGAAACAGAGGAGCTAGTCATGCTAATAATAAAAGGAGGTGTTGGAGCAACTGCAGGTTCTGGCAAATTTCTCCCCACAGTTGCAGCTTGAGTTCTGGAAAATCTCCTGAGCCAGGTATAAAAAAAAAAAAACAAAAAAAAAAACGTTTCCCCTCCCCGAGCTTATGCGCCGAGTCTTCGAGGCATGCCAGCCGGCGAGCAAGGATGCAGATGGAGCAGCCCAAAAGAAAGGATTAACCTGAGCACATGGGCCAGGAGGAAGCATGGCAGGCACGGTACCCCCTCCCCCTCCCTCCTCCTCCAATCCTGCCCTCAGCCACTAAACTTAACACGAGAAGCTGCTGAAAAAAAGCCAGTTTATTGCTGCAGACCTGAAACCAAATGATAAAGTTTTCTTTTGGCAGTTAAACTTCCTGATAAACCTTCTCTTAATGTTGGGTGTTATTGAGGCCGTGCAGCCGTGACGCATGTACTTATGGCTGCAACTTTCATTAGTATTATTCAATAATCTGTTTATATTTTCAATACTAATCCATCAGTTGTTTTGTCTATAAAATGTCAGAATATATACATTTAAAACGATAAAAACTTGGTAACACTTTATTTCCCAATCATTTCTTGAAGAGCAGTTAAAGAAACATGTAGTTTGGCACTAAAGTTTTTTTAACAGGAAAAACTTTCGAATTAACTATTTTTAACTATTTTATTATGTAGCCACATAAAGTCTCATAAAGGTTGTGCTAGTTTAGTGTTTATGCATAACTGGAAGTAACTGTGTTTTACCTTTAGCTTATTACAAATGATATTGTTTTCAAGAAATCTAAGGAGACTATTTGAAAATAAATTGGAAATTACAGACCCATAAACCTGTGGAAAAGTGTCACCAACTGTTATGCTGATCAGCATTTAGCACCATTTTCTTTGACGATAAATACACAAAAGCAGGCTTCTTGTTTCAGCTGTCGAAATGATAACATCTCTCTGAGCTGGTTTTTAAAACTCTCTCTACAGCTGATTTGTTTTAAAACCAAAGACAAAAAGGACCTGAACACCAGGACCAACCAGTTAGTTTGGCAAACACAACATTATCTCGGGTAATGACCTCAGCTGGAGCCACTAACATTAGTCTTAACTTTGATATGCTGCCATCTTGGCTCCTGGACAGTGAATAATTTGCCAGTTAATCTAACGAAACATACGACATCAATAAAATGTTGCTTTTTTTGGATGATATGTTCGTTGGCCTTCACTACCGTAAGCTAGTTAGCTTGGCATGCTAATGTTGTTAGCTTGTGTTGGAGAGTTTAATGCACCTTTTTTTAAGTGATTAAAGTGAGCAAAGACGCTGCTGTTTGTAAACAGAGCATCACTTCTACGACAGCCCCATGTTCACCACTTCAACATGTGGAGAAACCCAAAGTTTGACAGGCCTGCTGTTAGCAAACAGTCAACTGTCTGAGACCCTGTTGGCGCGAAGGGCAACAAGACGAAACTTTGACAGGAAAACATAATCGCTGACTTTATCCGAGTGGATACCTTCACCCAAAACATGCCGAAAAGGAAGAGACGCGGGCCCAAAATCAGGGCTGACATCTGTTGCTATTGTCATCCTGAGCACGCTGCGTCTTTTCACCATCGCTGTCGGTTCCTGTTTTTATCAGATAGGGGTTACATCTCGCTGCAGATTCGAGCATCATCCTGAAATCAGATAGCAGCGTGAGCAGCGGTTGAGAGTCGAGCGTGGAAGGGGCCTGCAGTGTGAACGTGGCCCCGGAGCGGGAGGACGCAGCCTGAATACTGAGGAGGAGGCTGAGTGTTTTATTCAGCACCTTGGCTTCATCCCTCCCATCATCAGGTGATGGGTGACCCTCTAATGGATCGATCGCACTTTTCATTTCTAGCCTTTAATGGACAAACTTCCCTCAGCCCTCCCCCTCCTGTTTTTTAACTCCCCTAACTGGACGTTTGCCAGGACTCTGATGGCTCACATGTGACCGAGGTGACCGCCACAGAACAGTCAATTTAATCTTCCTGTTCCTGCTCGTTTTGTTTAATATCATAATTAAACCGAGTTTATTCTGAGTCAGCGATGTTTTAATTAAACTATATCATAGCAGGGTGGAGGTGGGCGAGGGTCAGTCCCCCCACACCTTTGATCCAGACTGAAAAATCTTAGAAACTATTGGATGGATTGTAGTGAAATTTGGTGTGAATTCATTCAAATGTTACTCTGATTTACCCTGGTTGGTAGCTATTGCCCCAAGGTGTTTTTATATCCTAAATGTATGTAGGGCACATGTGCTTTTTGGACATTTAACATGTAAAACATTATATTTCATTTTCACATAATTTCTTTTATTGTAAAACAAGAAAATTCAGCTTTTGAGCCACAGTCTCTTACACAGTTTGTCTATATCAGTAATCAGTCTGATATTCTCAGTTAAGATCAGCTGATGTAGACATTTTCCATCATTAGAGAACAGTGGGGTCCAAAAAGTCTGAGAACAGGTTCCCAGTCAAGTGTATATATCTTCATGGGGACGTCCTAACTGCATCGGTCCAGGTTTGAATCTGACCTGTGGTCCTTTGCTTCTCCACTTTCCTGTGTCGTTTCTCATGGTGGTTATCCCAATAAAGGCAAAATGGACAAAAAAAAACTAACTAAAAAAACTAAAATGGATATGTCTTAATTATACTGTTATAAAAGGTTAAGGAGGACTGTGCTTTAAAAATGAATTAACTCTAAGTCAACCTTTAGTAAAAATAATTAGATTAACGTTTTAGATGGAAGTGCCACAGAACACAATACAATATTGTTGTCAGAATAAAAATATTTACTTTTAATTGAATTTAAATAGAGCTTTTAACAGGATGCTTGTAAATTGAGTTGAACCTTCACCTACAACAGTCGACATCTGTTGAGACAGATGGTAAAAGTCAACCTCAGCAGGTTTGTTAATAGCTTCCAGTTAATCTTTATTTCAGACCTTGGTTTGATTTATTGTCTTGCAACCAAAGTAAAACCTTTTCTCGTGAATATTGTTGAAATCAGACGTAGTCCGTCTGCCTGGGAGACCATCAGAGAAAAGCGCCGCTCCCTGCGGTTAAAGCATTTTGCCTTTCGGGGTGGATTTGTGTTGTGTTTTGTGAGTTTGGCTTGAAGGAGTGGATTTCTGTTTGCGAGGTATTGTTCCCTTCAGTCCCATGTGGTCAAGAGGATTCAGGGATTTTGAGATTTGCTTTGTAAAAATTCATTTCTTTGGAACAAGCGTTTTAAAACAAGTGCAATTGCAGCAGCTTAAGAAAATGAGCTCGGTAACCGCACTCCCCGTTTGCTCATGTTTTATTAAGCAGAAGGAAGAAAGAAAAGAAAACCTGAGGGAGTGCTTCCAGTCTGCATCTGACTCTCGCTGCACACATTTTAGAAACAATCATAATAGGATTGTTGGGAGTCTGGAGGTTTTATTGCAGCCCTTAAAGCTGTCAGGTCCTTGCATTTAAAAAAAAAAAGTTTTTTTCTTTAACTGATCTTGTAGGACTTTGCTGTTACATCCTGAACGGGCTGTGTGACAAGCATCCTCCTGCTCTGGAGCCAAGTTATCTACAGTGAAGCTCACAGCAGCTCTGGCAGACAGAAAAACGCTGCCCAAGTAAAAATAGACTGTGGAAAACAGATAAGGGCAGAGAGAGAGAGAGAGAGAGAGAGGGAGAGGGATAGACGGAGCCATCCCCCTTTTTTTGCCAGCGGTTAAGATGATGGCTGAGCCACAGTGAAGCACAGATATGACACCCAGCTCTTGTCACATGGAGTAACCTCCCCTCCCACCCCGCTCACCCCTCGCTGGCCTAAACACTGAGGAGAAAACTTGTTGTTGGCTCCACAGGGACCGACCTAGTTCCCTCTCGCCGCTAAAGGTCACATGTCTCGCGGCTCTGGCCTCTATGTGTGCGCAGACTTCACTCCAAACACAAACAATGAACTTGAGGATGTAACAGTGAGACATCAACACCTACAGCGACAAGAGGAGGGAGCAAGAGAAAAGAATAATAATCCTCCTTTTATGCCAAATGTGTTGCTCTTGAATCAGTTTCAAGCCAATCTCCTCCGATCTGAAATAAAACTTTCCCACTTTTGGTGGGCAGTTAGAAATCATCCCCTTGGGCCTCCATGGTGGTGGTGGCGGCGGCTGCTGTGGTCAGCGGAGGAGGCAGCTGGTGCTCCTATTAGTTAGTATTAGCTCAACGCCCTCAACCGCAGCCACAAACTTATCTGCCGCACTCATTTGCAATGGAAAAACGACGGGGCCGGAGGAGAGAAGCCTGGCAGCCTGTCGTCACCTACTGTGACGGCTTTACCGCTCTCTGTTTACGTTAATATACAATAACGTCATGTGTGGACTGACTGGATCCTGGGCCAGCAGGATATTTATAAAGCCAGATTTTATTTAACCGTCTATATTCGTCACAGCTGTTGAAGTTATATATAATATCTCTGTAAAGCTCAGCAGTTGTTGCTTTTACATCAGGTTCATAATAAATTGACTTGACTCTATTGATTAATTCTTCAGGTTCAGTTAAGAGAAGCAGGAAATAATAAAGAGTTTCAGTCTTAGTGAAGTTCGTCTGTTTTCATCTGCCTTGTTTTCAGGATGTAAAAGTTTTTTTTTTCCTTAATGTCTATGAAACACTTTCAGTATTTCCTGTGTTTCTGTGATGAAGATGTTAGTGATCTCACATCGAGTATTTGTCATTTACACAACATCAACTTGCTGCCTTTTGTTATTGTGTGTCTCTGTTTTGAGAATGAGCTGCTTCTTCTTCACTTCCTGCTGCAGAGCTGAAGTCCTGACCTCAGGTCTGGGCGAGTCTCTATTCCACTGAGCTCTTCTTTCATTTGTCTTTGTCAAACAATGAATCGTGTCTAAGACACTAGGACAAGCCATTAGGAACATCACTTTAACAACAGATAAAAACTGTATAACTGAACCACCAAGTCCTTTTTTAGACGTCACGCAGCCTTAGCTCCTCGGGTGGAGCCCCTCTGCTCGAGGCTTAAATCTAGAGGCTCCCACTCTTTTTCCATCAGGCCCCTCGACTCTGGAACAACCTGCCTGAGTAGATGAGGCCGAATCAGTGACTTCTTTTAAATCACTTCCTGCTTTTATGTGTCGTCTTTTTACTTCTTTTTAATTATTTAAGGGTATGTTATCTTTTACTATTTATTCATTTTATTTATTTATTTTTTTTTAAAATTATCTCCATATTCCCCTGTTATCGCTTTTACTTTACTTTCACTCGAGTATTTTGTTTGTCCTCCTATGGAACTTATCCCACAAACATCTGGGACTAATGGGAAATGGTGTTTGTTAAAAGCCACCAAAAACATAAATCTACCCACCTCCTCCAGACAGATGAAACAAACCACATGACAGCGTTGAGACAAGCTCTGTTCTGCAGCTGGGTTTTTAATTATTAGCACAGTTGCAAACTAATGAGTTCTTCTTTCTCCTGGAGCCGAACCAGAAAGTTCCTGTTCCACTTTGACTCTTCATACCGTTCCTCCATACTGTCTTTAATTGCACTGTGGCGACCTGTAGGGTTGACTTCTAAAGAGGGGCAGGAAGTTAAAACCAAGTATATCAGCAGTTGTACACATCAGACAAATGCATGGACTTTTCTAAGAATGTTATTTCTAAAATGTCACTTGGTCAACATTGGTTGGGTTTAGTTTCTATACTTTTCTATGCATGTGACAGTCTCCAAAACTAGTTATGTGCCGATGAGATGATTATTGTTTGTTGATTGTTAGGAAAAGTGCTCCATAAATAAAGTTTATTATGTTATTATCTGCTTGGAAGTGGACGTCAACAATGCAGGTTTCAAAATATATATTCAAAAATGATCTTTTAAGGATTGAACAAGAACCTTCTTGCTCGAGATGAACATGTGTGGGTCTTTGTGGTTTTTCTTTTTTTTGATAGGGAATGTGTGCATATTGTCTCTCACTGTTTCCCATGAGAAAGAAGAACATGAACGAGTTGTTGAGGTGTGCACGATGACTTTTCTGCAACCTGTGGTTACTCATAACATCCTTCTTCTGCAGAGACACTTGTGTGTATCTCAGTTCCAGCCTCATTAAACATGTTTGCAATACCTCAAACACTCACACTGCATTTTGGTGAGAATGTAAACATACCAGTATTTGTTTATCAGAAAAACTCCACAGGGTATCTTTAACATAAATTTCCCTCCGTGCATTTGAGCAATTGGGTTTTCGGCTTGTGCTCATTTGGGATTTGAGAGGGATGTTTTGAATCAATAAACCGGGGCTCAGTGGTGCGATCGTGTGTGCGTACGGTTCACACGACATCCCGCTAAACTGCATCTTTATTGATCTTTCATTCAGAAAGCTCAGATTCTTGTCGTCTTGGAGGCATTAAAGTCTCTTCTTCTGTCAACTCGCAGACGCTGCTGTAAAAGCTGCTTCGTTGCTCTGCAAACACACTGAATATGACACACTGCACATTAACTTTGGAGCTTGACATCTTGAGTTTGCAACGGGGAATAAATGTGGCTCCTATTAGAGTTTTATCCAGATTTTACATCATCTAAAACACTTTCATCCATGTCCTCATAGTCTATAAATTCTCCACCTGTTTCTATAAGCGTCGTTGTTTATTTTACACGATTTTTGACAAAAAAAAGAGGTTTGCGTTCGAGTTTTTCTGGTCTGATGTAACGATGTGTAACAGGGAAACGAAAGTTTTTCTCTCACAGTTTCTCTCCTTATTTAAGTTGACGTGCTGATGAAGGACTCGCTCTCTAATGTTCGTGTGCGCAGGCCTCAGCTCTTCTCTCAGCCTCATTTTGTTTCTTACCTCCAGCCGAAGTCGTGTGTGGGAACTTTGACACGGAAGAAGAACGAATATACACAGCGGTAACTGGGAGAAAAGCACCTCAGGGTGTCAGTTGCTGACATTCTTGTACTCAGAAGTGTGGTTGCACCTCTTTATTGTCAACTTACATGATTTCTCTCCCCCCCCCCCCCCCTCTCGTTTCAGTCATTTCAAGGCAGTCAAGGAAGAGCCTATCTGTTCAACTCAGTGTGAGTACAATTCACTTCCCTTTGTTTCGACCACAGTGGAAAGTTTTCTCCTGCCTTTATCTTTCCCCAGGTTCACACTGTGTGAACTGGGGGGTTTGTAAATAAAAGTCACATGGACTCACAAGCAGCTCAGTTGTTATAAACCGTGTTCACACTGGGCGCATTTGTATGAGTCTGAGACAAAGTTCAATTCTCCCCATTAGTGCTATTCTGCTGCTGCTGCTGCTCTGCCTCCACGCTCATTTATTGTTGGGCTTTTCTATGGTGCACTTGCGTGCGCCGCTCTCCAACTCAGTTCAAGCTGTTTACTGCTGCTGCAAAGAAAAGGACGCTGGGACACGTGTAGCTAAATTATATGGAGTTACAAACATTACAAACATGTTCTATATCTAAACATGGTCTATAAAAAATTGCTTTTCACATCCTCAAATGACTTTTATGTCAGAAAACCCAAAGATATTCACTTTACAATGATATAAAACAAATCTCACACAGGAGAGATTGGCGAGTTTTTGCTATTTTTATAGTGAAAGAATAGCTTATCAAAATAGCTGCCAATTCATGTTTCTGTCAGTCAATTAGGCAATTAATCAACTAATCAATGCAGCAATAGTTGGCATTAATGTGTAATTGACGCATACATCGGTAACAGGTTGTTCTAAATTTAGAAAAAAATGAGGGAATGAGCCTAAAAATATTAATTAAATACATTTAAAAATTGGAAAAAAAAAATGTATGAGGACGGTTGAAAAACAAAACTAAAATGTAATCAATTAAATTAAATTAAAAATGATTTTTAACCTTTCAACTTAGGCTTCAAAAGTCAGCAAATTGCTGCTTTCTGGTGAAACGATCTGATGGACTCGTTTGTGCTTTTCCAAGTCAAACTGGTTAATATCCTTCTCTGTAAAATCTCCAACAACTTTCAGTGGTTTATTTCTTGGTGGGTTGGTGTTTTGGGGCCTCGGCTTTCAGACTTAGTGAACCACACAGACGTTTCTACCCCCGCGAGAGGCCTGAGACATTTTCAGGTGTCACGGTGCAACTGCTTTGTGCCACCTGAGTCTGAATTACATTGTTCTCAACTGCCAGACAAAAAAATTACTGAATGAAAGAAACACTCGAGAAGCTCCGGATTCTGAATAAATCATTCCTAACATGCTCAGTGTGAAAGCACCTGACACCCACTGAGCTTTTATGTTGCTGCCTTCTGCAGGTAAAAAGACATTTAGCCTAAAAACTGTGGAAAAAATTAAAGTTTTGCATTTATCTTGTTTACATATAATGATTGTTTGAGCTGCACTACACTGAGTTTATTTGTTTGTGGCATGTCCTTTAATTAAAATGCCACTCAAAAGATAATCTGCAGCGAAGTGTTTATAGGGAGATCTCTCTGACTACATTATTTCAGTTGTGTGCTTTAATGCACATCAGGGAAACGTCATACTTTCCTCCAACGCATCTATCTGAAGGCTGTAATTAGTGCTGATTTTATATTCAATACAAGATAAGCTCAGAAAATGTCATAGTTATCAGGTAGAAAATCTATCTGCTGCCAAAATGTTAACTGTTTGGGTTCAAAGCAATGTAGACTAAGTTTGATAGGAAACATATCTGGAGATACAATCCAGACGATAGAAATGGAAATATGAACATTTTAACCCATTTTTATCTCCAGTTTTATAAATTTTTGTCATTTTTACAAGTCAATAACACTTCATCAGGGGTTGTTGTTGACGCTTTGGGTCCTTGTGTGCATTTCACTGCTTCTACTTTAAGTCAAATATCCGACCTCTTGCTCCACTGACCCCCGTGACCCCTGTGACCTCCTCTTCTTCCCCACAGGGTGAATGTCGGCTGCGGGCCAGCTGAGGAGCGGGTACTCCTCACAGGTTTACACGCTGTGGCGGATATCTACTGTGAAAACTGTAAAACCACCCTGGGCTGGAAATATGTAAGTCACTTGCCACCTTCCAAACTGTCACCCGAGCCCTTTTACTTCCTCTTCTTAATGCTTCCTGATGCTCCACTTACACTTGCCGCGGTGTTGTTGCGCAACTCTGTGGTTACTTGGCCTCCAAAGGGACAAATTATGCAGCTACAGGTCAAAAGAACAAGGTGGCTCTCATTAAAACATTGCTTGTTAAAACCATGGTGACAGTTTTTTCCTTTTCCTTTTTCTGCTCAGGTTTGTATTTAGGCTCAGAGATTGAGCACTCTGTGGTCTCCTGGTGCGCAGGATAATTACAGAGCCGAAAGGTTGGCTGCAGACAGCCAGGCTGGTACCTCTGAGAGTCTACAGTGATTAAATGTCAGACCATTTTGAAGAGGCCTGTCCCAGTAATTGTCTGAAATGACTATAGATGGGTGTAAAATAACTCAACAGAGTTGGGGGGGACTCGTTTAAAAGCGCAAAAACAATTACAGTGGAGCTGCTTTACAAGGCAGATGCTCCCAGACGCAGACGCTTGACCACATTGTGACTGTCCTGACGCTCAGCGAGACTGGGGCTCACACTGGGAATCATTCAGCTCCTCAACAAACAACCATTCGTGGCAATTTTGAGTCACCAATTAAGCTAACAGGGCAGCAGTGGTTAGCACTGCTGCCTCACAGCAAGCCCCGTGTCTGGGCCCAGGGCTCGCAGCAAACAGACTGGATACTCAAGCTGTTATGAAGAAATTTGAAGAATCAGTAGAGGTCAAGGACAAAAAAAAAAGGACTGGAAGGCCAAGAAAACTTTCAGAATCTGATGAGAAGTTTCTTCTACGAGAGACTGGAGGAAGTCCAGCAAAGACCTGGCTCAGCATCTGGCTGCTTCATCAGGCTGAAGCCAAGTTGACCCTCCTACGGTCTGAAGAAGCCGGATCAGGAACGACTTTGTGGAAGGGCAGCGGCCAAGAAACCACTCATTTAGAAGGGGAACGGGGTGAAAAGGCTAAGATATGATAAAGCTCACGAAGACTGGAGTAATAAATAAGAGTGTTATGGACTGACCAATCCAAGTTTGAAGTATCCAGTTTGTTTGCTGATTTCCCTTCGAGAGTGGCCTTGATGATGCTAAATTATGATTTTATGTCTGTCAGATCTTTGGCATTTTTAATGGGATGATGTGACTGAAAGTTGTTCTAAAACATATTAACAAGCTTCCAATGAGTTCAGCTCATACAACATGTGTATGTCTTGCACAAACCTGGTGTAATGGACCTTTTTCACAGCTTCATTTTGACATGAAATAGGACAAATACAGGTGTTAACAATGGCATTAATTGGGGTTCAATTCCATTTAGTTTTAAGAGCCAGGTTCCTGCTATTGCTCAAGTGTAAGGGGAGGCAACACTGAATACTTGGAACTTGATTTCATAGAAGCAGGTTTTTTTCTGTTTTTTTTTTTTTAATACTGCAGACACATTTCCTGTGTTTTCTGGCTGGATTCTAATAAAGAGACTGAGAAATAACCATATATGGTCATTATAGCATTGATAGAAACAATGGCCTAAGACTTTTGCACAGGACTGTATGTCAGCCCTGTGATAACCTGTCCAGATTGTGCCCCGCCTCTGCACACTGATTGGCTGCAGCGGTATAAGCAGCATAGATAATGGATGGATGGAATAAACCTCAACCTGCATGTCTTTGGACTGTGGGAGGCATCTGGAGAACGCGGAGGGAACAGGGAGAACATGAAGACTCCACGCAGAAAGGCCTGGGGTTCAAACCCAGAACCTTATTGCTGTGAGGCAACAGTGATAACCGCTGCACCGCCGTGCAGAAAAAAAAAATACAGCCACAGTCACGTTTAAGTTAAATAAAATTGTTCTAATGACAGGAACCAAATGATATAGTCATATTACAGGAGAGGAAAAACACAACAGGAAACAGAATCCATCTTATCAAACACTATGTTATTACACTATATTAAAGCATCTCCATCTTTTCAGGTGTAAATTGTGGGTATTTAAAACCAGACGGCCTTTTTTTTTTTCCTGTTCATCTGCAGTAGATAAAGGCCGACAGCTGAGTTTAGTTCCTATTTCAGCCAATTTGCGTCACTTTCAGACAAATATCATGAAAAATCTTCACTTTAATTTCAAATGAAGTTACGTGTTTGAACCAAATGTGGCTCCTCAGTGTGAGGTCACCAGGTGTTAATGGGCTGAAATGTGACGGCCGACTTTTAATCTGCCTTTCTGTTGTTGTCAGGGTTTTGTTATTGTGCAGCATGAAGGTCAGTGTCAGTATCAGTCATGTGCTGTGTGTTTTACAGGAGCACGCGTTCGAGAGCAGTCAAAAGTACAAGGAGGGAAAGTTCATCATCGAGCTGGCTCACATGATCAAGGACAACGGATGGGAGTGACGCTCCGGCCGCTCTCTTTTCTTTTTCTGACCTTGGAATGCTCTTTATTGAACTGCGTGGAGCGACGACCATCGACCACCCTGCCCCGCCCCCACCCCCCCCACCCTGACCCCAACCTTTTCCCTCAGAAGAAAAAAAAAAACAACAACAACAACAACAAACATCCTCCACCATCCTCCACCCGCTCGCCTCCTTTACGTGCACACACCCACCTGCTCATCGTGAAACTGAACAGAAGAAATTAAATGAAATAAAAACGAACGACCAGGAGCCAGAGCGATTAAAATCACGCCACGGGAGTCCTGTCGTTTCTCTGAAGATTGTGTGTTCTCCGGAGCGTTTGGGTTTCAACCCACCCACCCCACCCCTGGCCCACTCTCACTCTCACCCTGCCCCCACCCACACCCCCACCGAACCACGCTTACAAGTGATTGTGGTGATATGGCGACCACTGTGCGAAAGGAGATAAACTTCACTGAAAGAACATTTCTTTGTTTTCCTTACTCGAGCCGCCTGGTGAGATGGACGACTCTGACGACTTTGGTTATTTTAATGTTATAGTTTTAACTTCTGGGTTTTTGGTTTGATGGCAGATGGATGTTACTGGTTAGCATTTTATTTCCTTGTCAAGTCTGTCATGTTTTGTTTTGGTTTACTTGTCGTTGGCTTTGTCGTATCTCTGCCTATAGCTGAGCATGCTTTTCTTTGCTAATGTCCAAATGAGTAATCAGGGACGGGTGAGGAACGGAGGGGAAAGGGAGTTTATTGTAGTGACAAATATGTAGCAGCATCTTGCTTTTTATTTTTAAGTGGCAAAGGATGGGATTGCAGTAGTGTGGGATTTTTATACCTAATTTTTTTTTTTTTCTGTTTTTATCTTTATCTATTCTTTCTTGTGAATCTGTTATTCCCTCCCCCTTCTGGTACTTCTCAGCACTCAAAGCATTGAAAGCAGCACCTAGTATTCGTTTTGACATAAATGGATTTATATAGATATATACACACGCACACACACACACACACATATGAATATATATATAATATATATATATATATATATGAATATTTGTAGTGTTTGGCTAAACGCGATTGTGGCTGGTCCCATTTTGCAGAAGAACCGTAAATGAAAGAAACATGAGAGGGAGCAGAAATAGTTTGTAGATGGGGGAACCTGAGATCAGTGTCCACTTGTCATAAAACATTATGGCAGACTGTATTATTCCATTGTCTAATAATGAAATAACAAGACACACAGTTACATATGAATATATCTATCTATATGTATGTATGTGTGTGTGTGTGTGTGTATATATATATATATATATATATATATATATATAGTGTTTATACACACACATATATACTATGATTACATATCCATAAATACTATGAAAATGTTCGTAGTACGTAGATATTGGAACATGGATTCTATATATTTGCTGTCATGCACATTATGTGTATATGCATATGACTGTGTATATGCATTGTGTGTGGTCTTGCATTACACAGTGTCATACTTGAACGATGCTACTTCGTTTGCACTTTGCAGAGGCCTTTGGTTCATCTCAGTTTAGAGGCAAAAAAAAAAAACATTTTCCTTGCTCTCATCTGTTTATTTATTTATTATTACAATTTTTTTTTTTTTTTGGGAAAAAATTGCCTTCTCACAGATGAACGACAGATTGTCAAAAGATGAGAGAAAGATTTTTTTTTTTCAGCTCCATAAGGGACTGTAGTGAGTTGTAGCAGCTTTCTGATCATTTGGTTTGATTTTATTCAGGCGCTGTCAACAAATTGTGCTCTTCCTCTCAGCCTTGATTCTTGATTCAAGCCCCTTTTGGAGGGAAAAGTGTAGTTTCCAATTCTTTGCTGCTGTCCTAGAAAGCCCCTCCACCCCCCTACCCCACCCCCATCATGTAGCTCTTTTGCACTTTATGCTTATCCGTCTCTCTCTCATTGTGGAAGCCGTCTGTGATTTGCCTCTAAGCCGTATGAATCTTGTGCCTCTTCAAAACATGAACGGCCTCCCCTCTTTCTTTTCTGTTGTGCAGTGCATAACTCAGAAAACCTTCATGTTAACCGATGTGTCTTTCCCTCCTCACCCCCCGTCTCTTCTGGTTCAAAGTGGCCCTCGAAAATAATGATATTCACCAAAATCCTCATAGAGCTCTGCCCTGTTATTTTGGACAACAGAGACTTGGTATACATAAACACATATATTTTCTATGTTAAGATTTAGAGGTGCAAAAACAGATGGATATTCAGTATATTATTTCTCTAGAAGAAGAGGTTTGGACTATGAGGGATGCCCAGGGCTTGTTGTTTTGACTTTTTGATGGCAGCAGGTCGAGGTGGGGCAGGGTGGGATGGGATGAGAGAGATATAAAAAAAAAATCTGCAGTGATTGATTACTTTGCCGGCAAGGTCAGTCAGATCACACGACCTTTTATTCTAAAAACAATGACAATGCAAACCCTTAGGAGTCAGCAGTGATACCTACTTGAAAATATAAAGACATAAACAGCTGAGATATTGGCCCGTGTTACAGTTTTTGTACATAAAGTAACATATTTAAGGTTTTATACGTATTTCTACTGGGTTAGTTCTTTTACTTCCCCAACTTGAAGCACTTTTGTTCACTGTACCTCTGGCTGTGTGTGTCTGTATGTGTGTGTGTGTGTGTGTGTGCGTGCATACATGTGTATTAGCCCACATGCATGCCTGCACACTAAAGTGAATGTTTACTTCCTTTTTTCAAACCGTTTTATTTCTCTTTTTTTTTTTTTCCTGATCTTATGTTTGGAAGTTTTTTTTCTGTCCTGTTGTGTTTTTGTTTTTGTTTTCTTTTACAGCTGTTCGGTGTTGCTGTCTCTCCCGGTGATCTGTGAGGTCGAGAGCCAAGTTAGTTTGTTTGGAAGTGATTTATCCCCCCATTTTGTTTGGTTTTGTCTTCTGTTAGCTTGTTTATTTAGCTTGTGTGGTGAGAGCCCGTTAGAGGGCCGGTGTTTAGGTCTCTGCTGAGCCATGTAGACGTTGAGGGGCGAGCTGGAATCTCCCACCATGTCGCAGGGAGAGCCTTTACAAAACCCTTTCACCACCACAGTCAGTGTCTCCTGTATAGAGGGCTTTCAGACTGAAGAAACGCACCCTCTGGCAGCCATATTGGAGGTCCTGAGCTAACTGGCAACACTGGCTGTGAATATCTGATTGTATTTCTCTGATGGGTCTGATTAGATTGATTGATTGTTTTGACAATGCTAGCTTATTAGCGACTAAATCTTAGCTGTCCCATCCCAGTTGTGTGTCTGCACCCGTTTAAATTTGCCTTTTGAGACAGTTCAAACAAAACCCATCCTATTTTAAAGACTCCTTCAAACACCCTGTTGTTTAAAGAGCATCTCTGCAGCAGCTAAATGTCCAAATAAAGGAAGCATTGAGACACAACTGAGTGTAACATTAACTCTTTAATGGTGCATTCACATTCAATTGGCCTTCATCAGTTTAAGTTGGAAAATCTGACGTGACCTTGTTGATATCCTTGTTCCCGTGGTCATCAGTGCTGGTAAACTGGCTACATTTCATGAACTCTGGTGCGGCAGACTCCACTGCTTGGTATTAATCACTGTCTGCCATTTCCTGGTGATAAACTTGAAAACTACTAAGACTGAAAGTTCATTTTTTGGCCTTGGAAACAACAGTTACCGAAATAATCTTCATTGCAAGGTCCATTTGGTAGCTGTTTTGTAGCGGTCGGTCATATTACAAACTGAGTCGCTCAGTAATGGAGCTGAAGATGTTTTTTTCTGAGTACTGGCATAGAGGTGCTTAAAATGCTCAGAGAAGAATGAAAAACATCTATAACTTTGTGACAACTGTGCAGCTCTGAAAGGTGCTGACTTTAGAAACTGTGGAGGACCACCTGAATGCACCATTATGGGAGGATGTTGATGCTCAAGGCCCAAGAGACACATTTTAAAAGGCTGTTAAGATTGCAGCAATTCGACTGGGATGAAGCTTTCTGCATCAGATATTTGTCCAAAACTGACAGTGCCCATCGTTTGTAGATAAATTTGGAATGAAATGTACTTTAATCAACAAGTCTGTATTCAGGTAACTGCTTAGGGTCGTCATTCTTCAGTGGCCCCTCCATATTATTTGGGTTTACGTAATTTAATCAATTGCAAATTTATCCAACCTTTGAAATTATGACTGATCCTCCATTCAGATTGCTTCCATTTTTTTTTTCTGTGTTGAGTAACTGACACACAGAAAACCTCAGGCAAGGTAGCATTAATCATCGGAGAACAACCAACAATTATTTCTATCATCAATATGTCTGCAATTATTTCCTTTCCATCACTGAATGATTGTTCACTGTATAAAATGTCAGAAAATATTGGAAAAGGTCTATTGTTACTTCCTGAAGCCCGAGTAAACACATTACACCTCAGAAATACAAAGATAACTATCTAAGTAAACTATCATTAAAAAAAAAAAACTATAAAACTAACAAATATTTTTCTTGCAATTTTCCTGAGAAAATAATGACTGATTACTGAAAAATTAACAATTGATAACAAACAACAATTAATAATTGTCGCTAACAACAGATTTTTGCCTCTATGACGTTAATCCAGCCATGTTACCAGACCATTAACGTCTTCTTAGGTCGTTACTGACCGGGCCTACATGGGTCCGATGTGCATCCTACACACAGCCAGTTTCTCCAAAGGTCCTCCAACATGGCACCAGCAGTGGTTGCTGGGAGATGTGTGACCCAGCTGCAGATTCTCTATATACTCCCTTCGATTCAGTCAGTCCAAGTTGAACCAACAAAAAGCAGTCGCCAGTGTCACCGCCGGTGTTGTACCAAATAAAGAACCAGGTTCTATCGAATGGGTCAGTGTCATGTGTCAGACGGCAGGAAGGAAGCCGTTGGGTCACGTTCGAGTGTCTCCTGGAGATTCAACCGTAAAACCAAAATTAAAGAGGAGAAATCCTGTCTCTTATGACATTGTCTTTCTGTAGAATGTTTTGATTCTCTGAACTTAACAGCATCAAAGCAGCCTGGACGAACAGTGTAGATACTTGCTGCTGAATACTGTTTACTTTTTATTGTTATTTTGTTTTATTGTGACACTGGCTACCTACTTTTTGAGCTCTGTTACTGTCAAAAACATACCTGAAAGGATGTTGATCAATGGTTATACAGGGGAAAAGGCTGTACAAGTTCTTTTCTTAGGACTGTTAAACTACAGTTTAAGGTCTAAAGCATGTTGTATTTATAATGACTATATGTCGTGCCTGTTTTTTTTTTTTCCTAAATTTAAAAACAAAAATATTATATGCTTTTTATTTGACTACATTGCTTTGCATTCTGTCTTAGTAAAGCCATGTCACATGTCTGTTTTCACTCTAATGTAAACTATCAAATATCACAATAAATTTTCAATGGCATTAAGTTGTGGATTGTGCGAAATTGTCGTTCATTTCGTTTCGTTGTCAGACAACGAATGTCTGACAACGAAAAGTTTCTGGATTTACAATTTTACATTACAATATGAAACATGAAAAGGAAAAGGAAGAACATCAGCATGTTACAGTTTAATATCGGGAACATAGAGTTGAAATAAAAGGGAACTTGTCTGTGGCTGTTGTGATGAGTGTGAAAAGGTGATGAAAAGAAGTTTGACAGTTTACCGCAGAGGCTGAACTTCTGATTAAATATTACAGGACTGGCAGAAAATGTGTCAGGAAATGCCCTTTAAATGTAAAACAATTACTGAAGCATGAAATTCACTGGTTGCCCTGCCGTGTAAGTCTCAGACAGAAAGTGGAGAGAGTGTCAGGCTGTCAAGTAATTACTTTAAAACTGAGAGACCTGCAGAGTTTTTCCACTGATGGCATTTTTTTTTAGGACTGACCTCAAAGTCATGAGTCAGCTGTAGTGTCCTTCATTGACTGCAGCCAGACTTCCTCTTTGCTGAGGTTCTGTCTCTAGTTTTGGGTTAATGCCAAAAATAATAATACAATGCCTGTGTTTTAAGATTTAAAATTATAGACTGGGAGTGGACTTTAAAAAAAATAATCTTGGTGCCAATATCAAATCTGAGGAATCAAGAAATATTTATTTTCCAACATCTTTAGAGAAATATGTTAATATGATAAAGTTCCTGATTTAGATTAGAAAAGACCTGTCTAAAAAATTAAGTAAACAAACGTAGTATTCAGTTGTTGCAAAAAACTCATTTTACCTGTTCATGAAATACAATATGACATGATTCACGGCCACGAGATTTCGGTCATTTATCAAATCCAAGTGTTGGGCGATTATGTTACTATGACCCATATAAATAAAAAATATTATAGGTACCAGCACTGATAAAAACAATGTTCTCACCATGCACCAAATGAGTTAAACTTTAGACCACTGTTCCTGTTGTTGTCTAGTATGTAGTGTACCTCAGGGCTTGATAATGGGCTCCTTTTTATTTTATATCTGGTAAATGATTACTGTAATATACATACACTATACATACATTTATTGCTATGCTGACGATGCTTAACTATTTCTCTCACTTTAACATCACTTGAGTTAAAAATAATACATTACTTTCAAACTGATAATATGGATTAGATGTCCCAAAAATCAATTCAGAGACTCTTTCTAACATCCATTAGAAAATCTTAGAAAACAAAATATAAAGAGAGTGTCGAAAATATCACTTCTGTTTATAATGTTTAACAGCTAGATTTTACTTGATGAAAATGAAAAAATCTTTTTCCGGTGCATCATCAGCAAATGCAGTTTGCTCTGTACTCTGGACGGGGCCAGTAAATAGATGTTAAATTGTATATATATATATATTTATTTTCTTTTTTGAAAGGTTAATCATAGTCTGAGACCAACAAAGTTTATCTGGTACAAACTTTTTTCTAGTCTGCTTCTCTTTCATGGTGCAATTTCTGGTATTTATTTCCTGTATTTAGATGGGCTAATGTTGCAAACAGACAAGTTCCTCTTTGTTAAATGTGATATAAACTTAGAAGCCTTGGGTTTAATCAACTTCAGCTGCATCTATGTGTAAAGAAGTAAATGTAACAGAAACAAATTTGATGACATTATGTCTATAATTCAAATGAAAATAGACTAAAACAAAAGATTTAACCAATATTTTTCTCCTACCTCCTGCACATGTTCAACTTTGGATTTTTATCACCTCTAAGCAGTGTGAAGCCTCAGTTGATGACTGAATTTCACGTCTGATTTCCTGGGAGCTTCTCAGCCTGTTCTCACTCTATTTAACCTGCAGTTGCTGTAAGTTATGAGGAAAGTAGAATATTAATATTTTGTACCTTTAGAAGAACTTTGCATTATTTACATGAGGTGTGAGCACAACTAAGGCTGATGGGAATGTCATCAATCAGTTTCCCACAAATGTCAACCTTATGGTCGTGTTAGAGGAAAAGGCCAGAGAATCACCAAAGTCAATAAGATTCATCCAACCAGAACCAGAATTTAACACCAGCTCAAAATTTAACACCAGCTCATCCTGTCCATGTTGCAATACAGTCCAGTACAAAGGTTTAAGGCACTTTAGATTCTTACTACAAGAGGTCCTGCAACAGATGGTCTGACCCCTGCAGAGCCATGATCTCAGCATCATGGAGTCAGTCTGGGATGATATGAACAGACAGGAGAGACTGAGACAAACTAAATCCACGGAATAACTGTGGCAGGTTCTTTTGAAGGCATCTTCACTTTCCTTTTAGTGCCTCAAGATTTTGCACATTCATAAAAAGTCCTCTTGGGATCACGAATGACCTACACTGCCATCCATAGGTGCTGGATCGAAACAGAAGTCAGAGATAATGATGACGCGCTGTGTTTGGAGCTAACATCATCAGGTGACTTGACTTGTTTGCACCATAAACAAGGTTATACCAAAAAGATCAGCAGTGAATATATCAAGACCTGGGATAATGACTATATTACTATTATTATTTGCATTGCTACATATCTCTAAGGGCAAGAAGCACAATATTTGTTTTTTGTTTTTTTTTTGGGGGGGGGGTGTTGCACCGACCCTTTAAAAGGTGTGAACATGTTTTACAGCTCTGAGCCGATATGAGATCTACAGTATTTTGAGACATCTATCACTGTAAATGTAATTTTAGGCTCTGTGATCACCAGTAAACGCAGAATTAAGCAATTTCACTGATGGATTATCTGACCTGCTGCAGCTAATCAGACATGAATCATTTGATAAAGGGTGTAGCTACATTCCTTGTATGGACTGGAGTTGCTATGGCAGTGCACACTTAGATGATTCTCCTCTGCACAGTGCTCTTTATCCGTCTCCTTGCTTGTGATGCCGATACCCACACAGCCTCATGTTTTGATGTCCTTGAGGTGGCTGGCTTGTCTTCAAGCACAGCGCAGCCTGTCAGCCTCTAATTTATCTCACACTCCCTGCTTCACTCCTGAAGCTGCAACATGCAACGTTTTCTCATGAACGTGATGAATAAACAGTTTGATTTCTTCTGCTTCAAATCTGTGTTCTCGGCTGTGACCCCTGTGCGTTTCCCTGAAATAGGCAAACCTGCTGCATTTACACACACTTATGTTGACTTGAAATGATGCCATTTCAAGCCAGGCATCTTATTAATGCCTGTACCTTCTGCCAATTAATCTATAATCACTCCCAATGACAAGTAATTGTATATATATATATATATATATATATATAGTACAGCTGTTGTTAAGAGGTTATATGAGATGTTGTTTTTCTTTTATATCTTTCGTCACTTCACAAGCTCAGGATGTGAAAGCAGAACAATCCCAACAGTAGTTTTTTGCGATTGTTATTGATCTACATCACTGATAAATGTATAATGTGAACTGTGCTGTTTCCTCCAGCATTTGAAGCGTATTGGCATCTTTCAGCTCATTGTTTCTGTTCTGTTGTTCAGGTTCAGTCTCATCAATGTTGTGTTTAGACTAAGCTCAGCTGAACTGTGCACAGACATGGATTTAACACTTTGTATGTTGTGCACAGTGTAAATGGTCTTATAAGTTATTCATGGGGAGGCTGGTTGTTTTGGTCTCATGCTGAGTAAACACACAGACTTTGTATAAAAGTAGATGTAGGTTCCAGGACTGAAAAGTGAAGCCTTGTAAACCTGCACTCTATCTAATGACCATCAGGGGGCAACTCCACTGGCTTTAAAAACAAATCAGATTGTATTGAAGTCTATGGGAAAATGGTCCTACATCTCACTTGATTTAATACTGCAATAAATGTTTTCTGAATGAGTTTATGGTCTCAGTCTCTAGTTCCGAGTCTTCTTCAATATGACATGATGTTCATGTTTTAAATTATGGTCCCATTTAGAGATCGAAAATCGATTATATGTATGAGGGTGTGGCTATCCCATGATAGACAGACTGTACCAGAAACAGCAACCTGCCAGAGGAGAAATATGGTTTTCTTCTTCTTCTTCAAAAAAGACGTTGACATCCAAATTGCAAACTGGAGGCATCAAAATAGCAGCTCACAAACCAATGGGTGACGTCATGGTGGGTTGAAGATGTGATGCTGAAAGGTTTTAGCTGTGCTCATGGAGGGATTACTGAACAGGCCTGGCCCGGCAGGCACAGGCCCAAGAGCCCAACGGGTCAGAGGGCTCTAAGCCTGAGCCCTTTTTTGAGCTGATTATTGTACATTTCTGGTTGGAAGGTCAGTCCAACGACCACAAAGAGAAACAAATTGTTCACAAAGAGACAAACCTTGTACAGGTCTGTGCTCAGTTGCCCACTGTTTTCATCCATTGCTGACCTAAACTAATCTTTTTTCTCAGATTGACATCACGTCTTATAAATAAATATCCCTCTCTTGATATTCATGCAGGTTACAGACGGCTGAGTGCGGACGTGAGAAACAGAGCATATTCTTCAAGGTGGACGCTTTCATCCAGCGCACTTCATGCTACTTTTAGTGCATACATATTTCAGAGTGGAAGGCCCCAGTGTGAATCAATCTAACCTTTGCTTTGTAAGGACCATATCCTTTACTCACACAGCCAGAGAGACCAGGGAATGGGTGGAGGGGGCGGAGGGAAGTAGAAATGGGTTTGTTGTTGGTGTTGTGATGGCAGCAGATAGACAGGATGTAGTGGGTGCTGGCTGTTTATGTTGCTGTGTGTTATTCCCATGCTCATGTCTCCTGACCTACTTCTTAACGACACTCGGACATGCAGTCAAAGCTCTCTCTCTGTGTGTGTGTGTGTGTGTGTGTGTGTGTGTGTGTGTGTGTGTGTGTGTGTGTGTGTGAGGGGGTTTCACACCGGGAGGTGGTTGGCGTCATGGTTCAGACATCACTGTGGTTGGATGACCATATCGTCTCTGCTTCTTCTTTCATTTGTTCACACTCCATTAGCACAGACAGGTTCTGAGTATGAGACAGGAAGTGGACAGATAAGGATAAACAGTAAGTGCTTGGGTGTGAGGGAGTGAGAGGTAAACCGAGGGGGGAGGGGTGGACCTGTTCTCATCAACTGACCTTATTTAAAGTAATATATGCAATAATTAAACCAGTAAAATGCTGTTTACACATTGATAGATGAAAAATAATCTAATGACATAATATAGTATGTGTATCGTATCATATACACTATATATTATATCTAATGATAAGGGGCATTTTTCACACACAGCACTTTTACTTTAAATACTTTAGATACAATTATCTAATTATGTTTACACACTTTAATTAAGTAAAAATTTATATGCAGGACTTATACCTGTAATAGAGTCTAATTACATAGTAAGTAAAGAATCTGAATACTTCCCCAACCACTTTTAAAAGCTGGTATTTTTGCAGAAACTCTACAAAAATGTGCTAAGCACTAAAAACTAATTTTTGAGAACAGAGAGACAGGATGTCAAGATTACTAGTTCGAAGAGATTTAAAACCAATTCATGTCCCACACAAGCTCAGCCCTGAGGTTTAATGAAGCTGCAGGAAACCACCTACTGTACATGTACAGCCACAATGTAGGTCATGTTTATTTTACGCTTAGATTATACAGTAAGAAAACATACGAGACAGAGGACACCCAACAGTGAGAAATGCAAATTATTCATGCACAAGTACTTAATTTGACAGAACATAATTGCTGCTCTCACATTTTGCACCCCCTCTATGTGTGAGCTCTCACAGGATGTTAAGCCACTAGCCCCCTATGACTTGTTGCTCCCATCACTTCATTATCTCCTCTGTCTCTGTCTCTGTGTCTTTGTTTTTGTTTATTTATTATTTCACCCCTGTCCGTCTCCTCTGTCCCTCCTGTGCTCGTTCTCCCTCAGCTGGAAGTGGCTGCCCAGGGTTGCAGGCCTCGCAGCAGGCTCCCATGACTGGAAGCTTTAATGCTGCTGCTATTTCAAGCCTTCTGATGTCATCTGAAGGAGGGGCTGGCCATCATCCCCAGAGCAGTGAGTCAGAGCCAGAGAGGGAGGAGAGGAGACTCGGTGAGGAAGAGGTACACCGCATCCAAACAACAATGGTGGTACATCGTTTGTTCCCATGGAATTGCACGGGAAATGGCAAAAGTGTGCGTCCTGTGAAAAACAGCAACACAAGTCATAACTAGGAGCTATATACTGGTGTAACTGGGCTGATACTGGCATTTTATCAATACTGGAAAATCACACGCACAAGTCAGATTTGCTCATGAAGCTTCCTCCTTGACCACAGCAACAAAACAATCAGTAAAGCTGCAGTGAAATGTATTTTCTTAAGCTTTATTCATTAATTATTCATAGATTTAGATATCAAACTTAAACACTGTCTTAAATATATCAATAAATATGTTAGAATTATTAAATACGTTTGATGTCTTTTTTTTAAAGAAAATTTATTGTATTATTGTTATATATTTTTTATGATATATTTTATGTTTTATATATATATATATAATGTTTTAAATCAATTTTTTCTCACAATTTTTTTGTACATTTGTGATTTAAAAAAAAAAATGTTTTATTTATGTTTTTTTCTTTTCTTTATGTTTTTTTAAATTTATGTTTGTTGTGTTTTTCTTTTATTGATTGCATTTTTTCCAACATTTTTTGTTTGACTTTTTATATTTTTATGTATTTACAATTGTATAGATTTTTTTGTTTTGATTCTTGAAAATTTTCTGGTATAATTGTGACTTCTTTTTTTGATGTTCTCAAATTGATGATGTTCTTAAATCTAGTTTTAAAAAAAATCTTTTTATGTATGTTCATAAGTGTGTTTGAATATATGTATTTTATACATGTGCACAGTACAAGCGTTTCCATGAAGACACAGAAAACCTCTGGGTAAAAAGCCTATTGAAATATCAGGACAAAAACAGCTCATAGAACAAAAATATCAGTGCTGGCTTTCATAAATTGTCAATGCTTAAACCTTCACACACACTACACCATCTGTAGAGATAAAGTGTTTTGTCCACTTTGCAGGAAATCATATTTCATTTCAAGGTATTTCTGTCCAACAAAAAAAAACGCCTTTGGTTTTGCATCAACCTCCAAATACGATTTTATGTTATTGTCACTGGCAGAAAAACAGACACAGGAACTGAGAGAGATGTTGTTTTGCTCCCGTCTCCCATGATGTCATCCCCATTCAGACTCTGCCTACACAAAGTCGTGGCAGTGCTCAGCATCCACTGTCGCCATGGTTACAGCACTGCATCTCCCTCGCTCCCCACGTCCAAAACCACCAGGCGCTGAGCAGGAAGCCATTGGTCAGTGTGTCAGACTGACAGGCGCTCTGTCCAACAAGAGAGGAGGTGAGTGATGTCATCGAACAGACAGGACTGAAGCAGAGATGTGTATCCAAATGCAGAGAGTGTCAGAGATCTTCTGCTGACGCACAAACTTAACAAGGGAGGCTGTCACATTAGCAGATATCTGTTTGAAGGAAACAGGTGAGGGTGGACGTCAGGGTCTGAGATGTGCTGCAGCTGTCTCAAGCTGCTGTCAGTCCTCTTTTGGTGCTAATATCACCAGTTTAACCATAGGCTCATCATGGCCGGGGCATTTCTGGGTGGGGTTTTGTACAGTGCTGGAAAGTGGCTAAAAATATCACAGGACTCAAACAGCCGAAGCTTTTATAATGCCAGATCTATAAAACCTTTTACATCCAAACAAGTATGCAACAAAGTCAATCAAAGGAAAGTATGTGGTAAAATGTATGATACTGTTTATGATGTGTGTAGTTTTACTTTTGTGCAAACATGAAACACAAACCTTGAAATTTAAGACAACTCCCATTTTGAATTAAAGTGGATATAAAAGGTATCATTCATTACTCTTGGTTTCCCTCAGCTGTATGGAACATTTTAGTGTCTTTAAGATCATTGCTTTCTTTGTTGGACCCACACCTTTTTTTGTATGACAGGCAATTGTCAGTAATGCAACTCATATAAATCCACTGTACATTACCCAAAAATGTCCTATAATCCCTAATTTGGCTAAATTCTCTGCAAACTAAAAAAATTCATAATTTTTGTTACGTGGTCCCTTAGATTTTGAATTTTAGTAAAGTATATACATAGTATTTAAGTTAGTTGTCATGGATTTAGTACTCCCAGATCCAAATATTTGCCTTGTTTTTTGCTACGATTCCAAAATTTCTTAACCTTCAGTACACGTCTTGGTATTGCAACCTTATTTGTGTTGTGGTTTATACTACACTCAATCTTCACTCAACACTAAAAAATTATATGTTGTCTGAAAGCTGTGGGTTAGAGTATAAGTTTCAATGCATATACCACAAAAAAGTTTTTACTACTGGCCTCATATTCCTTTATTATGTCAAAAAAATAAGAAAGTAGGCAAAGGAAAAGAAAAAAAAAAAAAAACAGAAAAAATACTTTCATTTCTACTGCGTGTGCCATTGTATCTTAGCTTCATTATCTGTTATACTCATTCCAATTGGAGTTTTGAAATGAAACCAGGATTATGGCAATAATCAAAATGGTGAGAGAACAGTAATCTTTTTTATTTCGGATTCATTATTTTTGGATTTTGCACAAAAATCTGGGTCTCTGGTAACAACTTAAAACACACCTAGCTCTCAAAGGATTTTAGCATTTGAAGCTGCTATTGAAATATATGCATATGAATAATGGCAATAACTGATGTTTGGGGCCCCCCATAGATAAAAATGGATGTAGACCCCAGGGGCCAAATGGCCAAATTACAAACTGGAGGTTTAAAAAAAAAAAACAACAACAACAAAAAAAACAACAATTCACAAACGGGTGAAGTCATGGTGGGTTGCTACTTGGGGGGTCCCCCTAAATTAGGGTTGAGGGGCTTTCATAATCCATTCATAAAAAATGTTTTAAATATTACAACAGAGGGAACAGCACCTGAAAAAGATTGGGGCTGTGGAAGGTGAGTAAGATACTAAGTCTAAACATTTCTCTTCTGATGTTGTACGACTATTGGAGCAACAAACCAAGTGCCGTCCACTGGTGATGTATACACATGGCGGCAGACATCTCAGGTGTAAGTGGGGAAATTTCCATTGGTTGCTTTCTTGTACCTAATCTTTTATCTCCTTTTTGATTTCCATTTACTACTGCAGCTGCCCAATTTTCCCTCAGTGATCATGATCCTTTCGTTTGATCTCCTAGTGTCTGATGTGTGGAAAGGTCTGGTAAATTATGTTAGGAGTGTCCGTGGCCATTTTGATAATTCCCTGCAGTCCCTTTCACAAAGAAAAGCCAGTAAAATATTATATTGGGAAAAGCAGCATTGTTAATCTCAAACCCTTTCATGTTGTTCCTTGAAAGCCAGTAAATTGCCTGGATCGTCTCTTTCACACACAAAGCCAGCAGCTGCCTTTGTTGCTTAGTGACACAGTCGAAGCATCAAGACCGATTCTGCTTTCGAGTAAGAGTAAAGTGAAATTAACAAAACAGGAACAAATGGGAGGACAGTTAAGGTTCATTTTCAGAGACGAGCCACCAGTGAGGCTGATTATGATTCAGTGCCATCTCTGGAACAGCTTGTTCCTTCAGTGAAATGTGATGTTACATAAAAAATATGTGCGCTTTACTGCAAAACCCAAAAGCATCAAAATGATTTAGAGACATCTGGAAAAGCCTCATTTCAAAATATACATTAATAAACACTTATGTCTCTTTCCAGTTACATTATACTATGTCCTAACTCCAAAAATATTAAATGTTTATTGCTTATAAATGCTAAGGGAGGTTAAATGTTACCCATAAGGGCCTATAATGTGGAGATTTTAAAAAAATGAAAAAAGACTAATATATATGTTAATTATGCACATGTACCAGTTGTTTCTAAATTGCAGCTATAGAAAAAAAGTTAGCTAACTAAAGTGAATAGCAAAAAATGAAATGGTATATGGTGGATAGATACATATGACCTTTTACTAAATTACAACATGGCTCAATATTACAAAACATTATGCCTGTAACATTATAAAGAAACCAGTATGAATACTAACTTTATTAAACACACAAATGGGGAGATTAGCTGTTACACATATTTACACAATGGTCAGGTGTAAGTGCTAGGTAGTAGCTTAGCTTTCAAATAATATGGATTAGTCATATATTACATTGTGTACTAACACACACACACACACATATATATATATACAAAATATTTAGGCAACACATTATTGTCAGGAAAACTGCTATGCTAAGTGTCAAAGCTAATGCTATAGCTTACTAATAATGTCTATTAGGTTAGTGTTTATTAAACTGAATGAATATTATTTATAAATTTGTATTTACTTGCCCACATACATATAGATTAGTTGTTACTAAATATTTACAGACACTAACAGTCAGTAAATGAAGCTAACACTAGCTTGCTAATACCATCAGTTAGGGTTTGTGTAGTCAGATATCTGAACTAACTCGCAAAGCTAATGCTAGCTTAATAATAAACGTCTGTTATGTTCGTGTTTATTTAACTGTATGAATATTACTTTTTTATACATTTGTATTTTTTTTTAATACATAGAGATGAGAGCTTACTAAATATTTACAAATACTAACAGTCAGTAACTGAAGCTAACTGAACAGCTAACTTTAGCTAACACATACTGTCAGGTTAGTGTAGTCAGATATCTGAACTAACCAACAAAGCTAATGCAATCTTGATATTAATGTCTGTTATTAGTGTTCATTAAACTGTATAAATTGCATATAATATCACTAAAATGTCCATTTATAGCCACATACATAGAGATGAGAGCTTACTAAATATTTACAGATACTAACAGTCAGTAACTGAAGCTAACTGAACAGCTAACACTAGCTTGCTAACACCGTCAGGTTAGTTTAGTCATTTCTGAACAAACTGACAAAGCAAATGTTAGCTTGGTAATAATATCAGTTTGTGTAAGTGACATTTTTATATGTTACCTAAACGCAAGCAGCGACACACAAGTGGCTTCATAAAACTGTATTTTTATTTTTATTTTTTTTAAATTTTGTTAGAGCTTGTGGTGCAACTTTAATCCCCTTTAAAGCTTTTTATCACAATTATAACTTCATATCAGCAGAATTCATACAGCTGTGGTGCTGTAATCAGATCACTATATGCAAACGACTCATGGTAGATTTTCCACCAGCACATAATCCACAAAAGTGTCTGTATGGGAGCTTTTCTGAGGGGGGAGCGTTTCTGTGGCTCACTTCGACAACTCTCTCTGGACTGTGTAACATCATAAATGTTTTAGATTAAAAAGCTGCAGCTCAGATGTAGCTAAAATAAACCCTTTGCCCTTGGTGCAGTGCAGAGAGGAAAGGGAGTGTTGAGAGTCACGGATTACCTCCTTTTCCAGGATGGATGATTCACTTCCTTGTCTTCAAAAGCAACAAGTGATCTCGATTACTTTCGCAACAATTTCAGTGAAATGGTTGCTGCATATAAAATGGAGGCCAGCCCTGCAAAATGAAAGCAGACAGACAGCTGATGGTTGTAATTTTAAAGAGGGGAGATATAAAAAGGCCTGAACACTGGTGTTGACAGCAGGTCCCTCAGGGGCCTCGGAGACTGTTGGATGTTTGTTTGGGCTGTGGAGGGAACATCTCTATAAGAGTCAAACATGTTTGGCCAAAGTTGCAGTTGAGAGAAATGATGTTATTCATTGTTAGTTTCTGATTGTACACATAAAAATGAATGTGATGTCTAATGAAAGGCTGTTTGATTTAATGCTGCAACCAAATGCTTTTCTACTTTACCAGATTTACCAAACTTAAATTAATGTCAAAATATAATGAATAAATAAATATTTGTCTTTTGCAAAAGCTAAAATTCATGTTAGCCTCATTAAACCATGTGAAACAGATTTTAGTAAAATATCTGGAATAAAAATAAAAAATATTAACATGTCAGTATATGATTTTAGTGTCAAAATTTGCTTAAACTCATAAAGCTTCAAAACGTTTACATAAAAATATGGAAATTTAAAAAATGTATTTTCCTGCTTTTGGGGTGTCAAACAAGAAATCAGCATTAAATCAGAGTTACTTATTACTACTTAGTTTAATACCTCTATCTTTTTCAGCCCCTGCTTATTAATAAAATAAAATGCTGACTTAATGATGGCACTAAGGGAAAAGTCAGGGGGTCACCTGGTCAATAGGATTTATTTATTCATGGGGAAGTGTAAATATCTGTGTGTGATTTAAAAAGTCCTACATCAGTAACATTAGAGACAGAAAACTGAGAATGGTATAAAACTTTAAGTGACAGTATCATGACTGATATTGTCAAGTAATGATTCTACTACAAATCTGGAGGAGGATGCTGAACTATTAAGAAGCTGACCGCTGAGTAACTCTACGCAGCATACGCCCACTCTCTTCCCCAGCAGTATCTCTGCTGATATCTATCCTCAAACGGTCGACTTCAAAGGGAGGCCTCGAAATAAAAAGTGAGAACTAGAGTTGAGAGATTCACAGATTCACATTACGATTTCATGCACGTACGCTGAAGAGATTTCTGCTCATTTTTTATTACAGCACTGAAGCAGTGGGGTGATGACTTTATTAGGAGTGTGTCCTCTACTTGGCTTTTTATATGAGATAAAACTGGATCCAAGCAGCATCCATGATTATAAGTCTCACATAAAACAACTGTGTACATGATTACTAACAACTGCTTTTATTGTAAACAGCTGTTAGCCGCCGCTGTTGATGCAAGAAGTTGCCTGGAGCAAAAAATGTAAAATAATTTTCTAGCCTGGCTTGAAAAACAACAAAATCTGCCAACCAGCACCTCTACAGCTTTCTAATTAACCTGCTATATCTAGTTTGTTTAATCCATTACATTAAATATATTTCCTTACCTTGCAAACATGCAAATAAGTTTTTAGTAATAAGTAGTTTGTTTATTAGCAAAAATCCACCACATAAATATTTCTTGGGGCTTATCTGTCCAACACAAATGTATTTTATTGACAGTAATTATTTGTCTCAGAATGAATGGGCAATTTTTTAAAACACAACAAACACACTTGTCTTCGGTAATAAAGTTTTATTTATTCTGGACAATAGTCGACTGAACATTCTTGTCTGTGTATAAGAAGAAAAACAATTAACATTACATCCATAAAGCTGCAAAGAGCAGGACAAAAAGGCAAAAGGCTGCTTAAATGTTGCACAATAATCACCTTCATTTGTATTAAAAATGACCTGTTCTGCTAATTAAGTCTTTATTCATTTAATGTATTAATTTGCAATAACTACTCTGTCATTTGATTTTGTTTTTATATATTCAGCTCATTAAATTTAAGCATTAAAACATTACAGCTGCATATATCTGCCCTACATGTCTCCTTAAAGACACATTACAGCATTCAGATGGTCAGATTAGTGTTTTTTTAATCAAAATTGGTGCAATTTTACAACCATGTCTGTGTGCAGGGTGAGTGGTTAGACTGAAGACATTGTGCACTGTGTAAATGAATGTCGATGTGATCTGACAGGACTTCCCCTAAAAAAGTATAATTAATTAAACAGTGTTCACTATTTCATTAAATGGGGTTCGCAAGTCTTTTATCTGCAAATAGACAAAAATTCAGGTTTACACCCACAGATAAATGCTATAGATGCTACATTTCTGCACTTTGGGCACAAACTGTCCACTTATTAATTAGACAATTAAATTAAAAAGACCATAACGTGAAAAAACATATCACCTTTCTCTTTCAGACAAGCAGAAATGTGACAGTGGTGTGGTTTTCCTTTTGGTTTCCAAACAGACCGTGTGAAGGCTGAGTGACAAAATAAATGGAGAAAATCAAAACGTCACAGGCAATTGAGTAAAATCTGTCCACAGAGAAAGACCGTGAGATGACGTGGTTCAAAGCTTCGGACAAAGCAAATCATTGTTTCCAAATCCAAGAAAAACTTTTAGATTCAGCGCCACATTAACACGTCTCTGTGCCCCTGGGCTCCAACATTCAAATGCCCCATGATAATGAAAAGGAACTTCAATCATTTCTACAGAGACACCACAGGACATCCAGAGACAACACAAAAAAAAGAAAGAAATGCTCTCACAAAGTCAATAACCTCTTCTCCTAAATAATGAGAAAGAGTATTTTTTTAGAATATCCACTGAGACAAGGAAACAAAAAAAAAAAAGGCAAAATAATGACATTTTGGTTGTCAGCCCTTTTTTAAAACAGAAAAACAACCTGTCACTCTCTCCGTCTGGGACAGAAAAGGTTAAAAACTGAGAATGAGAACTAAATAGTTTCTATAGAGCAGCATAGAGGACACTCAGAGACAAGACTAAATGCTTGTACAAAAAAATGAACAAACTTCATTCCTAAATAATGAGAACGTGTTTACCTGACACGCATCTTTTAGTTTTGTGCAGGATCCACAGGGGGCATCAGTGTGGCGGCACTGAGGCAAACGGTGGCACCAGCGGTTTGTTGTGACAAGCTGCTGTGGCCTTCTCTCTGTGCTAACTGCTAACGTTAGCTCTTCCAACGCCTGGTAAAGAAATGTCATCGCTTGTTACTGCGGCACCAGTGGGACTGAGATCTTAACCAGATATGTTGCTCATGCTCTCACCGCCCTGGGCCCTCCTGGTTCTTGGGCCCCAGGGTATCTGCCCTGATGGTTAATCCGGCCTTGTTTCTGTCCAAAATATGTCTGTTAAATCAGTTGGGTCTGAACCCGATGAGTGTTTGACCCAACACAATATTTTTCTCCACAAAACGTCGTGGTTTGCAAAGGCACCACACAGACAGTACACATTACAGGGCTGTTGTATTGAATGACACTATATTGTGCTTGTCCTGGCTCGTACACTTGAGTATATTATGTGAGCAACTTACCGTCTTAAGTTGCTGTTTGCTTGTGACTCCCTAGTTTCAAATCACCCACCTAAACCTTGTAAGAACCACAGGCCTCAATTATTCATTGAATTAGTGACTTCAGTGTCCCACAGCCCGTCTGAATCCATTTTCTGTGGTGGCGCTGACTTCCCCGCTGCGCCGCAGCTCAGTTTTAGCACCCCATGTGTGAAAAGGCTAATCGTGTAGGTCGGGAACTTTCAGTTTGGGAGGGCAACAACTTAATTTTTCACCTCTGGTATTGACACAGCTTCCATCGCTCAGGCAGGGGAGACGCAGAGGACGCTCAAGGGTGCATTCAGAGCGCAGCTAAATAATGAGGCTGAAGTGGAGAAGCATTAGGGCCATAACCACGCATCCAATAAATCATGGGTTATGTGACACAAGGGTGCCATCACAGAGACCTCGGCTTCACCAGAGCAACGAGCATCTTATGAGGGAAGGCTTCCACACAGCTTCATGACATTCAAAGCCTGTTTTGCAACCATCAGTTGCACGTTTGTTGATTCAGCTTTCAAATGATGACCAATTTTCCTATGCTGTTCTGAGAACCTGCTTTTTTATTTGAGGTAAGTCATGTTTTTGTTGTACTTGAAAATGTGTGTTTTTGTTAGATTGCATAGCATAGGAAAGTGTAGCGTTGGATCTGAGAAAAGGTTCCCTGAACATATTTAGGAGCATGTTTCAGACGAGTCCACACAGGTTTGTCGTGACATTTTTTGGGTCCCATACTTTGGAGGTAATATTCTAAGAAGCACCATCGCTTCACCCTAAATTTAAGGTTTGGATGATGGATTGTGATTACCATGGGTTAGGATTGATTTTAACTCTGAAGTTGCAAGAGACTTGGAACCAACGTCCACCTACAGATTCATGGGGGGGCCATATTCCCACCAGTACCACACCCGAACTCCCCAGATTTTCATCTTCAAAATGAAACTTTTGGCCATTACTTTTTTTCTGAAGGTGTTAGAGAGTTGGAACCAATGTGGGCCTGGGTATTATCTGGGATTGCACATCCAACAGTGGTTGTAAGCTTGTTCCTATCCTAGAAGTGGTAGATGGTAGAACTTTACATCTGGTCATCTTTATGGAGAGATGTCTAACCCAGATACTTCTGAAACACTGAAAGGAAAAATGCACGTTTATGTGTTGCAATATTGTAGCAAACCATGTTTATAAAAAAAAAAAAAAAAAAAAATTCATTATTGTTCATTATTAAATACTAAACATGAAACTCTGTTGAAAACTGTTGGACATTTGAGGATTAAAATATGGATCTTACATTTCAGTGTTTTACATTTGACAGCAGACTTTTCCAACACGTCTGTATGTTTAAATGCACACATCAGCTTTTGGATTTACAACATAGTTGTGGACCCAAATACTAAAAGAGGGAAATTATTGTTGGTAATTATTGTAAATCTGGTTTAATATGAACATGTAACGTGAGGAGCTAAATGGAAAACTGCCCCAAGGAAACCAGGTTTGTGAAATCTGTGATTTCCTTTAATTAAAACTCATCTGACAACAAACGTTTATCTGAGAGCTTTTTCTGGTTTTATTTATTTTCCTTTGAGGCGTTTCATTTCTGTTTAAATGACTCTATTGGTTTTTATACAGCTTATAGTTTTCTATGATTTTATTCTCTTTGAAATCTCTTCCATTTCATTGTTGCCTTTCTAGTGCAGATTTGAAAAGCGCTTCATAAATAAAGATTATTATTATATTACCATAAATATGAACTAAAGCTAAACTGGCCTTCTATCCATACTAAGCTGATTTTCATATCCAAAAACTCTGGAGATGGTGAGTCTTGTTTCTACAGTGGATTCATCCTGATACTACTGGATAATACTAGTGGTGTAATTTCAGTGTGGACTGAGAAAACTGAACCTTTTGGTTGATTAAACATGATTTAATCTGTGAGGCTGTGAAGTTGAGAGGACAACTTCCTGTTGCCTCAAACTTTCTCCTGAGTGAGGTCATTTAGCTGATTCAGATTTTGGACACCAGAAACAGAAATATCTATAAATGAGAATAACTAAGTTGTAAATTGGACTTTTGAGAATCAAAACTGTGAATTTAGACTCAGCAGATTGACAGATGTTGATGTTGACTGAAATAAGACAAATAAGAAAAGATTTATCCATTTTTCATTTGTTTGAGTTACAAAAAAACAATGGCAGTAAAACATCATCACACTATTTCTAAGTGAAAGGCCCAAAAACTTCCTGACGCTGCTTCACCAGACAGCAACAACAATAGAGTAATTTCCATCATTATTGTTCATTGAAACTGGAAAATTGAAAGCATTTTCAGATGATTTTGTCACTTTTTTTTTTTTTTTTTTAAAGCTGGGCGATACTGAATGAAAGAAAAACATTACAAGAATAAACCTTCTGTGCTGGTATAAAACAATCAAAATCTCAAGTGCTGAACGATTTCTTTTTTTGAGAAGGAACAATAAGGGAGGGGAACCAGGGTGTCCTAAAATAACCCGACCACCACTGTGGCCATAAAGTGACCAATCTTGAGATTAATTTTTCATGTGTGGGCCACCTCGACTTGGATAAAATCTATAACTCAAGCTTCCTGTGAGGCGCTGTGCTAAAGGATTATGGAAACGTGACAAACACATCCATTAAAACGCTCGGGAGTTAAGCCAAAGTGGCCAAGTGAGAGCTGCATGTCATCATTATTAACCAGAAAATAACCCCTCACATCCTAAAGCCTCTCCGCTCCAATTCTGATTGGACCGTCCTGGATCAAATATCGATCAAACTGACCAGGAACAAAGATATCAATCAGATGTTTTTAGCCCAATAATTGATCGGACTGTCTTGGAAGATGGAGATAAGATTAGTTCTCACACTGACTTGTGTCTCCTCTTAGTAAGTGCTCAAATCTTTCATCACACCAATACTTTGTCAATTCCCAATTCACAAAATCAATAGTCACACCAGGTTTTTGAAAGAGGGTGCACCAAATACAACTGTGACTCCATCTTTGAAAAAAAAACTTGCTTTAATGTATAGTTTCACAAGACACCAAAACTACTGAGAGAGGATAAACAAAACAAAAATCCAAGTGTGAATGAAATTAATTTTGCCAACATTTAGCCTGAGCAGTAAAAATACACACAGCTGCTGGATGCGTCGGTGCTACCAGGAGCTGAAGTCTCCGAAGGTGGTCTTGCCTTTGGACTTCTTGGCCGCCGCTGCGCCGCTGGTGGATGGTCCGCTTTCATCTTCAGCGGCTGAGCGTTTTCTGAAAGAGGAGAGCGAGGATATCAACAAACAGAGGACCCCCGTAATCAGCCGTTTCCTCGCCGACGTGTGAGGCTTGTTTTTTGTAGATTGTGTTTTTCTCTGATCTGTTTTTGTTTTTGCCTGAATTCAGTCTCCCAATTCTATTCTCTTTGAAAATTATGTAGTTTATGCCTTTGTAAACACAGAGTATCTCAGCTTTCCAGGTTTATTTTCTTTTTGAGAGTAAGACAAATGTCTCTTTCACACTCACATGGATGATTGTGCATTTTATCTCTTTCAACCTAACATTAACTGGAGACCTTCCCTCACCTGATTGGATGAATCTATGACTTTTACTAGAACTAACAATATCGATTTATCTAATATCTAATAATCTAATAATTACTTGGTCTATAAAATGTCAGAAAATACATCTGTTTCAATAATGGATTATCTAAATGTTCACTGTTTGATCAACCCATCACTGCATCTCTACTTTCCATATTCTCCATATTCTTATCTTAACAAAGACAAGCATTGGAGCATTTAGCAGCTAAAGAGCCTGATATTCCCCTCAGGAGCTGGTAGTGACCAAACCAGAGCTAAAAGGAGAGTGAATATTGGATGTATGTTGCCATATGGTTAGAAACACCACTCAAAATAGTTGCTCAGTATCTGATTGACATGTAAATAACAAACTAGAATGGATTTTGTGAATGATACACTAGATGTAAATTCTTTTTCATCACATAATAAGATGATTAGAAATATGAAGAAAACAAGTTCAACATATTAACTTGATTGGTGAAACTCAAATGTCTGGCTGGGCAGCAACAAAAACGTAATTCATAATTTCACTTTTCTCGATTGCCAATTTCTTTGAACCAGTTTTCAAAATATTTCTGGATCTTTAGCTGCATCGTTATTTACTAGCCACTTGTTTACCCTGGCTCTCTGCTACTTTGTGCTGAGGAGGGGGCTAAACTTGCTTGTTTGCAGTGAACAGCTCAAGGTTCCTCTGGGAAAAGTAAACATCCAACCAAGGAGCTAAAATGGGCTAAAAGATGTTAAACCTATGAAATGTTAAATCCAATATATGATATGATGATATGAAATGTTTTTTTTTCTTTTTTTAAATAAAACATCTTTACTCAAACCTTAAAACCAAAATCAAAAGTTCCAAGTGCTGTAACTACACAGCCTCTGTATTATATCAGTTCACAGCTCATTTCTACTCACAAAACATATTTCTTGCATTTCAAACCAAAAAAGCCATTTCAGAGAAAATCTGTGCATTTCACTCCATCCATCTGAATTGTCATTTTGCCACAGCTCAAACCTTAAGAGGACTATTAACAACTGCTGAAACACCTCGTATGCCAGTTTTAGGGAAAATGGACAGTTTTCTGAAAGCATTAATACTGACAGGCTCTTTATAACACTACACATGATGACAGGAGTACGATAAGATGTGTTCATTCAAAAGATAAAACATCACCAAGGAGAGAAAAATCTGTCGAATTATCTCTTAATACAAGCTTCAGCCTAAGTGCAGCTATTTCACTTGAGTTAATGCATCTTTTCTGTTGTGGATAATTTCTGTATTTCAACAATCCTACAAAAGTAAACTCATTATTTTATTTCACTGCACTCAACAGGTTCTATAAGAAACCTCTGATAAAAGCTAAATGTTTGATACAATAGTGTATGGGAAAAATAATTCCCATAAAATCATAAACCACCATAAAAACATCACGTAGCTCTTGGATCTAATATTGCAAACGAACAATGATGACATCTAATGTCTCGATCTCTTTATTATGTTTGATATTCGACTGGCACACCATGTGGCATGTATGGTGTCAGACATAAACCTGAAACTAAAAAGAAATATGTTGCAATATCACAAAACACAATATAATATACACAAACTCAGCAGAAAGATGCTCTGGACAATAAACCTGAATTATCCCCACGGGGAAAAGGGTAATCTCCTCTATAATTGGCATTTTGCTCATGATGCCTCTGCTCATTTTGTGTTGCTGTGTAATAATGTTTTATCATCCATTCATTACTGTATTGTTTCTCAGGTCACTGGGAGAAGATGTTTTATACATTTTGTGTGTAGGCCAGGAAAACTTTTTTTAATCCAACTTTTGCCAACAAAGCAGAATAAATATTCTTTAACTTTAGGTTTGTGCATATGCAGCTTTTATATACGTCACAGCGATGCCCATGGATGAGTCACCACTGCTTTAAAAGCAGAGGGGAGAGTGCTGCTTGTTGAATAACAAATTAGAAAATATGTGTGTGTGTGTGTGTGTGTGTGTTCTTACGCTGTGGCAGGATTGATGTATTTCCCCACACCTTCTTTGAAAGTCTTGGGTGCCTGCTCCTCCTTGGCCTTCTTCAGGGTGATGCTGGCCTGCTGCCTCTCCTCCTCCTGCTTCTGCAGCTCCTTCTCTCGCTCGGCTGCAATCTGAGAAAAAAAACAAAAAAACCCAATCAGGTCAACCCAGAGAAGCACATGTCAGATTGGAGGAGAGAGAGGACATATTCACACTGTTACTCCTGTGTGGACACATTCACTGCACATCCCAAGTCTCACATGCAGGTGGGATTTCCATTTTTCACACAAACATACTAAAACATCTCTAGTTTTAACTTATTTGATAAATTGCTGTTTTTCTTTTACTTTGAAATAGTTAAAATCAATGGTTTTTAACCTCTTATTTAGAGATATCATGATTTTATACACATGGACATGTGGACATGAATACTGTCATGTTATTTGGTGTCTTTGCTCTGTCACTTTGGATCTAAAACTAGAACTACTACCTCACAATTGTCTGCCTCTACCCAGCTAAGTAACAACAAATATGGTCACAATCTCCTCTTCCTCTTTTACAGCATTTTGTAATGACCAGTGTTTTTGTAGATCATTATGATGTAATAATGAAGCTGACCTTCTTAATTCATCCTATTGGGCATTTGTGTTAAGTTGTATAATAATTACAATATGGATTCTTGACTTCTGGCCAGGAACGTCACAGGTCACAGTGACCTTCGACCTCTGATGTTTGACCAGCTGATCAGTTCAACCTTGAGTCCAAGTGAATGTTTGTACAAAATCTCTGCTGAAAAATGCTGCTCATGAGAATTGGACGAATGTACAGCACAAAAAAAGGTAACGCCTCCTCCCACTGGTGTCATCACCGCAGAGAAATAAAAAGAACCTTGTGTGGAAACATAAATAAAGTAAATATTGTTCATGTATGGAAACAGACAGAGAGATACAAACCTCAGCATCAGCCTCTTCATACGGGTCCACGAACACAGTTGTGCTTATGACCTTGATCTCCGACTGTAAAACAGAGAAATTATTTATAGGAAGTAAATATGTGTCTCTAATCTTTTCACCAGTAAATGATCTGTGAATTATCACAAACATTAAATATATACCATCAATTACAAGTCTCTAGAAACTACATATCGTGTTTCTGCTTACATTAGACATACAGCGCTGCCTCTCAAAGGTTTTGTAACACACCTCTCACTAGTCCCTCCCTTCGATTCTCGTCTTAGCACCTGATCCATTTAAAGGTCAAAATACTGTCATGGCTCTGTGGCTGAACCTTGTACGATTCATCTCCTTTTCATGTTTGTGATCTCTGAACTTAAGCTCCCCAGTCGCACTCAGTAATTGCCTCAGCCGCACATAAAGAAAAACCTGTAGAGGAACATTTCTCTGTTTCCAATGAGGACACCCGTAGTTTTTACTTTGAAGTAAAATGAAATTACGTCAAAGTCGGCTCCTACCTTTGGTTTGTCTGTTTTGGGATCACTCTCGACATTCTCCATGGCTGTGAGTGCCTCAAATCCACCAACAACCCTGCAAAGAAACAAACAAACAAAACCGTGAAAACTTCAGACTATGACAAGTTCTCTATATATCTAGATCCACGAAGATCACTTTGATCTTCAGTATGGAAGATAGCACAGCATTTTGTCAGATCCAATATCAGATCAAATCTAGATCTAGATCAAATTGATTCCGATTCTGAATGCTTTCGAATCCCTAACCAAATCTTGTTAAGTAGCTTTAATCATTCGCATGTAACTAAACTAAAATTTAAACAATATTAAGCTACAATCCACTGAGCTGTAAAATTAGTTTATACTGGATAGACAGTGAACAGCAGCAGAAACATGAAGTCGATACTTAAGTGTCAAAAACTGCAGTTTGACGAATCGCCACTAGAGTCTGACTCCAAAAAAACGAAACAGAACAGAACTAGAAAGAAAAAAATATCAAGGAGTTTTAAAACCACTGTAGTGACTTTGTCCCTTACGTAGCAGTACATTAATTTATATATTTTTTGGTCTGATGGATGTGATGACACCTTTTCAAAACTTGAAGTTCCACAAAGCAAAATAACCAAAATTATGCACAAAGTTATCATGTCGACAACGGTTTGCTTCCTTTGTTTCCCCAACAAACAACACCTCTGCCCCCTTTTTAAGCATCTCCTGCATCATAAAGCTCCCCCCAGCACTCGGGAGGAGCAGAGCATAACCCAATATATGGCTCACACAACCACTCCTCAGAAAACTATGGGTGGCTTCACACAGGCTACGTCGATCTTTATTTACGGTGTGTGCGTTCACATTATTTTAACATTAATATAAATTTTTAGATTATAGCCACTTTGAGCCTTTCAAGACACAGTGCTGCATCCTGGCTGATTAGAAATCAAACATACATCATAAAGTCATAGAAGATGTTTCATTGGTTTCCATTGGGCGATCACAATAAATCTGCGAACCACCATCTCACCCTATAATGTTTTACTTTTCATATAATGAGTGCATAATTTGATGGATGAGGGATTTTGCTGACCTCATTATGTTCCTCAGACAACAGTGAACATGAGTTTTATAGTTATCAGCACATTGACTTCATGGTATAAACACAGCAGCAAAAACAACTACTGAAAATACAGCCTTTCCATTGCTGAGGGCCAGGGGGAGATCTGTTAGCAACTCCCCTGGTGCAGAGCACTTACAGAAGTTACTCTCACTCTGCTCTTTAAACTGCAAACTCTTTGTCCAGCTGCTCCTGTGGGGGCCCCTTGTTACCATGTGTAGAGTGAGCAGCCACACGCTCAAAAACACTACAGTGAATAGCTAGCAGGGGGTCCTTCACAAGGCACATGTGCTCTGCCTCCACATGTTCAGGGCTCCACCACTTAAGAACTGGCTGACGTTACAACGTCAGATAAAACTATCAGATTATTCATGAGTGCATCCGATCCATTTCAATCCAATAAACTTCCCTTTAACAACGCATGCTGATATAGAACGAGTCCGGCAGTTCTCTCTCTCTCTCGAGGGGAAAGAAAAAAAAAAAGAAAGAAAGACATTACTCATGTACCATTGGAAAGGTCAAGGCTTCACATGGGATTTTTTTTAGGAGATATGAGCCAGGTTCCATGTGCTAACAAGCCAAAGAGTTGATGGTTCAGCAGTTTAAACAGCTGGATTGGTAGTGGGTGGTACAACACACCAGGTTTTGCCTTGGGGTTTATGGTGCTGCAACGTCTCCAGTTTGAGTCCGGGTGGAGAAATTTGTTGCATCTTGTTTCTTATCTCTCTTCCCTCATACTCTGTTGCTTTTCTTGTCTCTAATTCTCTAATAAAAGGCATAAACAACCACCAAAAATATATAAAGAATGACTGGTTTAGATCATATAATGGTTGAAAATACACAAACAAAACACAAATACTAAAGAAATTAGTTAATTAATCAAGTGATCAAGCAAGTAAATATGCCAAATATTTGGTGGTTTGCTGGATTGCTGGTTTTCTACATTTTGTCTCATTCAAATCTTTGGGTTTTGGAAGGAGTAGCCTTACTTTCTGGGAAATGATTATGATGGGATAAATGTAAATCTTTTATCTGTTATTAAAACAAAATAATTGATGTGTTGCTCAATAATGGAGAGGATATTCTATAAGCTCTAAGGCTGCAACATTTCTAAGACCACCGGTTCTGAGCATTTAAAATGATAGAGCCACAGTCGAACTACTTAACAACCAGACAAAAAAAGAGCTGTCTCATATTTTTATTTAGGAAAACCTTCCTCTCACACTATGTACATATCAGGTCAAATAGACTCATGACTCCATTCCCATTAAATGTGCAGAGACTGCAGTCTGGAGAGGATGAAGAGCTCGACTCTGGGCTTTTTAAGTGTGTTGACCATGTGAAGAATCAGTCAATTGAAAGCAGTCTGAATATTTTTAGACTATAGGCAGGTTTTTTTTTCTCTGTAAAGACAAAAAAGAGATCATGCATGAAAGAGAGAGGGAGAGAGGAGGATGGGAGCATGAGAGAAAGAGAAAGAGATAGAGAGAGAGAGAGAGAGAGAGAGAGAGCGAGAGCGAGAGCGAGAGCGAGAGCGTCAGTTTAGATTCAGCATCTACTAAATTTTTCACTGATTTTTGCCTGGAGTCAGACTGGAGGTCACAATACTGTTTTCTCTGTCTGGAGCTCCAAATAAACCAAATATGTATTAAAGAATAATATCAGAGTGTGAGAAAGAAAAACAGAGAGAGAGAGAGAGAGGAAGACAAATAAGCAAGCATCTGTCACCTTTCAAAGCCACCTGCCTCAGGTGCTAAATTACACGAAAACACTGCCACAAAGCCACAGCGGAGTCAATTAAAAAAATATGAATGAAAAATTGGATAAAAGGTTTACCTTCCAAATACCGTGTGCTTTCTGTCGAGGTATGTGCACGACCGGAAAGTGATGAAACTGAGAGAAAACAGAACAAATAACAACATGAGTATAAAACTTAAAGTAAACAGATGTGTGAAAAGTATTAGAAATGCTGGAAACGAAGTTTTAACAGTGAACATTGTCTTTAGAGTAGCTGAAGAAGAACTGTCTGTTTACATGATGACATTAGTTTTGTTAAATACATAGAATAAAAACAGCACATTTATAGGTTTGTCTCACACAGTCAATCACTCAAAAAGAGAATAGAATAGTATTTCCAAAAACATCATACAGTAATCAAAGTACTAAAGTAGCTTTAAGCTTCTTTTTTTTTATTACTGTGTAAATGTAACTTGAAGAGCCAGAAACAAACTAAAGATAATTCTCTGTTGACTGACTTTCTAGAGCAGGGTGATAGTTCAAAGTTTAGGAAACATTTCTTACAACTGGGACTTGTTGGTGTTTGGACCAGAGTTGGCCATGCTGAGAACCCCCCGGCCCGTGTGGGACAGGTTGGGTCGAAACTCATCCTTGAAAGGTTTCCCCCAGAACGACTCCCCTCCTGGGATTAGAGAAAGTGGGTGAGGGGGGGAAGGAAAGAGGGAGGACACAAAGAGTGGAAATATGGGGAAGGGATCATGGAGAGTGAAGAGAGAACATGAGAAAAGGGGTCAAACCTTAAAAACAAGACGTATTATTTCATCAGTACTGCAGTTTATGTAGTTGACAGACTGACAACATCCTCAGAAAAATGTTTCTCAATCAGTTCACTATTTTAGCCCAAAGTGCTTGTCGCTGTGGGGTCGTAGCACCTCCCTCTCTTCCCTCCAATCACCTGCTAAACTGTGAGCGTGGCAGAGCAGTGGGGATATTTTTTCTAAGATTGAAAACATAATGTGCTTCTGTGGGTAAAGCTCAAATATTTGCTGAGACTTTTGAGACCGTCTTCACAGGGAGACATTTTGACATATTTGTTATAGCGGTAAGTGTCCCAGTACACTTGAGTATAGGCATTTTTATCAGTGGGTTTTCACTCAAAGGGGAACAAATTACTTCAAAAGTGAAGACAAAGATCAATGAGTCAGACAACATCTCAGTATGATCACTGTGTAGGCTTCACAGTTTGATAGACGAAGTTGAAGTTTTTTTTTGTTTTTTTTTTTAAAACTTGGTGTTTCCTTACTTTTTCTCTCATGGGGGCCAAAAATGATGAAACACTTGTGGGCTCACGTTAAACCAACTTTCAAGCAGATTATCTGGATAATGACTGTCTTCACTAAAAGGCACCCTGTGAAGATTTCAACCACTTGTGACACCATGGATTAATGTTTTGATGAGCAGGTCCCAGTTTTAAGTTTTTAAGTTAACAAGCACTTATGTTAAAAATCATCAATGTTCACTAATGAAGGGGTGGAAACCCACCCATGACGTCATCTATTGGTTTGTGAACTGCTATTTTTGAACCCTCAAATAAATTTTTTTTTTTTTTTGAAAAAGGAAATATATGTACATATTTACATATGTACATATTTGGAGGAGATGGTTTCTCTGGCAGGTCGGTGTTTCTGGTACAGTCTGTCAATCACGGGTTAGCCACACCCTAATACATACCCTGGGCCATAATTTAAAAAATTAACAACATGTTGTATAAACTCATATTGTTTACTGAGCCAATAAAGCAAGTGAGAAGTAAGCCCATTTTCCCATAGACTTCAATACAACCTGACTTCTTTTAACAACCACTGGTTGTTGCTCCCCGATGGTCATTATATATAATGGTTTTCAGCCACAGAGTCTAACAGATAACACTCCAACAAAAACTCCACTTGTACTGCTCCTGTTTGTCAAGCCTTAAAGATACATACAGTCCATTATGTGGTTGAGAAACTCTGAATGTCAACAAAACAGTTTCCTCGCATAATTGCGCTGGAAACGTTTAATGTATGAACAAAAATGTCCTTGTCAAGAAATGTCTGGACATACAATCTTAAACATCTTTGAATAAACTGAATTTTTGTTGCTGCAAGGTAATCATTATGTCAGTCCTTTCAGGCAGCAGTTCACTTTTAATCTGCCACTGAACTGCACCATCTGGGATTTAATGTATGTAAACAAAAACGAGGACACTTTTGGGGGTTGAAACTGATAAGACTAAATTCATACAGTGTTTAATTTCCAGCTCTGCAATGTACAATGTTATATTTTTTCATTGTGGAATATCATAATCCTCTTAGTTTGTGCTCCTAATGTATTTAGTTTGTATGAAAACCACCAGCTCCAGCAGCACCATTTATTCAAATTATTGCACCATTAGAGAGACAAGGATCATGTGTTTTCATAAGAAGCAAAAAACCCGTTTGCCCTTGAACATGGACCCATGTTGAGAGCCTTCAGCTGTGAATCATTATTTAGACTGACTTCATCATTAAGAATCATCATGATGCGTATACAGGAATATGCGCTGCAGGAGATTATTGGCTCACAACAGGGGGAGAGGATCTGTGGCTCTGAGGTGTTTCACTGTCCTGGGTCCTGCCAGCTGGTGTACATGCATGAAACTCTGTGTGCTCAAAGAATATATATATTATATTATATATGTGTGTGTGTGTGTGTGTCAGTGATGCATGGATCACCTCTGATGTCATCCACATGTATGCATAGATAATCCACCCTCCAACCACCAGAGCAAATTATTTTCCATGATTTAGAGACCTGCACCTGATCACACATAACCATAATTTCTCCCTGAGACTCTATGCTGAATGATATCACGCATTAGACTGAAGCAGGCTGGGTTTAAATAAACAAACATTTATTTTAAGTAAAAATTCTTTTTTTTTTTTTTTTTTTTGGTTAAATGAAAATGGAAACAGGTATTTCCACAAGAGCCTCAACAAAGGCTGACATTTCCATTCAAACTAAAAATTTTGAATGTCACAGCTACTTTCCCAAACACAAACTATTTAAAAACTCATAATTACTTTTGGCTGCTGCCCAAAATACTGAGTCTAAATCTTGCCTCACAAAAACTGAACCTTAATATGTCCAAACAGAAAATGTCATTAATATCTTCCCCATACAGATTTTATTATTATTATTATTATATGTGTGTGTGCAATATGTGCGAGCGTGAGTGCATGCTACCAACCAATCAGCTCCTCAGAGGCTTTGTGCAGACGTCAACTTCCCCTGGTGACATTTTTGCATAATTTATCAACTTGCTGACATTTTACCTCAGTACGACAACATCATAAATGAAGGGAGAGGGAACGAAGGAGGACGATGAAGGGAGAAATTCAAACAGTTATCCAATAAATCAAACTGCACCCCCTTGATTTACATCAACAGTACAACCTCAAAGTTAAACCTACTGAACAGGAAATGAAAATTTACTCCACCGGCTGACGGTGCACAGCTGTGAGGCACCTCAAATAATCAACGCAATGGTCAAACTAATTTGGCCATTTGAAAACACATGAGCGTGTATTTTTCATTTCATATCTGGAATATTTGTCTGGGATTTAATTTACAAGTCAATGTTGAAAACATTTTTCTCCGAAGCATCGGCTTCTGAAGGATTTTAGATAAATGAGGCTCTTCTGGACTCTGGGAAATTGTTAACGCTACGGTGAGCAGTTTTGCAGGATGTGTCTCTTACCAATTTATATACAGACGATGAAAGACGGGGTTCACTCAACATGATTGGGTGACTTTTGTAGGATTTTCTTTACACTGAAATCTTGGGAATTCAAGTATCAAGAGAGAATCACAGCTTTTATCTCTTATTTTTGCCATCACCGGCCTTCACTTCCTCCCTCAAGTGCAAATATATGGTCACATCCCTCCCCCCACACTGTCCCTGGTTGTTGTCAATACCTGGCTCAATAACTGTGAGAGAAATATGCATAAGGTTAGGTTTGTCTGGGCTGCTTTGGTTTGTATTAGATTTAAGTTTTAGAGCAGATAAGCCAATATTCATACATAAGGATGAACCAATGCATTGATTAATAAAAGCAACTGAGGCAAATTCTTTGCATCAATGCTTTGTTAAAGCCATATGACGGTTAAGTAGTAAACAGTTACTGGTTTCATGCTTCAATCACAGTAAAAATGCTAGACACTTAGTATTACCCTTTTAATTTTAATTATGTGCCTAATAATCACTGTGGTCACTCATGTTACTCTCTGGAGCATTAATTTCCCAGATGGGTGTGTGACAAACAACATGGGTTTGTTTTCTGTCAGGCAAATTGTGGAGGAAGACAGTGAGAGAGCACCTCGAGAGGTTATTTTAGCCTCTAATACCCTTTTACACCAAAGTTAATGGCTATAAGCAGGTTTATAAATGCTACTAAAAAACTGACTCCTTTTATGCTGCCAGATGAGTTTACCTTTCTGTTTAGAGTCACATGATGTGACCACAGAGCACACAAAGACACGTAGGAAAGAAAACATGAGCTGCATTTAGTTTTGACAGATAATACTATAGCAAATTAAGCAATAAAAGTGTTATTTGATACTAATTAGTGGTTCATTTTAAGGAAGCTGTTATTTTTTCTATTTTTAACAAATATTCTATTGTTTCCTTATGTTTCATTCTTTAATAACACTAAAATAATCAATAGCTGTAGCCCTGATCATATGCTAACATTCTTACAAATACAGATTACATGCAAAACCCCACATTGGTCTGTGTTTTGTGGCTGCACTAAGGCAAAATCATCTCAAGAGGAGGGTCTGTTCATGTTTTGTGTGCACACGTTGTTGAGTCCAGGTGATGAGGAGAATTTTACCCATAGGCCAGGAATTCTGCACCTTCATAAATCTTTCATGGTGGATGCAGTTTGCGTAGTGTTCAGAGACGCCCACAGACACAAAGCTCACTTTGTGCAGCAAACTCTCACACACGGCACGAAGGCAGGAAATTAAATGTATGAGGCCTCGCAGTCAATTACACTTAGCTGCCTTTTAAACTGGCTTTTAAAAACAGGAAAATAACACCAAACGCTGGTTGATTGGCTGTTCACCACACCCCTGTTCTGTACCCTACGTGCAGCCCTCAGACTTTTCGATGTGTATACAAGTGTCTTCTGTCCTCCCATGTGCCTTTACAGAGTATATTTAGCAACACTCTTGACTTGCATCTTGAGTTACAGGCAGTATTTACGCAAAGCTTCCAAAAAGGAACTATTAATAATTTAACAGAGAGGTGTTATGTAATTCAAAATGTGGTTTAAGTGCAGTCCTTGTCCTACCTGTGCCAGTGCCAGTGGGGTCCCCTCCTTGAATCTGGAAACAAAAAAAGCTCTGTTAGGTTTGGTTAACACTGGCTGCCTGTACTGCACCCTGAAAACCAAACACAGGTTGAGCCTGTGACAATAGAAGATTTGTTCTTTTTACTTATTACAGGAAAATGTTTCTATGAAGTGGTCAAATGATACTTTGGGCTGTAACATGAGAAGCATTTCCCTTTGTGACACAGACAAGCTGGAGTCTTGTTCCCTCTAATCACTATTAGCCAGTGTCAAAGCTTTGAAGGATACTGGCCTCTATTGTTAATGCTCAGCTTTCCTATTATTGTTTCCATGGATGATCACTTCTCTCAGGTTTTGCCCACTGTGAGTAAGTTCCTGCACTGTTTGTATGACGTCCATGAGCACAGGCGTGGAAAAACCCTTCCTACTAAAAGTAGATGATTCAGTAGGTGATTATTTTGAAAGTATTTCCCATTGTTTGCTTTGCTCTTAGACAGACTAAACATTGAGCCAACATAGCTGATTGGACTAGTTAAGTCCAGCTTGCCTCAACACAAACAGCCAAACAGTTTATTTTTAAGTTATATAACACATTATTATAATAGAACTATAAAAATCCAAGTATAACTGGGCCTGAGATTATGACCATATCTCACCTGAGACTGCAAAAGGTAACTGCAAAATGGCGTGAACATGACATTAAACCAGCAGCTATTCTGACGTATTCACAAGAAGAGTGTGCAAATGTTTTATATGGTAGGACAGAGAGTTGACCTATAAGGTCCTGATAAACTGCTTTAAGGGATGCAAGAGCCATGTTTATGTACCCATTAATATGCTGCTTTTAAAGTGTTTGTTGCTATGAAAATATTCTCTTCAAGGCCATTCTTGTCTCCTTTAAAGCTGCAGAGGATAAGTAGAAGGCGTAAGTGGCACAGTAATTATGGATAAACAATTCACAGCTCGCCGCTGTGCATGAAAACCAGGAGACAGGATAAAAAAAAAAACAAAAAAGGTAAGGGTCCTCTTGAGACCAGATGTCCACTCAGAGCCTCTTTAATTATGGGAACGGAAGCTGTGAAATACACAGACGAGCCGCTGTTTAGAGACCTGTCATTTCAAATTCTCAGTCTCAGTGAAGAAGCTTCAGTTGGAGAGTGAGTTAGAACAAAGGTGTCTCAATTTTAGATACTTGTGCACACTGACATGTAGTACAGAGTACACGGTATACTCACTGGCGTAGTGCATGAACATTTAACTTTGATGAGCACCTGCCAAATTTTCTGAAACTTAAATGTTCTTTCCTGTGTGTGACTCCGGTTGTACTCCTGCCTTGACCATCATGTCCACAACTTTTAAAATACGCTTTCCTTCTGCTACAAGATGGTGACCGCAGGGGTGAGAAGTGTCCAGCGTTTCACACCCATTCTTTCACTTGTTTTGAGTGCTTTGGGTCCTTTCAGTGCCCTGCATGTTCCCATACTTGTCAGTGTGAATGCAAAATAGCAAGTGGAAGTATGGAAGTACGCAATTTGAGACACAGCGTGTGTGGTAACTCGTCTCTGGAGCAGGTTAAATACATTATTATTTTAACAAAAGTCAAGGTAACAGACAGTAATTGCTTCATATTTTGGGTTAAAGCTCATGAGTCTGTGATTGACTTTAAATACAGGGAAGGTGGGTAGAGTATGGAGACAGTGGTGGGTAAACCCAACTAAATATAGTTTACCCTGATTTCTCACAGAATGAACTTTATCAAATATCTGAGCAAAATTAAACAAGGTGGAAAACAATGTTTAAAACAGATTTTGGTGTTAACTTCAAGATAATAAGTGCCAATTCATCCACCATTATTTAATATGTTGCTGTCTTAACATATACTACAAGTTTTGTAATCGACTGTTTCTTTAGACACTAAGATATTCAACCATCTAGCGTTTTGCATTTAGTAATTCTCTGTAGTCGTGTTTAAGGCAATATAAGCTGTCCAAACATCATAAATAAGTGCTTTAAATGCTGCAGACTTCTTTTGATGAGGAGAGCATGCAACCCTAAAATTAGCCTCTCTGCACTGGGTACCTTCTTTACAGAGAAGAGGCAAGTAGAAAAGCATTTTTAGCTGGTCTAATTCCTCACCATGAAATTGCGGATGGACCTGTGGAAGATTGTACCATCGTAGTATCCCTTTTTACACAGGCGGATGAAATTCTCTCCAGCTTTGGGAACCTATAGGAAAGAGCACGCAGAGATTGATTGGTTATAAGACCACCCACAACAAAAACATTGAGATTTTTCCTAACTGATCTCGGCAATTAGTGTAATCGTTTGATGACACTATTCAGTTCCTCAGTTGAGCTCAAAACAGCCAATAACACCAACTGATTACTCCTGAAAACAGCAGTGAGTTCTTAAATAGTAGCATTGAAACTGCAACCTAAATGTAAGTAGAGACACAGTGTAGTCAGAAATCCCTGCTGAGCCTTCTCTAAATGTTGTGCTGTGTTTTTAAATCAATCAAATGTCTGACGGGATGAGACCTTTGGATAAACCCAGTGACATGCCCACAATCAAACATAACATTTAGATAAATTGAAAGATCAATTGTTCAACAACTTCCTGCTGTCATCAAATAGTCACCAGGCATATAGGAAAAAAGTATGTTTTGGGTCATTTTATGCTTTTATTCAGACAGACGGGAAATGACATACAGCAAATGGTCCGACTAACTGGGAGTCAAACCAGGTACCAGCTGCTCAGGGTATTAGCGACCATGTGGTCAGAGCCCTAATCAGTTCGCCCAAAACTGGCAATTTTTTATCTCAACAAATGAGTGTTATCGTTCTCCACGTTAATTATATATTAAAACCCAAATTGCTCTTTGTTCAGTACTTATTCAATTAAGCAAAAGTGACCTGGAACTCACAGCTGGCACATTATCCATGCTCAGTGCCTGGGAAAACTCACTCATCATTACTGTGCGTTTGAAAACAAATAAAAATTTCAATCAGATTTCAGCTCCATGGTCAGAAACTGGATAACAAGCCCTCAGGGTGCAGAGAGATCGAGGTACCTTGATAAATTTAACACGAATGCTTTTCCTCGCTGCTTTCAACCCTACAACAGATAAATAGATAAATTGCAGGGTAATCAAGGCCGCTTGATGGCTAGAGGTGTTAATATCATTACGTTATTAACTCTTCATACCTGATTAAATTTCCAGGTAAAAATGAAAACTGCTGCATATAAACACTTAGTAAAGACAAATAACTACAAGCTTTAGCTGATTTGTAGTTCATCTGTGATTCTCTCACGTTAGGGGACTAAATAACAGACTCAGAAATGATGACCTTGCCATTTGACTCCATCTTATTTGCATACAGTTGCTTACTTTGAAAGCAGCATCAGAAGACACTGAACAGGTGTTGAGCTGCAGATACAGGTTATATTTCCAACTCCCAGATAGAGGTGACTGACAGCATGAAGATTTGCATTCAAGTAACCAAACAGAGTCACAGACTTGCGACTCTGTCTGACCCATTGGAAAGTGTTTGTTATGCACATAAGTCAGCAATGAAGTAGAGTTCAACTGCTGCCTGAGGTAGGCTCACGTATCTCTATAGCTGCAAGACAGGCTTAGTACTGTGCTCCCAAAAAAATATGAAAAACATCTGGATTTTTCCTGGGTCATAAAAACTTTTAGGCATATTGTAAATCCTTAAAAACGCCAGCTGAAAGAAGCTCTTTTTGACTGGCATTGTGAATTGGGCTGTTTTTTCTCCCCAAGGCTGGAGGTGTGGCTTAGCTATGACGCTCGTCTGGTCCACTGTTATTAACATCAACAGCCTTGAGGAGCACTTCAGTATGCATTTGAGTACGTGTGTCTCTCTACGTATGCAAGGGAAACTTAACTTTTTCCCTCTGGCAACAATGGTTGGCAGTTTCCAAGAAACACCAGATGCTTTCGTAAAAAACCTATTTTTATTCATTGGCCTTTCGCTGTGTGACAGGTTCTTCTAAGCTCTGCTGGTCTTATTTCCCCTTACGTCTCAATTTTGCTGTTGGGGTTCAACGCTCTGCCTCTTTTTCCCTCCATTATAAATCCCAGATTTTCAAAGCACTCTGGTACAAAGAGGCTTATTGTTTTAAACCACTGGACAAAAAAACTGGATTGATTTTAACCCTTTTAGATATAAAATTGATTTCTGGAATGGAAAAGAACACTTACAAATAGTTGTCTAATGACAAACAGCCTATTACAACAGATAACTAGTATATGCATGAGTAGAATGCAAGACAATTCAAGACAAAAAAAAAAGCCTTCTGTTGTTGTGTTTCTGCCACTATACTTTTAACTTAATCCTTTTGAATTTTAACCAGACTTTCACGTCAGAGATCTCTATCACTCAGGCTTCCTCTGCCTCTTACTGGTGCTGCTGCCCTGTAATGGTGGTTAATTTAGCGTGTCTGCGTGCGTGTTTGTTTCTTGTTTCTGTGTGAGTTTATGACTGAGAATGTTTAAAATGCAATCCCATTTAGAAACATGCCTAGGTTCCTAAAAATTGTCAGCAATCAGTGATGTCAGTGTGGAAACAATGTTTGCTGACGCAGACTGAAAAAAAAGAAAAAAAAAATGTCCCAATTCACATTTGCTTACAGGCTCTTCTGTTTTACAAGTATTTCCCAGAAGGAGGAGGGGGAGGAGGAGAAAGGGAGTAGGGGGGGTTAAAACTCACTCATACATACTCAAAAAATTTAATTTATTTTAAGATTCCTTATGTACTTTAACTTTTTATCCTTTTTGCCCAAATCTAATATTAGAGCATCTGCAGAACAAACTAGTAATAATACTAGTAATACACACATATAATAACAATACTAACACACACACACACACACACACACACACACACACACACACACACACACACACACTACTTGTCTTAGGCCACCCTTAGATTTGTTGTTATAGCAATGCTATAATGACCATTTATAAATTTTTGCAGTATTAAAAAACAGACAAAAAAAGAAAAATCTGAAAAAACTGCTTCTATATGATAAACATATTGCACATTTTTTATTCTTATCTGTTGGCCGTTTGTTTGATCTTAATCTCAAACTCAACACAAAGTCAAAGTAGTTGGAGTATTTGGAATATTTGTCTGTATCTAAATATAAATCTTAGTCATGCAAACCCATTTTTAAATCTAAACCCAGTCATCCCATTTAATCCCACCCAGGTGAAGCCTATTTACTCCATCCACTATAATAAAGTGGGACCTTTCGCCACATTATGTGTGACTAAGGTACAGACTGTGCCATCTGATCTCCAACATCTGCCCCCTCACATTTCATCCAAGTTGAGCACAACGAGGGCAGAGGCGGCTGAGACATCCAAAGCCGGGCAAGCAAATGGGCACTTTACAGGGAGGAGGGCTCTGGATTTGTGTGACTGAGAGTGTATGTGACAGTGAAGCGGCGCTCATTAATTCATAAACAGCAGGCCACGAATAGAGCTGCAATCCTGTGTGAAAACCACTGGGGAGGAAGGTGGGGAGGAGGAGGAGGAGGATGTTGGGCACAGAGGGCAGGTTGTCTAACCGCTGCCACTTTCCCCTCATTATTCTGATTCGACGGCTCAGAAGCCAATGAAAACCAAGCACACAAAGTGCCTGGTTACCAGGGCAGAAATGTGTTCCTGGAACTAACGCTGTCTCACTGGAGCCCACATCTAACCTTAAAAAGGAGGCACACAAGAAACACATTTTTGCCAAGATGTAAACTTGGCAACCTGGGGGACAAACTCTGCAAAAGGCTGATTTCAGAATTTCTGATGATTCCCCCTAAAAGCGATTTAACCACCTGCTTGGGCCGACATCACGACGACAAAATTACTTGAGAACCTTCTACTAGCATTAAAACCAGCCAAGTCTGAATCAGAGCCTCAGGCCTTATTTATAAAATATATATTTTATATCATTGATTTTAGATATAGTATAGTACACATGATTGAACTGCTTTTTCTATGTCTTTATCTTTTCCCTCCCATCATTACCTGCCCTTGTTAATTGCCAAGTAATGATATGAAAATGTACCATATTTCAAACTTTTTCATACGAATATGATGATACATTTGTAGTTTTAGGTAACAAAAACCATCTGAATGTAGTTTTACATCTCCTCTTTTAGGCTTCTCTCTGGGGATCTAGCAAGAACAGGGCGTTTTGTGTTGGTCTCTGAGCCCCTCTTCTGATTGGCTGACTGCTCTCTGAGGGACGCACGGCCAGACCCACCACAGGTGATGCACGGTAGCTTGGGAAAAATAATCAGTAAAAGCATATGGTCATATTCAAACTAAAACGCTCCAGTAGGGGTGCATGCCACACGGCTTCAAATGCCCAGAGCAGCAAATGTCCAGTTCGACTCTGGTCATGTCAGTCTCCCTTCATTTCCTGTCTGTCTCCACTAGCACTGGCTTGAAATACCAAAAAAAAAAAAAACTTGGTAAACAAAATAACCTGGTCTCTAACACTACTCTTCCAACAATTGTGCAACGTTTCCTCAATCTTTGTTTTGCAGCCGTATCTTAGCAACAGAATGAGCATATAGTGTTGTGTTGTTAATAAAGTTATAACAAAAAAAGTGCTTGGTTGAAGGTGCGTTTCTGTGTTGAATGAGCACTTTGATACTTTCAACAATATTTAGACACTGATCTGACAGAGGAATAGCCTCAACACATTAAATATTGGCTAATTGGCAGTTTCATTAATCATTAAGATGATCTCTTAATTTTTCTTTGTATGTATTTAACCTTTTGCTGCTGTGGCCTTTTTATTAATGTGACAGTATTCATCTCAGACTTGTGGTTTGTTATTAGGTCTGACTTTATAAGCCTGCTGTCGTGACTTTCATATAAAAGTGACTCAGCTGTTTATCCAGATACAAGATAAACCTGTATAATGGCCATTTTGCTGGGCTAATGATCTTATATTGAATGTGTGACTGTTATTACCTTATCACAGTGTAACTCAAGATTCAGGTCTCCCTTGTTTGTGTGCAGACGGACGTAGCCTTTTTTCTTCACGTACTGGTAACGCACTGTGTCGTCCGCAATGGCGTCTGCAACAGAAAAACACATTTGTTTATTGTAATGTGTCTTTATGGCGAACAACTGTGGAGATTATGATTTGAAAAATCAGACAGGGATTGATATTTTGAATATAAAACAATGTAAGATTTTACAGAGTTTATGTGAATCTTAGTTTGATGCTGCTACAGGTACAATGTCTGACCTTTAAAAACCCTGAGAGCCTCTTCAGTGCAGGCTGTTATTTAGATTTCTGCAAGTGTTGTACTCCTATGAACAGTCTTTAAATCCAATTAGCTTTTTGAAAATTACAGTTTCACCTTTACGTAAGACAAATTACAAAATCTAATAAAGACCTAAATCGAGGCATGGCTAAAATATAAATCCTTTCCTACATTCGACATTACAACCCACATTTCAAAAATGTAAAGACAATCCATGTCCCCACATCCACAAAAATATATGGCATCTTTTTACAAAAACCCAAACTAGGTCACTAAATCCAAACACTGTCGTCCTCTTCTGAAGTGTACTGAACCTACTATACAGTTGCATAACGGCAAATCTCTCCCATGGAGCAGCACAGAGGCTGACAGGAGAAGAAAACACAGTTGAACTGAGCAGCTCCCGCTTGCAGCTGCATGTAACTGTGCGAGTACGAAGTTGCACTTTGCTGCAAAAGAACAGGCATGACTAGCCAGTCACCCCTGGATAAATAAAGATAATAAAAAAAAAAAAAAACAGAAGAAAGATGAGGTCATTGTTCTGCAGAAGTGAATCTGCAGACTTTTTTTTTTTTTTTTTTTTTTTAATGTGTGTGAGATGTTCACTTGCCAGCTTCGTGTGTTGTTGCCGGCGTCATGGCCGTGGACGTGAAGGAGGCAGAGACTCGGCCTGTGGAGTAATGAGCCTGGGGGGAAAAGACAAGAACAAAAAGTTTAAAATGACAGCTTTTATGTTGTGTTTTCTTAACCCAACCTTTAAAAACACTACTTCTACTGTTAATGTGTTTACTTATTATTGTTGGGATCTTGGCATCTTAAAAATCCATTTCTCAAAACCTCTAAACAGTAGAAATCTCTTCGAATTAGATTTTTTCAAATTTTATATTCCTATTAATTGTAACAGTGTCACAAAAAAAGAAAATACAAAGGGTTCACTTTCCTTCTCCACCACTCTCCAGAGATTTGAAGTCCATCTCATGAGCTTCAACAGTGGATCATTTATCATCATGTGGCTTATACACTAAACATAGGTGTTGACAGTGGTCGTATGCAGATGACACACACTTCATAGCTCCGGAAATAAGATAGTAAGTTTGACAAATATCTATTTCTAAGACAAAGACTGAGCTTCCATGTTTAATTATTTAATGATTTTTCAAGTGTAATAATGGGTCTGCATTAGCTCTGAACTGACTTGTTTAATCAATCAGTAGGAACAAAAAGACCATTAATTTTTAAAACTCACTTATTTCAATTGTTGTAGTCAAGCAACAAAAAAAAAAAAGAAAAAAAAAAAAGCCAAATATTTATTTCTGCTTGTGAAGATTTGCTGATTTTGTCTCTTGCGTTTTGGACAATAATTGGTACAACACATGACTGTTAAGTTTCACTATCTCCTAACATTTATAGACTAATTAAGAGATAAATAGACAATTAAAATGAGCATCACTTGCAGCCCATACTTATCCTCATTGTGAATTTTTCCCACTGGAGATCAGCACCAGCTAAATATGCCCTGTTGGTTTTCTGCTGAGAGGCACTTCAATAGGACAGAGACTTCCCCATTAAAGGGTCCTGGAGCTTCATCCTCCACTCGTCTTCACTCCACAAGTCTTTCCAGCTAAATACTTTGTCTGGTCCCCTCGTTTGCAATAGGCGGTTCATCAAGTGCAAACTAGCTTAATGAAAGCCTCTGCTGCTTCTGTATGACTCAGAACACCCCCCTACCCCTGCTCAGCTTAGAGAGATTTCTACCATCTCATAATTAAGGGGAACTGGAGATGGTTTAAGGTTGTCTGAGCTTAAATCATAGTAGAATACATTTGTTCAATAGCAATATGAACCTAGAAATACCACAAACAATGCGGTGAAACTGGAGGAGTTATTTAAATCAAGAGAATAACAACTGAGTGAAGATGAAAGCGGAGAAATGAAAATGAATTTCTGAAGCCCAAGTCCCTGGTTTAGCATTCTTCTGCTCTAGTTCTTGTGAAGACGCTTGAAAGCACAGACTTTACCTTGTGTGCTCTGTCTGACCTATATTCCCTGTTCCTTCAGATGCTGTCAGAGCATCACCTCAACTGTGAACTCGAGATGAAGAGCAACCGAGGAAAAGCTCTGGCGTAGAAACGAGACGTGGCGCAGCATCAAAGGGGAGCTAATAAGAGAAGAGGTGACGTTCAAAGTGAATCAGACTTCATCCATCATCCGGTTGTTCAAGGACACAGTCACGGTGGTAATGTGACCACAGTTGACCTTCTGTATTGAACATCTTCGTTTAGACCTGAAGGAAATGGTCATTTTTGCTCTCCATGAACCATCTCCTCTGGATCCCCACAGGGCTCTGTAATCTCACCTGTGCTTGTCACGCTCTCCACTGATGACCACAGGAGCTCAGACCCAGAAATAACCTACATCAAATACTCTGATGACACAGTCATTGCAGATACCATCGACGCTAAAGGTCAGTTACAAGCGGAGACAGACATACTCTCAGAATGGTTTCAAGAGAATTGCCTCGACCTTAAGGCCTCCAAGACCGAGGAGCTGGTCATGGAAAGTTCATCATGCCTGTCCTGGTGGTCCAATGTCTGGAGATGGAGATATTCAAATACCTCACAGATACAAATCATTATCTATGAATGTCAGAGAGACATATTCCTTCAGAGGAACCCCCAAGTCCACGATTAGCTCTATTACTTTCCTACAAAAGAATCCATCATTGCCTGAAACATGACAGCTTGGTTTGGTGTTGTGAGTAGCATCCACTTTAATCCTCTCAACAAAAGCATCAGATTGAGCAGCAAATAAAGCAGCATCTACAACAGACAGACCAAAATGAAAGGAGTACATCCAGCCTTGGGTACGACACTCGCACTACAAAACTAATACAGCCGTCTATTTTCAGGCTGAAGATATAAGACCCTCACATTCAGGACCGAACAGATCATGTAAAACTTTGTGCCAACTCCAGACTATTTTAGTTTGAGCTTGATGCTCAGTTGTTACTTTTCATCTTTACATACATTTAACACTATTATCTGAAACTGTCTTGAGCTGAACACCTTTGTTGTCCATCTTGCTTGTTATTGGTCTGTCTATGTCTTGTATATGCACTGATACTTTTACACACATAAAGTTCCTAATGAACAAATGAAGTTATTTTGACAATTATTTTACTTGACCTGCACACAAGTATCCAGAGGGTATTTTTAAATATCTAATATAAACCTCCTGTTTATTTAATGAGACTTTTGTACCATTTCCATCTCTCACTCTGGCTAATATTTTTCATGATATTACTGCCCGGGTATTTCTTTAATATTAGAAGTAAAATATGACCCATCTTTCTCACAGCACTGTAAATACTCTTTGTTATATTTCTAGATGCTGTTTTTTTGTCTTCTTACTAACAATGGTTGATCTATTAATGAGTGTTTGGCTCCCTCCTGTGTACAAAGTAAGAGCTACACCTCTTCTTCAGGAGCGCAATTTACAGATTATTACAGATATTTCAATCTTAATGTTGGTATCTGAGCAGATGAATATTATGATCAAATGTTGCATGGACCTAGAGCCATCATGAGAAAAGCTCCCATTACCTTGTAAGGACACTATCCTCACTAAGCTGTGTTTATGTTTTAGATTTTCACTAAGCCCCATCAGCCATCTCAGTGTGTGTTGGTATCTCCAGTTCATCATCATCCCTCCATACCTTGCAGTTTTCAATAACTATAGCATCAGGATGTTTTTTCCTTACAGCGTTCAGCTTGTCTGTCTTCTTGGCCTCTGGCTCCTTCATGGTGGAAGCCAGGAGCTGATCCCCCTTGTAGTCTTTGTACAACTCGGCTAAGGTCTCCCTGGTCTCCAGATTGGTGCTCTTCAGGTGGTATGCTGGGTCCTGCTTGGCCTTTTCCTCATCTGAACAGTGCCAGAGGAAAAAAAGAGAAAGAGGAAAGGGACTGTTTAAGCAAAGTACTTTCAAATACCATGAAGGTTATCTGTAAAAGTAACAAACCTGATTCCTAAATAGATTCCTATATCACAACGGTTATTTTATGAAGTTTCTCATTCGATAACTCACCTGGATCTAACACCTTCAGGTTGTTTTGTACATGGAAGAAGTTGGAAACGTTGAATTTATCCAGGTTTGTTGGGTCCTGTGAAGACAAAACAGAACAAATACACCATCAGAATATGGACCTTTCCCTAAATAATGTGTTTTAAACATTACCAACCCAACCAACAACCCACCTGAAGTATTATAAGGTCCTTTCTGGTAAAGGGTTCGTCGGTCAGCAGATCTTTAAAACTCTTGGTCTTGATGTTGAGTTGCTCAACAGCCTGAGTAGAAACAGAAATATTTAAGAAAAAATCCCACAAAAGGTCAATAGCTTATGCGAAAGGAAAATTAAAAGAATCTCATTTTTCATTTAATTTATTTATTCGTTGTTAACCAACAGCTTTGTAACATATTTCAGCTTCTTTAACTTTAAAAATGTATCTATAAAACCATACACAACTAATTTAATGTGATGTAATCCAGCATCTTGTGTGACCGTGTGGGCTGAGTATCTGCACTGTATCACACTGAAACCAAAATCGATAACATCTCTGTGTCTGTGTGTGTAATTTTAGACATTGGTCTCTGTTACAAAAACTATTTGTATGAGGATCAATGCAGAGAAGATATGCGCGAGTTTACTGACCTCATAAGAATAGACATTGCCAGTGACCTTGTTGGTAACAATGTGAGAATTATTTGTGAAGACGTTGTATAGAACAGGGCAGTGATACTTTCCTGGAACAGAATGAGAAGGAAAAATCAGAAGCAAAGAAAGCGGCAGAGTCACTCTCCATCTGCTGCTACAGGCTGAAAACTCATCTCCCCTGAAGTCAAAAGTACTTCACGCAATGTGCCCCCTGCTGAATTATATCACCTCTCCCACATCTTCCACCTCCACTCGCTTTAATTTGCTCTCATCCCCTCACAATGGCATTATTATGGCGACTTATTATGCCCCTTAAAAGGTGAAATTACACTTGAACATGAATATTTACCATCGTTGTTCTTGGCAAAGTTGAGTTTGATGAGAGCCTTTGCTTCCAGTTTCTGTGGGAAAGAATAAAAACTGAGGTTAATTTACCAAACAGGGAACAAACCTTCAAAAGGATAGAATATTTAAATGATGATGAAATGGTGCCATCTATACTCAGCAAGCACTTTATTAGGAACACCTTACTAACACTGAGTAATTCCTCTCTTTGCTCTCAAACAGCCTCAGTTTTTCATGTCACTGATTCCACAACATGTTGGAAAATTTTCCTTTGAGATTCAGCTCCATGTTGACATGGCAGCAGCACATAACTTCTGCAGAAATGTCAGCTGCACTGCCACACTGGCACTGTGGTACAGTGGTTACTAAAAGGGTTGCATGTCTCGCTGCACCCCTGTGGGTTCCCTCCAGGTTCTCCAGCTTCCTCCCACAGTCCAAAGATGTGCACATTAGGTTAATTGGTGAATGGTTGTATGTCTCTATATGTGAGCTCAGTAATAGACCGGTGACCTATCCATGGTGTACCCTGCCCTTGCTCAATGTCAGTTGGGATTGGCTCCACCCCTCCTGCGGCCCTTTCTAGATAATTGATGAAATCAATGGACATGAACATGGCCAATCTCCTGTTCTAGTACATCCCAAAGGTGGATTCATATAAGGAGACTGGGGAGGCCATTGAAGTTTACTGAACTCAGTAATGTTCGTGAAACAAGTCTGACTTTGACTTATGCTTTGTAACATGGAGCATTTTCCTGTTGGAAGAGGCCATCACAAGATGGTGACTGTTGCTGTAAAAGGGTCAGCAACAATACTCATATGTGGCATTTAAACCATGATTGATTTGTAATTAAGTGACCAAGAAAACATTCCCCACACCACTACATTACACCAGCAGTCTGCTGATATAAGGCAGATTGGGTCCATGGATTCATTCTGTTGATACTAAATTCTGATTCTAGCACCTGCTGCCTCAGCAGAAATCCAGATCCATCAAACCAGGTCTGGCCATTCCACTTTGACCTCTCTTACCACCAAGCTGTTTCTGTCTGCAGAGCTATCACTCACTGGATTTTGTTTGTTGTCGTCACCAGAAACTCTTTTCTAGAAAGTGTTGTGTGAAGTGTGTGAAAATCCCAGGAGATCCACAGTATTATAAATACTCAAACCATCCACCCATCAAACACCAACATTTATGTCATCAAATAAGTCACAGAGTTCAACAAACAAATTGCTGCAAAATGTCAACATAGCAGTAAATAAATGACATTAGATCAATGGACCCGTATGGACATGATGAGAATCCTTGTTTTCTTACCTCTCCAGAGATTGGATTGGTGCCATACTTCTTAATCCATGGGACAATGCTCCTAAAATAGATGGTTGACAGGAAGAGATTTTTAAGGGCAAATCAGGAGGAAGGTACCAGATGCTGCAATGTATATCAGACACAACATGTTATTCATAAAAACTTCCTCTGTAATGAACAACATATTTGAACTTTAACGATTTAACGTCTTTTTTTCTCATTTTGTTTAGTGTTGTGCAGTTCAACCATCAATGTCATCCTTACAGTCCCACTACTATAACACAGTTGGTATATATTTGGTTTGTGTGATAAATATAAAATGAGCACAGTCATTCCTCTATTTTCCTTCATGGATGATACACAAATACCCAATGACAACTTACAATCAAAAGGCCACTTATGGTCATACAGAGCTACTTTAAAAGTGTCTTCTTTTTTTAATCTACTTACAGAAGGTCAAAGACAACTCCTTCTTCAGTGCAGACAGGATACTCAAACGGCTGAAGGGACAAGCTGAAATGTTATGTTGAAAACCGTTAAACAGCAAAAATACACATGATCACAATGAATTTTAGTGTCAATCCAGTTTTTCAGCATCTATGCAATAAACTGGACTGTTGTCAAGAGAAGGAGGACTAGCAAGGCCAGAATTTGTTCGTAGTGTAATAACAGACCTATCAAATCTAATATACATCTCTTGAGGATGGAAAACCTATTACCTGCAGTGGTCAAACGGAAGTCGTCTGAAATTTGCCTGTGGGATTTCTGAAAAGTAAAAACATAATGTTACGGCAACAGAGCTGCAGGAAGATGTATCCTAAACAAGGAGTGGTGGTGGACTGTTCCACTGTCTAACACTAATGCACAAACAGTATTTACATGGAAGAGACATCAGAAGGAAACTTTACCAGCAACCTCATCAGAAAAGTCAAAATCTTAAAATCAAGAAAGCAACATGTGGATAAGAGTTAAAACTGAGCTGTTTGGCTACAATCAAAATGAGTATGTGGGTTGCAAATATTAGGAAACACTGCTTGGATAAAAAAGGGAATTGATAACATTAAATAACTGGAAATTATGGATGCACATGGATGCAGTTGGTTAAGAAAGTGCAACTACAAAGCCTGGCTTCTTCAACAGAACAGTCCAGAGCAGCCCTCAAAGTCCACTTTGAACCACTTCCAGAAACACAAGTCGAAAGTCTTAGAACTTGAAAACAAGGGTGATTGATCATAAGCGTGGTGTGCATACAAAACAGATCAAAACCATCTCAGAACCAGAGCTGCTTTGTAGTTAGAGTCAAGGATAGAAAGACTCTTTAAAGGCGCTTTGGTATCTGCCAAGGAAGGTTAATAATTACTCAGCTTTGGAGGGCGCTAAAACTTTTTGTAGGTCACATTTAGTGTTTCATCGAAATTAATGATTTTACTGTTATATAATTAATTAATAATAATAATAAAAACGTTTGTTTTGACCAGGTAAAGTTAAAACCAGAGCGACTGAACATTAGAGAAACATAAAAACAAACTGACCTGCTCGTTTCCCTCCATAAAAGTTTGTATACTCTGTACATGTGATGTACCTGTAGAGATGATTAAAAACACACACAAACACACAAATATGATAAAGACAGTGAAGCAACGTTTGATAAAAGCATGCTATGCTAACAACAAAAAGCACGTTTCGGTGACGCTGTGTATTATTTAGTATATTTTTAACACTTACATTTTGTCTTTTTGATGCTGTCGCTTCCCCATTTTGTGTTTTCGTGTTGGTCTGAGAGACAATCTCCAGTAAAACGAAAGACTTTACCGACAAAAACACACAACCTGTTCGCCTTTTCTCCTTCCTGTTTATCTTCTTCTTCGTCTTCATTAATGGCAGTTTAGTTTTAACCGCGTCGCTCTGCTGCCCCCTACCGGAAGAACCGTTAAAATGGATTTTGACAAAAACCCCTTAATGCCTTAATGCCCACCAATGTGATATGGTTAGTTTTATTCACAACGACTCGGTTATTTTACAGTATTTTATTTATTTGTATTCACATTAGCCATTAGCCAAGTAGCAACTATGGTGATCCACACAATTACACAATTAAAATTAAATCACAGGAAAAAAATAAATAAAATATATATATATATATATATATATAAATTCAAATCCAACACAAAAAGGAACAAGAAAATAACACCACAAACAAACAAAGGTAAAATAACTAATATCAATAAGGATGACAATGACAAGTACGCAATTTATGACAAAAACATTTGATGCAGCAAAAGTGAATAAGATGGTTTTTAAAAATTTTATCAATATGTAACAAGACATGGCCTTTTTGTCGAGGGCCTTGTGTTCGGTGCCTCCTCCCAGACAGCTGGATTGATGGCTGGGTGCATGGCCCCCTGGGGTCAAGCTAGCCAGCTAGCCCCCATAGCAGTTGGTCTTTTTGAACTGAGTCATGACAGCTGTGTGAGAATCATAGGAAGTGAGAGGAGGAGGAGTCCTTGGGTGATGAAGATGGAGTGGGCAACATCGTGGACCTCAGGTAAACAGAGAGTCTGCTGCAGCATTTGGTGAGTCTCAGTGCTAATGCCTTAAAAACATAAGACTGTTGTTGAGATAGAGCCATCTATGTGTTTAAAGGGCTCGTTTTAATTATATTAAACCTTATTTTGAAACCTTACCATGTTGGGACCACTCCCTCCAAGCGTGCAGGTATTCAGTCTCATGTTCCCCCCCAGAAACTGAAAGTATGAAAGAAATGGCTACTTTACTTACGTACTAGTATCACAAATACTGTAAAGCATCAAAAGTATTCAGTGCAGAAAAATGTGACTTTCATGTTATTATATGATTATTATTTATTTCTATTATATTAATTTATAAGCAGTAGATTACTTTTGTAGGTTGCTTTCAGTGGAGCACATTTACACTAATTTTTATTTACTTTTATTATGGATTAATAGGGGGATTGTTTTTTAAATTCATTGACTGAATTCTGAAATGCTCATTGCAGTTAACCAGAGATCACCGTTACATACTTTATTCAGTTCAACTAATAGCCAAAACATCCAAATTAACTATAAATTCAAATAATTAAAATGATTTCAATAAAAAAAACTGTCAATGTAAATAAAAAGCTGTAAAATGAATATTGAGTAAAAAGAAAAAATATTTCCTCCACAGTGCAGTGGAAATGAAAAGAAAATATTTATGTGCAAGTGTAAGTACAAGTACTTCAAATTTGTACCCATATACAGTACACAAGTTCAACCAGTGATTGCACATAAAAATTATTTTTCTCCTAATATACAGTCATTAAATATTATGTTTCACCTGATGATTTCCTCATTTCTGATTTAATAACAACATAACTCTGCTTTTACCTTTGGAGTGCTCTGTCAGCAGGTGTTTCACTTCTCTCAGAGCCCGGGTGAGGTTTTCCAGTCGGTTCTGAAGGTGGAGGTTTTCTTCTTTCAGAGTGTGGATGGTGTCCTGGAGCTCATAGGCTGATCTGCAGTGTGACAACAAAAACACCAACCAAAACACAACTGTGACCTGCAAGACAGAGAACATCGTTATAGTAAGACATGTGGCTCGATGATGATTCACTCCGTTCATCAAATTATCATCTGTTGCTGCTGGTTACAGTCCCGTTAAATCTTTCTGCTGCTGCACAGTATTTCAAACTCAGGTGGAAGTGTTAATGTTATTCAAGCACTAATTGTAATTGTACCTCTGCATCAAAATTGATTCAGTGATGGTTAACTAAATGGTAGCTAAAATGCTCTTGTCCCACTGACCACTCTAATAGATCAATTGTTCTTTTTTGTTCTTTCCAGAGTCCACATTAGAGAGATGCAGATAGTGATGTTTTTGAGTTAATACATTTTTACCCTTGCATGTGAGAACAGTCTTTGCTCCAGATTCAATCATATGTGTCACAAAGCACCGGGTGGATAATATGTAAATGATAATAAATGTTTAACATACGAGTAAGTATGTTTCTAGATCATCTTCTTAAGGCCCTACACTTGCTTCTCATATGGAAGTTGTCATATAACTCAGGATCAGACAGATATTCTCAGATATTCAAGTGTTTCTGTTGGTGTTGCTTTGATCCCTCATAGAGAAGATTTCACTTCAGGAGCCAAAATTGGAGTAAAAAAAGAAATCATTTTTTTATCAAGTAGAAGCATTTCCTTTAAAGTGATTGCAAAGGATTGAAACGTTGAACCCATGAAAGTCGACATCACAGCTATAAGGTTCACTTTTGCAGATCATCCTTTAACCACAGGTCTCGGGGGCCCCAGAGCTCACCCGGTGGGGCTTGTGCTGCATGTTAGGCCTGGGTGTCCTGGGTCCTTTGCTGTGTGTTTCCCCCTCTCTCTCCTCTGCCTTCTCCGTCTCTATTTTTGAAGAAATAAAAAGGTTAATTGGATCAAATTAAAAAATATATATATAAAAAATATAAAACCTGAAAAAAATTATATATATATGTATATATATATATATATATAAGCAACTGCTTTATCTCTTTTGTTTTTTGTTTTTTAATAAGGGTAATAACAGTACCCCCGACGTGTAATAACAGTACCCCCGACGTGTGT